>CM038474.1:11014620-11614620 GCA_021464305.1 Kandelia obovata | reverse complement strand
CAACACACCCTTTTAAGTATTGCATACTTTTATCGTCTTATAGACATTGGCATAAATGACTGGGATATAGCTCTTCAATTCTACTGCATCAAATCCATTTTGAAACAAAAGCTTAATCAACACATTAACCATGTAGAAGAAATGTATATGTATGTAGTAGCACTGTCAGAAACATTATTTTTGATATTTCAAATTAAAAGGCTTGTGTAATTGTAAGTAAGGGATTGTGTTAATTACACCTGCTTAAATATGGACTTTCCAAAATCTCCAGCACCTTTGCGATGAGAGATATTGTTATGTTATGCCAGAATAACCAAAAATATATAGGGAAAAGGATGAGTTAAGAGGAAAGGAATTAAGCATTAGGCAGAAGCAAAAGCAAAGAATCAAGAAGTCAAAGACAAATAGGTAAAGGTGGATTTGTGGAACTAAATAAGTACATAGGTTCAACCCAATTGAGCACTTATAATAATCCCATATCCTGTAACTGAGGAAGGCAAGCATGGTAAATGGGAAACATGGAAAAACAAGTATCTTCAATGGTGGGTGAAAGAAAGTCATTACGAAACAAATATGGAGCTTGCAAGGAATTAACTAAAAAGAGGGAGTATAGTTTCAAAACATCTAAGATCAACTTTTTTCATAACTATTTATAAGGTGTGGGAAAACCAATGACAATTAGTTTCCTATAATTTAATCTTCAAAACTTCTTGTTTTATCCCAGCTAATGTTATGAAGACCCAGTTACATGTATGACTTAAACTCATCTGAAAAATATTGGAATTAAACATTGAAATTTTGGAGTCAATGATGCTGTTTAAACTAGTTATGACAGTTAAAAAGAGCTCCAGCAAAGTTATGTTCATTTGCAATCTTTCAGCTCACTCTTTCTCACCTTCTAAGTCATTCTTTAAGCTTAGTCTAGGTCTAAGTATGGAGCACCATATGTCTAGTGTCTCTTATGATATGTTGTATACCAAAAATCTATCAAATATGGAGTTTACTTGTAAATTTGGTATTGTTCCTGTTCGAGTACCAGTCAAAATCTAAAGGCATATTGATCGTGTTCTTATGTACCCATGTTTGTGATCTCCAACGTACATGAATGGAAATACAAGGAATGATGTTTTTTGTAGCCTAATAATTCTTTTTTCTGTTCAGTGCAATTCTCTCTGCAAAGTTTTTTGATTTATACTGAAGACTTGATTTTTAAGTTTCCTTCTTATATTTACTTGATCATCAAGAACATCATTATCGTCGTTCCATTACATATGAGACTGCACCTCTTCGTGAAAACCATGGATGGTGCCCCCTTTGCTGCGCCATCAGAAGTCCTACAGAAGCCACTCCACGAATACTTAAAAATTTGGCCTCTAAGCATCTAGTTTGCAGATTGTTGCGTTGTAGATACAAAAGAACACGTACCAAGAAGTAAAAGATTTTGAATATGCTTTTCAGCCTTTTGTCTCTTGTCCAATTCGCCTTTGGATGTCTGCAGCCTGTAATTGCAACAATTACCATTGTAAATCAGACCATTTAAAGTTACTCCCACAACGGTTAACAGAAAGGTATGGAAGAATGCATTTCATCGACCAAAACGCCCGTGCATTCTCTTCTGCTTCTGCTTCCGCTTCATTGTAATGGTGATGTTTACTGCAGAGTAAGCCCATGTTTTTCATTACAATAGACAGCATATTAGGTGCAGTGGGAACTCTTAGATTCCCATCTGACACTATGCCCCCCAATCAATCAAATGACAAGATCAAAACATTGTCCCTTGAGACGACAATGAGGCTAGATAGCTCACATTGCTAAAGAGCTTAACCTCACTAATCAACCCACAACAGCCTACTAAAAATGTGTATGTGTATGTACCTGTAATTTTTTTTTTTTTTTTAAGTGTAATGTATCCCCTACTTTGTACCCTTCAAATAATAACAGTATGTTGGACCAAAATTTGTATATTCCTTTTTCAAAATTTAAGAGAATTCAAATTCAAATCTCAATCACTCCAAAAAAAAAACAATTGTTTTTGTTGCAATCAAATTAAGTGTGATTGATTAAGACACAAAAATTTAGAAGCAGCACGCTCCACATTTTACCATCTTTTAATTAAGATGCATGATGGAGTCATGTATGCAGTTATTGTTCAGGTCATCCGGATTATTCAAGGCTCAAATTGATTCCATCTCCTCGAATTCATTCGAGGAAACACCATGGCTATGACCATGAGCGTCTTTTGGCCATTGCTCGCTCTTTTGTCAAAGATCCAGATGAAACGCGACAGGAGAACTACTCCCATCTTGCCAGGAACAGGAACCACAAACAAGGCAACTGCTTTAATGCCCCCACAAATGGTTGGATGAATCGAGATTTGGGTAACATTGGAAACAAATGAGCTTGTTGTTGGCAACCCAATCGAAAACATAGCTCGTTTCAATTTGGGTAACAAGCTTCCATTAACTGAAAAAAAAACACATACTGAAAAGGATTTATGGGCCATCAAGATCAGACTAAAGAAAACCCGAGAAAAAATCAAATTTCTGACTATTCTACCTATTTATATAGTGGCCCAACAGAAAAACCCCAAACATAACCAAGTGCAATTATAATTCACAGCAACAAAAAAAGCCGGTACAAGGAATTCTGTGAGAAAATACAAACAAACACACACCCATATATAATTAAATCTAAGCACAGGCACAAGGGTTATCGACAAGCATCAGACCCTCAGCTTCGCTCCTGAGCAACAAGTACCCAATTGCTAGACCGAAGACCACAGCCAGGAACACGCCTCCATTGAACGACATCACCGAAAGCATCAGCAAGTACCCGATCGCCGCGTTGAAGCCGAATAGCACGGCCCCGGCGAGTCTCGCCAACAACCACTTCTTCCCGCTGGGGAGATTCGAAAAGAGCAAAGGCTCTTGGATCGGCGAGGCAGCAGAGGATTTGGCTGCAGAGGTGACGACTTTGAGTCGAATCCGGAGTTTCTCCAGGTACTGGTAGAAGGCGGAGGCGAGCACGCAGACGAGGAGGGTGAGGGCGTATTCAAGCCACGTAGTGGTCCGCCAGGAGTCGACCAGGAGGGTGACCTGTCGGCCCCAGTAGAAGGTCATGTGCATCATCTTTTTCGGCCGACTAGACGGAGCAACCAGCAGAGAAGAGTGGAGAAATTGAAGGACGGAAAATTGAAACGGTGGCGAGCTTACAGACGACAACCTTTTATTTTGTCGTTCCAACGTTTGGCCAGTACAGTTGAATGTAGTGAAGTGTACGTTTGGTCGAGTCGTACGTCAATAGCTAAATTACGAACATATCCTCCAGTAGCTAGGCTAAGCTATTTACCTTTTTAAGACGGTGCATTGTAGGAAAGTAGTAAAATTTTAAGATATAATAATATAATAATAAATAAATATAATTTAATTTTATAAATAAATAAAATTAAATATTTATAAATTATTGAATATTTATTTATCATTTTTATATTTCTCCTTATATATAATTATATAATGATACTTTTGATTTTATTTTAAGTATAAAATTGTTGTAACTCTTTTAAATTTTTTAATAGATAATTAATGTATTATATATTTTATGATATAATTAGTTATTCTTTATACGTTGACAAAGAAAACTAGTTAGAACATGTTATGAAATTTTAAATTTTTTGTGGTTAAATTTTTAGATTTTTATTTTTAAAATTTTAATTTTAAAAATTAGAGTGTAGAATTTATGAAAATAAAAAAATTATTTTTTTTATAATTAACAATTTAATAAACTTTCTAATAAACAAAAAAAAATAAAATCTTATGTCTATCTATTGCTTTTTTCATAACAATTAATATGTTACTTTTGATACTAAGTTTATTAATATATGAGTAAAGTAAAGGCTAGTCATAGTTTATTATAATAATTTATTTATTGAAAGTAAAATTTTTATTCATAAATCTTAGTATCGCTAATAAATTTTTTTTGGGTTAATATACATATTTATTTATAATTTTTTTTCATAATCATAAATTTAACTCATACTTGTAAAAGTAACAATTTAATAATTATGGTAATTTCAATAACAAATCTACCCAATTGTTAATGTAAAGATATGGATTCATTAATTTAACTAACATGTTTAACTGAAATGGAAAGAAAGCTAATATGTGAATAAAAAAAATGAAACATGTGAGATTAAGGAATTATTAGTCCTAGTCCAACCCATGTAAAATCCTAATGGAAACAAAATTTGTTACCTTTTCAATAATAAATAAAATCTAAAATTAGAAACTTAATTTTGACCTTCAAAGGCATTTGCATCTCTTTGTTTTAGGCTTTTTGCTCTATTTTCTTCTTATTCTCATTTTTTTGTCATTGGCATTCTTTTTCCCTTTAGTGTCTTCTTCTTTAGATCTCATATATCTCGCTTTTCTGCTTAAGGGTACTTGGAACGATGGAGGGTACTTTAAGTGATGAAAATGATAGTGAATCATCATTTTTCGAATAAACTCAAGAGCATAACAAATCCTCTACAAGCATGAAGTGTCAACCTAGATTTATACATCTTAGAGCCAAAACAATCTAAGAAGAAGATTTATAGGTTGTTGATTTTGGAAGGAAGTTGATTGTAGGTTTTTTAGATGGTATGACTTAAAAGTTTGTGAACTATATAAAGAGATTATAAAGACACTCTGAATAAAAAAAAAAGAAATTGGAAGCCAAGTTTTATTGCATGGAAGAGAGAAATACTCACCATTTTTCTTAGATGGAATAGTTAGAAAAGAAAATTTAGTTCAAAAAGAAGAAAATGAATAATATGTATAAGGATATAATAAAGTGCCATCTGAATGTGTTGAATTAAAATTAAACAATAAAATATTAGTAAAAGAAAATATAATCTTAAGTTACAACAACAAATTGTTTTTGTATTCCTATGTATTTTGCACACTTTTTTATTGTTGTTAGCTTTAGTTTGTGTTTGATTGGCATTGAAAAAGGCAAATATTTGTATTTGTTGTAATTTTTTTTTCTTTGACATTACATTTCTCTTGTTACATGTAACTTCTTATTATATGAAAATTTTAAATTGCAAGTTAACTCAAGTATTCATATAGGTTTGAAGAATGTTTGCATTTTAATGGAAACTGAATTTGTATCAAGTTTGTTCACTTTGTATGCAAACAATATCACTTGTATTGAGAAAAATAAATTACAATCTCACATGTTCAAAAAGGCAAACTATAAACTATTTATATTAAATGATATCATTATCCATGCTTACAAAATAAGTCATCATTTAATGTCAATAATGACTTATTAACACTATAAGTTTTCAACAAAAAAATAACCAAACAAAACTTGTCAAATTGTTTACGTCTATCTTATTGCAACTATGGTAGTAAAGTAATAAATTTAACATTTTAGCCAAAATTAGTATAACTCTTATTAAGTTAATGATACAACAATCTTAAACTATGATTTCATGTTTCTACTTGTTTATTCCTTGTATTTGTTTCATGTGTTTGTTGGACTACACACAAACCACTTAAATGTAGTGTTGATTGTATATGAGATTGAGAAACACTTTTCATAATGTAATCAGAGCTAAAAACCAAGATTTAAGGTCAAAGTGAAAACATTTTAAATGTTAGGTGAAATATTTATTAATACAACATTCCAATCAATTTGCATTAAAGTCAAAATTATATTATTGTTTACCCGTATATAGAAATTGTCACTCTTAATTAAAGTCATAACTTCAAAGTTCATATTTACTTGTCTTTTATTTATTGAAACTTTTTCTTTAAAGTCACTAATAATGGATCAACCTCTGGTTTCATGTTACTTGTCCTTTTCCTTTTAGTTTTAATGGTAGATTGGGTTGGTATTATTGTTATTATTGAGCTAATTATTGTTATAGTGTTGTCCTTTTTTGATTTCCCCATTATAGAATTAAATAGTTATCATAATTTTTTTTCTCACATGAGTTACATGGGACCTTATTCAGTCTTCAATGTCTTACTCGCCCTCCTGTTGGTTATATTATGCTTATGGAGTAGCACTTGTTTCCTTCCTTGGTCTCTCCTTCTTTCTTACCTATAATAATAATAATAATAATAATAATAATAATAATAATAATAAAGACAACTAGTAATAATAAAAATATTAAAATGTTAATACACTTTGCATTTAAGCTAGATAGTTTTTCTTATACTTGTCTTTGTTCCTACAGTAGTCATTAACAGGTCAATGCAATATCAACCATTTTTGTTGTGACCAAATTTATGACACTATTAGTATTGTTTCTCAACTTTTGTTTTGGTTATCTTTTTGTGCCTTGTAAAAGACTTGTCCTTGTCTTTTATCCTCGACTTTTTTGTTCTACTCATCATTTGTTTGAATGGTAGAGATAACATCCTATTGTTATAAGCCGCAAACCACATATTGCAAACATTCAATAACTTAATAATTTTACCATATACCTCTAGATAAACAACCCATTTGTAACATTTGTTAACATATTAATCTAAGTTTTCTCTTTAATAATTGATACATATCATATCAAGTATGCATGGAATACCAATCAAGTCTCATACTCTACAACGATAATTGTGTGGTACAAAATCCATTATCATAACATGAGACCTTAAATTTCAATGTCACATTTAACTTTCTACTGCATATCCTTGATTGAAATTTGATTTCCTTAAACTTTTTCCTTATACAAAGGGAGATTGCATCATTTATCTTTCCATAAACTTATTCTTCGCCTCAATCATTTCCATCAATGCAACCTTCATATCCTTTAGTATGTTGATAATGCTTTTTGTCCTTACTTCCATAATATACCCATTGAAACATTCTAATATGTTATTATCAACGATATTAAACTTTGGCCAAGTACTCATAAGAGCTTTAACAAATTTATACAAATCTATATTGGTGAAATCATCATGAGCTTTTAGTTAACTCTTTCATTTCCTTTAAAGTAGTATTGAATTTATATTGATTTGTGCTTCTGATTGTTTTCCAAAAGCACTTTTTCAAAGTATGTCTCTTGAATTTCTTATGTTAATTAACATATACATGACTGGCATAATTTCTGATACTCAGTAAGTGGCAGCCTAATTGAGATAGAATCACATAAACCTTATATTATAAACAAGAATTTATATTCAACGAGAAATTAGTTGGCATATCCATATCCAAATAATATATAGCAGATAATGTCACAATACATATGCATTCTATTTATCACTTACAATAGTCCAACCAAGTCTCCATTTTCCTTTATGACAATAGCCCATGAAATAAAATACATTTAGTTATTACTATTCTTTCTAATTGCACTTAGTGAGGCTTTACCTAAAAAGTTTTTGAAAAAACAACCATCCATATATATAACTCTCCCCCACTTTACTAAAAAAACAAAACTTTAAAGTAATAAAACTATTATAGAATATAAAAATATAGGTTCTTTTTATTAGATTATTTTTTAACTTAAATAAACTATTAAGATTTGTTAACTTCAATTCAAGCTCACATGATATTAGTTTGTTATATTGCTCTTATATAAAACCCATTAATAGATTAATAGCTTTCTTTTTAACTTTGTAACATTGCATTTTATTGACTATAAAGGCAAACTTTTTCTATATATCTTGTTATATCTCCTTTACACTTCAGCTAAACTCCTTTTGA
Source organism: Kandelia obovata (assembly GCA_021464305.1). NCBI lineage: Eukaryota > Viridiplantae > Streptophyta > Magnoliopsida > Malpighiales > Rhizophoraceae > Kandelia > Kandelia obovata. The sequence goes on along the minus strand of CM038474.1, from coordinate 11,606,925 downwards.
AACTTATAAACATACTTTTTAGCCAACCAAGTTACAATTGTCTATTTATTTCTCATAATTTTACAACATATATGAGTATCAAACATTATTTTTATCATAAAGGTTTTCTCTCTTCTTTCTTATGTTGTATACACTCTATATACACATTTATCTATATAAGTTGCCTTTATTCTCTAATCATAAGTCCTTTTCCATTTTATGGTATATCCATTAATGATTATATACGTTTGTATATAAAATAGTTGAACTAAGTTGCACTGTCAAACTACATGTTTGTTGTAAATTGTAAATCCTTATAGTCATAATATCCTTAGTGTTACTCTTCTTATTAAGTATATAATTAGGATCTTTTTCTTCTAAACTAAGATCCTTTTCAACATAACATTCAGCATCACCATTATATTACTTAGTCTCCCTAAACTACTGTTCATGGTCTTTATGTTGATCAGTCTCCTTAATTGACTATTCATGGTCTTCATCAAGTCTAGTATTTTTAGCACATTACTGTTAATAATGCTCATTCTGGCCATTCTCATTAATATGTTCTTCATTGTCTTCTTCATGTCCGACAACCTTAATTTGAGCATTATATTTTAAACTAATTGACACTCATGTAGTTGATTAGGTGATAACCCTATTCATAGCTTCATATTCCTTACTAACTTTATTATACATATTCTTACCATTAGCACAATCAATAACATTCTCATCCATATCCTCAGCTTGTTCTCTTAACTTAATACCACTTAAAAACTACAAATTTTTAACAATAATAGCTTCATCAACTTTGTGCAAAACATATAGGTTAACAGCATGCACTTGCTTATCAACCATCGAATCCATCATTTCTAACGATGACTTATCAATTGTCCTACTTAGTGGCTTCAGTAACTCAAATGATTGATTTATAAATCTATATATATAACTAATTATGTTTTTGTATTTATGCATTTGAACTACTTTTTTCATCCTAAGTATAAAAAATGTGCTAGTTGTGATGACTTATAGGACCTCAACTTTACCCTTTTTATACCTTATCTCAAAATGTATCTTTATGGTTACCACCATCATAAATTTGAATAGTAATCAACATTCTACATTATCAATATTTAACAATTGTATAACATGCATTCTGAAACAACATCATATTTCAACATTAAGTTAAATTTACATACATACACATATTTTTATAGATGTCACTCAAATCTTGCATTATATCTTATTATAGCATGTAATAATTAATAAAATAAGGATTAAAGTTAATATTTTGGATAAATTTAAGAAAAATGAGGTTTGAAATCTCAGTTCTTTGAATGTTAAAGGTTAAACAATCTCTTATTTTACTACATTCTTAAAAATTATTTCAAATTTTACTTTAATGATCACTATCCCATATATGGAATTCATAATTTAATACTCTTACTCCAACAACATATAACAATATTATTTGACAAAAACCTTAACCATATTAACCATAATTAACATACTACAATTTAAACTAAAAAACTTTAAATCAATTTATTCCAACAACTTAATTAATTGAATTATTAATCAAAAACCTTAATCTTATTTACCCCAATAATACATAAAGTATAATGCTTAATAAAAACCCTTATTGTTTAAATCCAAAATTATAATGTTTAAAACCTTAATTCATAAATAAGATTAAGGTTAAAACAAATTTGTTAAACCCTAACTTAACAAACTTTAATTCATAATTTAACAAGTCATAATATGATAAATCACAAAAGATATTTTAAATAATATAACTTAAAATAAACAAAGACGCCTATTATAATATAGTTTTTCACTCTAATTTTGCAATAGGTGGGCTCCGTTTGTTTCTGAAATGGTTCTTAACTCCTTATCCCTATTGTTAGTTTTTATCAACAAATTTGATCTCCTCACAAAATAAAACAACAATTGCTTTCCCTTTTTTGTCTAATTTCAAAACCAATAGACTCTCTTATCTCTCTTGCTTGCTCTCTAATAGACAATACAAGTTCTTTCACTCTATCGCCCTCACAACTGCATTTCTTACATCCAAACTTGTTTTTTTTGTTCTTTTTTGCATTTGATTAAATTAGGGTTTCCTCTTAATTTGAATGTTAACTTAATTTTTTACTTCATTTATTCCTTAAATTTTAAATAATAATAATTTTAAAATTTCATTTATGCTTTACATGGGTTAAGCTAGGCCTAATAACCCCTCAGTTCCTACATGACACCTTTTTGTCATTTCTTTTTATTCACACATTAGCTTTTCTTCCATCTTAATTAGCCACATCAATTAAATTAATAGATTCATCTCCTCACTTTGATGATTGACTAAATTTGTTATTGAAAAATTATGAAAATTACTCAAATATTACTTTTACAAGTACAAGCTAGATTTGTAATTATGTAAAAAGTTATAGATAAATATGTATATTAGTCCAATTTTTTTCTTTGATAACTTTTTATCTTTGTTTTCATGGATAAGGACTTGAAAGCTAATTTTCATATAATAAATCAAATCAAACTTGAGAAACATCAATTGAAGAATAAATTTAATAACACGTAAAGAAAGAAATAAAAAATCTAACAAAACTACCACCATAATAAAAAAATTTAATATATGTCAACTAAAACATATCCCTTATTTAACAAGGATAAAGTAAGAGAGATAATAACTTAGTATTCACTTTGACTTAAAGGAAAAAGGCTCAAAATCAAAGAAAAATAAAGTTTTAGGGGAAAAAATGATTTAAAAAAATAACAAAAGAGACGTAATGATGACACCTTGAATTTTTATTTTATTTTAATTAGACAAGAAAGGATAAGGAAATATAAAATTTTAATACCTAAATTATTTGAACTATAATTAATTACATGATAGTTAAAATATAAGGGTTTAATGCATTTTGCTCCTTATAGTTTGTCTTTTTTGTAATTTGCATTTTGTTCCTTGTAGATAGTCTCTTTTGTAATTTATTTTCTTGTAATTTTAATTTACATTACAAAAATTTTATAATTTGTTATTTTATACATTAAAATTTTATTAATTTTACTAGCAAATTTTAGTCAAAATAATATGATTTCGAGTATGATTAAATTTTCTTAACAAAATTATAAAAAAACATCATTACTATTTTAACCAAATATATATATATATATATATATATATATATATATATTTATTTATTTAAAATTATGGCTTTCGGACTAAATTTTGTTAATAAAATTAATAAAATCTTAACATAAAGTTTCAATTATCAAAATAATGTATAACAAAAATTTCAGAGTGCAAATTAAAAAGAAAGCAAATAGTAAGTGCATTTAATTCAGAATATCAAATCAATTTATGCAATTTATCCACAGCCGCACCAAACGGAAACGTGCAAGCTTAGAATTATATGTGAAAATTACAATTTGGACCTCCGTGTCATTTCTGTAGATTCATGGAAAAAATGACAATCCACAAAGTCGACATATCAACAGTTTGGAGATGCCGTACAACAAAAGTGTTGTACTACCGCCTCACGGGGCACAATCACTGTTCCTAACTGTACACAATCCCGAAGTATTTTGAGTACAGTTTACGCAATAAAATAAAATTTAGGCAAATGACGTTTGATTGCTTGTACAGCCTTACCACGACATATATAATATTTCCACCCATCACACTTTTGACCAAATTCAATTTATATGTTTTCCTAATTTCTCGATAAGATGGTATTAGAACCCATCTAATTTCATTTTATTTTGATACTTATCGTCAAATATTTTAAATAAAAAATTTAGTAATTTTAGATTGGATCAGTATATATTTAATAAATTACTACGAAATTTTTTGATAAAAATTTAAATTTATAATTATATAATTTAGATGAATTTTTTTTTTTTACGATAATCCTATTTATATTATTAAATCTAATTGTTTTAGTAGCCCCTGATGAAATTTTTCATGCCATAATGTCTGGAATAGATGTTCCTATAGGAAAAACCTCTGAAAATTAGGCTTTCATTTGTACCATCGAAGAAAAAGGCTTTTAATTCCCATCCGCTTTGATCGCCAGCGCGCGCGCGCGTGTGTAGCTAGGCACTGTGGGAAGCTTGCGCAGGTTGAACGAACCTAAAGACAATTGTATAATGTTCTTTATCATTAGAGTTACGAGAACTAGCAAATAATAACATTTATTAAATGCCGAACTATTTTCTCCGCTTTCAGCTTCTTGCCAGAGGCTACCCAATTCAGATTATCATGGCACGTAAGCAACCACGATATGGTTCCCTAAGCAGGCCCAATGAATTCACCATGCTATTGAGATCCGTAAAGAACTAATTTCACCTTCTACAACTAAAACAAGGCACCACAAGACGACACCCAATGACAAGAGTCAAGAGAGCGGCGGGACTACCTCTTCTGGAGGAATAAACAGTTACCAATTGAGTTCTCTTTGCGTAAAAAGCAATCATTGTCGTCTTGAAAAAAACAAAGCTATATAGGCTATAGCAATAGCAATTGGGCAGAGGCCTAATTATAACAGTCCCGTGCCATTCCATTGTAAGTTATTTTATTTTACGCGGATTCTTGGGGTCTCTCTGGGGGCATCGGTTAGACAAAGCAATGGAACAGACCCGCAAGCAAATTCTAGTCTAGTTTCTTTATTGCAAACTTTTTTAATCGTCGAAAGATAAGACACCTGGAAGGACCATGGATGATGCTGACTGAAACATCTTCTGAGCTTTCCCTTTGGTAGCACGGCATCCACGGCTCTCTAATGTATATATTTTGTCGAGATGCTCCGTTTTGTCATCACTTATTAACGTACCCGAGAATAGCAACTACACCAAATTCGTCTCGATTGAAGCAAGCAAAGCTTCCGTACTAGTCAAAATATTCCCGCAAGAAAAACAAGGAAGGAAAAATAAGGTTGGTTGGTTATGATGGGTACATCAATCCCTTCTTTTTCCGCGAGGAATGGAGTGTTCTACAGAGAAGATGCTTCATGGCGGATATCGGATTCTCGGTAGGGTTCGTTGGAGGGTCGGAAGACATGAATTGATGACAAAATTCCATGTGTTGTTTCAACGCTAGACCGGCACTGAGGCCTGACTTGGAACGATGCCTCTCCTCCTCGACGGCCTCGGCACACAACCCGCAAATCCAGCGACCACCAAAGGGCTCTCGCACGCGGGCTATGTAACCCGGCGTGCACTCTTCCACCAGCCCACAGCAGTCGCACTTGCCCAACTTGACTTCTGCATGATTGTTCTGCTTGCCGAATTGACTCTGCCCTGCCACAACTCCCTTCACTTCTTTCAATGTTGTGGCGGCCATTGTACTAAACCAAACCCACAAGCAAAACCAAGAGGAGAACTCAACTGAATAAAAAACTACAAATTTTGAAAATTTTCATTTATTAATTGATATTAGCTGAAACTCAATTACTATCTCCTCAAATCACTCCTCTGTTTTTAATGTTTGTTTTTCAATTTTCAAATATATATACACATACATATATATGATCAAAGCCTTGGTCTAAAAAGTCAAAACCGATTTCGAACAGGAACCTGAATTAGAAGAACATCCACTCAATAGAATTCATCCTGAATAGGACAGTGAACAGGAGTTCCCAGAGAAATCAGATTCATCAACGGAGTTGTCATATCCGAAAGCCCAATCATTGGAGGCAACGCATTCGCTTCCACGCCAGCCTGGCGGCCATGGGTCCCAGCACTTTTGGACAGTTCCTTGTCCACTTGAATTCTAAACCCCCCCCCAACAAAAGAAAAACGACAGATCATAGCCGTTTATGGCCATCGGCACCGTTGTCATCGAGACACATGTCTGGCTGTGATTCACCAGCTTTAACAGTAATCAAATGGACTTGGTACATTGTATTTGGCCACTGAATACGCTATGACCTGCGCCGGTTGCAACGACAGGAACTCTATTTTTTGTGCAGGTCTTCTATGTCGTTGGAGACTTCCCCGCGTGTCGTATCATTACCATCTCGTTGCTCGTGTGGTACGTTTTGAAGGAGGACCGACGAGAGGATCAGAGGGATAAGGTAAAAAATAACCTCAACATTTTTTATTTTCTTTCTCAATTCAACCTTAAAAATTACTAATACTTTTCAACGTAGTATAATTAAAGATGAAAAAATAAGTCAAATGTTATATTTTACAATCAACTTATAAAAATTTGTAGGAAAATACATATTAGCAATCAAAATATATTTATAAATATCCTAAATACCTTATCCCCACAAACAAGGAGTAACAAATATATGAAAATATATACTAAAATATGTATTGACATTATATTTTTGTATCTTGCCTTTTTTCTTTGAATGGATAACATTAAAAAAAGATTAATAACATTTAAGATTAAATTTTAAAAAATAAAAGATTTTAGACTACATGGAAAAAATAAGAAAAGTTGAAGACTATTTTTTTAACTTATGCGAGTGTGTTTCTTTTTTTTTTTTAGAACCACTACACACCTGTCATGCTTATTCAATAATATAATTATTTTATATTTAATTTTATTTATTTATCAAATTAAATAAATTATTATAGAATTATATTTTTTGTTATTTTTTAAATATTGCTACCTAATTCTTTTTTTAAAATTACAATACTAATAACTAATTATCTCAATCAAATATTAAAAAAATAAAAATACACACTAAAAAAGTGCTTTGCATCCCGCCCTATATTTTTGTAGTAATCCACATTTTATTGGAATTAGAGGGAGGTAGAGTTTCAACTTATAACCCTTTAGTCATTTCAACTAAAATGGTCATAAGACAAGGATTTAGTTGAAGGAAAGCTACCAAAATAGCAATGTTAGTTCAAAACTTGCCAAAAATAATAGTAAGATTGTTAGCTTAATGGACGACTCAATTTTTTTTTAAAAAAAAATTAAAATGTCTTAAAAACTAAAATACTTAAGTTATATTTAGATTAATTACTTAATATAATTTTGGTGTCCATTAAATTTAAAGTTTGAGATAAAATTTAAAATTTAAACTTTACTTGTAGTTAAAATTCACTTTCTCACTCTAATAAGACAAAAAACAAAGTTCTTTTTATATTAGGGATTTAGGATTAAAGTTATTTTAAATTTGTTTATGTAATTTATTTGTTTGTTTGGGGTAAAATGTTTACACCAACTTTATTTTTCTTTTCTTTTTTTTTTTAGTTTATTAATTTTAACTCTTTATATTACTGCATTTAATTTTTATTAGTTTAGAGGTAATGAATTTAAAGAAATTATTAAGAGATTAAAAAAATAAATAAAATATTAGCTAACTTATTTGCAAATAATACAAAGAAATGAAAGATTACATTATTTTAGATTTTTAATTTCTTTTTTAAAAAGAATTGATATTTATTTTTCTAATTTTTATCCACTCCCCTAACACTTAGCTCCTGCTACTCCTCTGGACTCCTGATTAGCTTGGTCAGCCTTATTTCATTTTTATTTCATCCTCGTTACCTCCTTAATACTTAGGTGACCCTTCAAATTTTACCCAAAATAAACTCGATCTTAAATAAATGAATATTATATATATATCATAAAAATATCTTGAAAGTGGTGGGGTATATTTTTTACCAGGTCTTGCAAAGATTACTTCAATAGTGAAACTTGTCCATAAAGTAGTCTTTTTTTAATGTGTGACAAGGCAAACCAACTCAGTTTAGATTGATTAATCGAAAGAGAAAAGCTCATCATCTCAATTCTCTTAAAATCTCACAAAATGTTAATTTTAACCATGATGAACTAGAATAAGAGCATGACAAGCCACAACTACAAGAAAAAGATATAGATTTCAACCTACTGAAGAACATAATAGAAGGAAAGAGCAAAAAGGGGTCAATAAGTTTCTCTCTTCCATCAAGTATTAGAGTGCTAATCCTAACAATTACTTGGTATTTCAACTTTCTTCCTCTTATTGGCGATCAAGCTTGCAGTTCCCTTATACCCGCTCATCACCTACCACTTGATTGATAAACACAATCGATCACCTTTTTTGATAGATAAATGTTATGGTGTGATCTTCTATATGGGTCAGTCTGACCTGAGGTGGGGGAAGGGAGGGGAGGGGAGGGGAGGGAAAGGTATGAATTGATAATTTGATTATAATTTCAATTGCTTTGCATAACACCTAACGATTTAGATTTCACATCTCTTGTTCCAACAAAGATTTAACAACTAAATGGCCATGACTCTTCTTCTTACGGAGAGAGAGAGAGAGAGAGATAGAGCTGTCTCTTATACACATCTAGATGTGTATAAGAGACAGCCATGACTCTTCTTCTTACGGAGAGAGAGAGAGAGAGAGAGATAGAGAGAGGCATGACATCATATAAGTTATTTTGTCGTGGTTTTTTTTTTTGTTTCAACCAAATGCCATAAATTATTAAAGGGACAAGACAACCGATAGAACAAAAGGTTGACCATTCTTCCCCAATCGGGGCAATCTTAAATTTTACTCAAGATGGGCAAATCGTTCCATAGCACAAATGCAAACACTAGTTGATTACAAAAGTTGCAAAACGTTTTATTTCATCGACCCAACAAATTTATTACTTCCTTAATTATAAGTAACTTTGCCTCCTTAATACTAATGATCCTTTTTTTTTTTTATGAAAAAAATTAAAATATTATGTATATATTCTCTAGAACTTCGAGTTCAATGCGCTAACCATACAAATTAATGTTAGGAGAGTTGAGCAGGTACGGGAAACTTAAATGACTTGTTTTATTTAAAAAAATAAGCGAGTGCAGCAAACTCAATTTAAGGTTGTTATTGAGTATAAAATATTATTTAATTTTTAATAAAATTTATATTATTTATTAAATTTAAAATTTTAAAAATAAAAGAACAAGTTCTTTTAACTATTTAGACTTCTCCCCGATACATCATCAAGTATATTTATTTTAAAAATAGAGTATATTTTTTAAATAATAGTACAAATTTATTATTTTAAAAAAATAAGTGATATTATATATGTACTGCTCGCTCAGAAGCCGTCACAAAATACCCGTAGGATTTCTAAAAAAAACAAAAATAGTTGAATCGGATGGTCGAGACAAAGAGAGAAAAAGAAAGAGAGGGAAAGAAGGGGATAATGATCAAATCGAGTGGGTCTTGGTTTCTTACTTTTTTTTTTTTTTTTTTATGAGATCAGTTGTGTAAATAAATAAAATATAATTTATATCCTAATTAAGATACATAAATTTTATATAAAAAATTATTTTACTTTTTTTTTTAAAAAAATATAATATTAAATATTATTTACGTAAAATAATTGTATTATACTTAATTGTATTTACTAAAAGTAGATCTGTTTTTTGTTTTTTTTTTTTAATAATTTGGTAGAAGTGTTAGCTGGCTGGCTGACTCGCTGCCATTAGCCGAACCACAGCTTCTTTTCTAACAAAAGCCAGAGAGACACACAGAGAGAAAAAAGAGACGCCGGCGACAGCGGGGAGAGAGAGAGAGAGAGATAATATTTCGGACACGGAGACATATATATATATATATATAGAGAGAGAGAGAGAGAGCGAGAGAGAGAGAGACTGTGTGTGTGTTAGAACTCCAGCTCGAGTCCTCATAGAGAAGGCAAATTATTGATTTCTTTTTAATTTATTGTTTTTAAATTTCAGTTAAACTTCCCTTTCTACCTTTCCTTCCGCTCTTTCTCTTATCGGATCTCCCTTTATTCTCTGCTAATGGATCCGTTTTATTTGTTTCCTAAAGGTAACCCCTTCTGGATCTTCGGTTCCCGTTGTCAATTTTTTTTTGGGTGTTTTTTTTTTTTGAATTTCTGTTATATATATATATTTGGCTGAGATCTTATGTGAACTTGTGGTTCTGGTTTTTATCTTGACTTCTTAGCTGCTGATTTTCCGGGATTTTGTACAAATTTCGGTTCTTGATGGTGCTGGTTAGGGATTTGTTAAATGAGTTTTTTTTTTTGTGGGTTCCTTTTTTGATCTGTTGTTTGTCAAATTTTTAATGGGAAAGTTCGGCTGTTACTTTTTGCGTTGAAAATAAAGTTAAAATTGTGTTTATCTTGAGCTGATAAGCAAAATTCTGCAGCTTGAGGCGTTACTCTTTTTGCTATCTGATTCTATTTAATGCATCTTTGGCTTGTGTGTTTTTCTTAAAGTAATGCCTTTTCTTCACAGAGAAAGCACAATTTGCTAATTTCTGTGAAAGAAATATCCAACGAAACCCTTTCTATACGTGATAAAGTTTCTATTGCTGGTTTTGAGTAGTTGACTTATCTTCTTCTTTTCTTTTGGGGTTTGTGGACGTTCTAATTACAAGTGTCCACTGGAAAATTTATGAAAACGGTTGCGATAATACTTGAAGTATCTCAAATGAGTTATTTAACTTATTCTGGGATCTGGTAGTTACAGATCATTTTGAGTCAAGGTTACTAAGCTTTGTGGTAAGTATTGGATTTTATGCAAGTGGATGCATCTCGAGTTGTTTGTGTGTTTTTGACCAATTAAAATAATCAAATGAAATTACTTTGCAGGTTTTGGATAACGCCTGCTGTGATTTTTTATCCCCAGTCTTACTCTTTCATTGAATGTAGAATCCTTTTGTTTCTGTTGGAATAAAAGAAATGAGCTTATCCAATAAAAGTTCTCAGACAAATGAAGCAAAATCAAATGCTCCAAGCAAGGCAACAACTTTGAACCCAAATGCAGCAGAGTTCACCCCCTTCTCACTCAGAGCATCATCTTTGCCTTCTGGAAGTACCTCAAATGCTGCAAATCCAGTGGCAGGGTTCACTGCATCTGGACCCATGGGTAAAGTACTGCTTGATCGATCAGAATCATCTGTTTCTAATAAATCTGATGAAGAGGCTCAGCAATACTGGCGCCACCAGCTACCAGATGATATCACCCCTGATTTCAAATTCATGGGTGATGAAGAGTCCCAGGGACTTGGGGGGCTTTCTTTGGCTGGCTTGTCTCTGCACCACGATGCTGAATTGTCAAGATTCCCTGCTTCTACAGCCAGTGGATATGCATTGAGAGAGCAACATCAGCTGTCCCCACGCCATATAAATGGTGGCATCTTTGGTAAAAAGATGAGATATGCTGCTGTTTCTTACGGGGAAGACTCAGCTTCAGCCAATTTTCTGAATTTGCCAACGAAGCCTTGGGACAAACAAGTTGTTAACACTGATCAGCTTCTTGCAAATGCTGGGGAGTTGCATCCACATCTCGGAAATCCTAGACAGGGTTTAATGAATGATATTTTAGGTGATCCTGTAGTGTTGGATGATATGGACATGAACCCTTTGGAGTGTTTGGCATTGCAGTTCCCAGGGTTTGCCTCTGAAAGCCTGGCTGAAGTTTATTTTGCAAATGGATGTGACTTAAACCATACAGTTGAGATGCTCACACAGCTAGAGGTAAACTTCCTGTTTTCCATTTATTCTGTCTTTAATTTTTGGTCATGTGTGGTGTGCTTCTGTTAACCTTGCAGTCTGAATGCAATGAATTGTCGTTTTTGATTCACAGGGATTTTTTGAAATGCATCGGCCAATTCATTAATATTTGAACAGTTTCCTGTTACTAATTTTTAGATATGGATTACTCAAATTGAGATTATTATTACAATTCTGAATAATAATTTTCCAATCAAGGTCTTCTTTATCCCTATTTACATTGGGAAATGCAAAATGGTGATGCTGTCAGGTTGAATGCTAACTGTGGTGAGCAATGCCTCTTATGCCTTGTTTTGGCGGAGAAGAGCCGGCTTCCCGAAAGATTTTGATATTACTTAGTCCACCTCTAGTGTCATGTGTAGCTATTTGTCTGTGATATTGGTGTTCTGGTAACAGGGTTGGCAGTAATTTTTTTGTTTCTTCCTGAAAATGGTAATTTGCATGTCAGTTTTACTATTCTACAACTGATTTTGGTGGATGGCTGTGGCATTGGGTCCTGAGATTTTTGTTCTTTATTATGTTTTACTCATAAACATGATGCCTTCTCATGATGTTCTTATCTTCATTCACATTAATTGTTCTTGGTACTATCTTCCCTTAAATTGTAGCTTCAAGTTGATGGCGGTTTCAATCAAAACATGAACTCAAAGGCCTTGTCAGCTCCTAATTTCAGTGCATTGGACTTTCCAGCACTTACAGTGCCAGATAGTCATAATGGTCCTTCAAAATTTTCTGGTGATGATCTCCAGCAAATTGGAAATCCTTATCGATCTCCTGACAAAGAGAACATACTCTTATTCAAGTCCGGTGCTTCCTTTCCATCCAGAGGTGCCATTGATTTTGCTTCAGCTGTTAGGAAATTGGCTTCTCAGGATTCTGGCGTATGGAAGTATGAAAGGAATGGTTCCACTGATTCCACTGTTGGCTCAAGCAGAAGTTCCCATGTTTTGGCTAGTACTCATAATAGTAGCCATGGAAGAGGCATTTATGCTGATAGATTGCAAAGTCGTGGTTCTGCTCGAGCAGCACCGTTCTGGCTTGAAACTGGAGAAGCAGTGGGTAATATTCTTCAGTCAACAAATTAATTGCATTTATTCACCTTTTAATTTTGGGAGAAATGCCTACAGCATATATAATGCTTTAACGTTGTTGAGATGGCAGCAAATATGTATTCTGAGCTGCGGGAAGAAGCTCGTGATCATGCACGTTTACGGAATGCATACTTTGAACAGGTCAAACCCTTATTTGTACATGTTTTTCTGTTTAAATTTTCTGTTTTGGCATTCCTTCTGGGATTTTCTGTTGGGCTTGTAAAATGTGGTTTTGCAAAAGAGTTGTACCTCACTGAGGACAGGCACTTGACAGATTACAAAGTAAACACCATCAACATCCTGATTCTCTTTCTTAAGTCAGATAAGAAGTAAATTCACTGGCATTCAAATTCATTAGTGATGCAATTGGGTCATATCTAGTGTGAATATTAAGGAACAGAAACTAGGACAAACTGCAGTTGTGCATAGCAGGCATTCTGTCAATGTAAATGCATGCTAGAGAGGCATGTAATGTACCCATAGGTTTGCTTTTCCAAATGGGATGCCAGTATACTTCTGCAATAGACATCATGTATTTGGTCATCATGCAGCAATTTTACCCAAGTACACATGCTGACAGTTGAGCCAAGTTAGTCGTGTTAGTCTGCTCCAATCTTTTTCCCTATTTGATTTAAGGTAATGTGCCAGCCTAATTTAACTAAGTTTGAATAATTAGTGATTTTTTTTTACTTATCTGCACAGTCACGACAAGCATATCTCATTGGCAATAAGGCTTTGGCAAAGGAATTGAGTGTGAAAGGACAGCTGCATAATATGCATATGAAGGCAGCCCATGGAAAAGCTCAGGAGGCTATTTATCGCCAGAGGTTTGTCATTTCTTGTTGCTTTCAACTGGTCTCATCCATGACAGTCTCTTCTGCTCAGGTGAAAAGTCATTGTGTTTACTGTGTTGAGCTTAGAAGTTAATGGGGACATTGATTTATTTCTTCCTCCTGCTGTGTAAAGCTTCTTTTTCATATCTTAGTAACTAACAAAATGTGTGGTTCAATTTTACTTGCTTTTCTTCCCTATTTTGTTTATTTTTGCCCAAGGGAAACAAGATGTACGACTCTACTGATTTTAGATCTCCTTTCTCTTTGCCCTGATTTTCTTGCGTTACTTGCAATCCTTTGGTGGACGTTCTTCTCAATAAGTTTCAAGGATGATGATCATTGACTTTTGATTTGCTAATGATATTGGCTATGGTTGAATGCCAAGATCCCATGTGACATCGTCGGAATGATACTAGTTCCAAGTGTTGTATAGAGCCCAAAATGTTTAACCGGGATTTTAGTCCTGGGATTTTTTGTGTTAATTCCTATAATATCTTGGTATGATAACTGTGTGTGTATAAACTTCTCCAGGAATCCGGTTGGCCTAGAGGTTCAGGGAAATGGCAGAGGTCATGAGCGGATGATAGACCTTCATGGGCTACATGTAAGTGAAGCCATTCATGTACTAAAGCATGAGCTGAGTATTCTGAGAAGCACAGCTCGGGCAGCGGAGCAGCGGCTACAGGTTTATATATGTGTTGGGACAGGCCATCACACAAGGGGCTCTCGCACACCAGCAAGACTTCCACTTGCTGTGCAGCAATATCTCCTTGAAGAAGAGCGCCTTGACTACTCTGAGCCACAGCCAGGTTTGCTTCGTGTGGTGATACACTGAAACAAAGGACATGAAAGAATGGGGTATAGGAGTTTTTAACAGAACGAAAAATCCATCCAAGTTTGTAGTCGTCAAACCATTGTTGTATCTGTATAGGAAAAGAAATGCAACTAAAAGCCTTGGGAGGAAAAAAAAAAAGAAAAAAAAAAAGAAAAAGGGCAAAAAAGAAAGGAAGGAAAGGAAGATGTGAAGTTAGGGAAAGGAAAGGTGAAGAGAAGCAAGCAAAAGTGTACCATTAAGGTATCGGCTGTTGACAGCAGCATTACATTTTGTTAGTCATCGGGGACCTACCTCGGCCACTCTTTTTCAGTCTGAAATTTTTACCTTGATTTTTGGTACCCTTTTGTCATGGTTACATTCCTTTTTCTTCATTCGCTGATGTAACCGATAGAATTCTAGTTCAGTTCTCAAGCAGGATGCCATTGAGCAAAATCAATTTGTGACAAACTGTTTGGGAGAGGGAGGGGGGGGGGAATTACAATAGCTGCGAGGGTTTGCTGTCCTTACCAATCAATCTAACAGACCTTATAGTCTTTAAAAAAGTTAAAATATTGTGCGCAACCGCAGAGCTTGCAAAGGGTACGGAAAAATGTGTTGGGTGCTAAAAATCATGAAAGTTTGCTAGAGAAAAATTGTTATATTTATGAAAAACAAAATAATTATAAATTAACAGCAAATAAAATAAATTAATAATAATAAAAAAAGTCATATGGATGTGATTAATTTTATAAGTTGGGGGCTCAAAATGTCTCAACTCAAAAGGACCAAAAAGACGAGAAACAGAAAACAAAAACAAAATAAAAGGACGCCAAATAGCAGAGTCATATATATAGACTAAGGTTGAAGTACAACTACCAATGTGTGAAGCAATGTGTTGCAGTTCAGGACAGAAGTCTGAGAAGTAAGAGACTGAGAGATCCGTGGTCGAACAGTGAAGGGAAGCTCCGTCCAGCCATGCGCAGCCTCAAACATCAGCCAAACCCAGAGCCAAAAAGAGAAAAATGGGAGCCAGCTTCGTCTTCTCAGCTTCTCTCAAACCTCCGCAACCCTACCTTTGCCTTCTCTTCCTTCTCCTTCGCTGCTTCTTCTCCGCACATTCCTCTTCTTCTTCTCCTTTCTACTCCCATCCCCGGGCCGCCATCTCATCCGCCAAGTTGCTCCTCGGAAAATGTACCCACGCTCGTATCATAACTTCTGGCCAGACCTCAAATTGATTCTTGACCAACAATGTGATTCTTTTGTATTCCAAGTGCGGGTCCCTATTCGATGCGCGCCAACTATTTGATAGAACACCCGACCGAGACCTCGTTACCTGGAATGTCATTTTGGCTGCCTATGCGCTGTCTGCGGAATCCGAGTTAGACAATCTGTTGGAGGGTTTTAGCCTTTTTCGTCTTCTTCGTGGGTTTTTTGTTTACACCGGTAAGATGACCTTGGCTCCTGTGTTGAAGCTGTGCTCGTTTTCGGGCCATGTTTGGGCTTCCGAGGCAATTCATGGGTATGCGGTGAAAATTGGTCTGCTGTCGAACTTGTTTGTTTCGGGGCCTCTGGTCAATATTTATTCGAACTTTCGGTTGGTCAGGGAGGCTAGACTTGCATTTGACGAGATGCAGGATAGAGATGTTGTGTCGTGGAACGTGATGCTTAAGGCTTACGTTGACACGGATCTCAACGAAGAGGCACTTTGTCTTTTCTCGGAGTTTCATCGGAGTGGGTTGCATCCTGACTACTTTAGTGTGCAGTGTATCCTCAGTGGGATTTCTGATGTTGCTTCCGGCATTGAGAAAAGGGTTAAAGAACAAATTCGAGCTTATGCAACTAAAACATTTGCCTATGATGATAATGAGTCGAATGTGGTTTTGTGGAACAAGGCATTGTCAGAGTACATCAAAGGTGGTGATACTTTGACGGCTATTGATTGTTTTAAGAACATGATTAGATCTCAGATAGGTCACGACAGTTTCACATTAGTTGTCATTTTGGCTGCTGCTGTTGACACAAAAGATATAATATTGGGGCAACAGATTCATGCTATGGCTTTGAAATCAGGATTGGACTCTGACATTGTTTTTGCAAATAGTCTTGTCAATTTGTATTCAAAAATGGGTTTCACATCTTTTTCTCTCAAGGTGTATGCTAACATGAAAGAATTGGATTTGATCTCATGGAACTCAATGATATCATGTTGTGCTCGGAATGGCTTAGAAGAGGAGTCAGTGAATCTATTTAAAGATCTGTTACATAATTACCTAAGGCCAGATAATTCCACGTTGGCTAGTGTTCTAAGGGCTTGCTCCTCACTCACATAGGGTTTGCATCTTAGTAAGCAGATTCATGTTCATGCCATAAAAAACCCATAACATTGGTGACAGTTTTGTTTCTACTTCTCTTATAGATATTTATTCTAGTGGTGGATTATTGGCAGAGGCAGAGATTCTGTTTCAATATGGAAATGAATTTGACTTGGCAACCTGGAATGTAATGATGCTTGGATACATTACGAGTAAAAATTGTCACAGAGCATTGGAACTCTGTGCTTTGATGCATCAAATTGGAGAGGTTTTGGATGAGATTACATTAGCAGTCGCAGCCAAAGCCTGTGGTTCATTGGTGAGGTTGAAACAAGGGATGCAAATTCATGCTCGTGCAATGAAAGTTGGGTTTCACTTGGATTTGCTCGTTAGCAGTGGTATTCTTGATATGTATGTTAAATGTGGACACGTGGTAAATGCACTTGCAGTGTTTAATGCTATGTCATTCTGTGATGACATTGCGTGGACAATTATGATTTTGGGATATGTAGAAAATGGAGATGAAGACACTGGTCTGTCTTTATATCACCAGATGAGGCTCTGTGGATTACTCCCTGATGAATACACCCTTGCTACCCTTATCAAAGCCAGTTCTTGTCTGACGGCACTGGAACAGGGTAGACAAATTCATGCAAATGTTATCAAGTTGAAATGTGCTTCAGACCCTTATGTTGTAACCTCATTGATTGACATGTACGCCAAGTGTGGCAAGATAGAAGAAGCATATTTTTTATTTAGATTGATGAATGTTAGGAATATTGTTGTGTGGAATGCCATTTTAGTGGGGCTGGCTCAACATGGAAATGGTGAGGAAGCTCTTGGTCTATTTGAGGTGATGGGATCAGAGGGTATTCGTCCTGATAGGGTCACCTTAATTGGTGTGCTTTCTGCTTGTAGCCATTCTGGCTTGAATTCTGAAGCATATAGGTACTTCGATTCAATGCGTGAAAATTATGGTATTGAGCCTGAGATTGAGCATTACTCTTGTCTGGTTGATGCCCTTGGCCGTTCAGGGCGTGTTCAAGAGGCAGAGAAACTGATTTTATCAATGCCCTTTGATGCTTCTGCTTCAACGTACAGAGCCTTGTTGGGTGCCTGTAGAGTCCAGGGTGACATGGGTACTGGAGGACGAGTGGCAGCATGACTTATGGCCTTGGAGCCATCTGACCTGGCGGCTTATGTTCTTATGTCTAATATTTATGCTGCTTCCAACCTATGGGATGATGTAGCTGATGCCAGAAGAAGAATGGAGGGCAAGAATGTGAAGAAGGATCCAGGATTTAGTTGGATAGAGGTGAAGAACAATGTGCATCTATTTGTGGTTGGTGATAAATCCCATCCAGAAGCTGATTTAATATATGATAAGGTGGAGGACATGATAAAAAGGATAAGAGAAGAAGAAAAATGCCCCAGATACAGACTTTGTGTTGCTTGATGTGGAGGAAGAGGAAAAAGAGCATGCCCTCTATTATCACAGTGAGAAGCTAGCAATTGCTTATGGACTTATAAGCACTCATCCATCCACTACTATTCGAGTGATAAAAAACCTTCGTGTTTGTGGAGATTGCCACAATGCTATCAAATACATATCAAAGGTCACTTGGAGGGAAATCGTATTGAGGGATGCAAATCGCTTCCATCAGTTTAAAGATGGAAGCTGCTCCTGCGGTGATTATTGGTAAAGTTAGAAAACACAAATGACATTCTTTACAAATTTTGATGGATATTTTCTGTTCCCCTTCGTGGCTAAGAACTTTACCTTGTTCCAATATAGACATTGCCGAGTGCAGTGAGACCTGTGTAGGCCACCAGAAGACTTTACCCGCTAGCATAGCTATATACAAAAGATTTATTTCTTCTTGTGTTGGAGGGGGAGGGGGGGGAGAAGGGGGAAGGAAAGAGATTCAAAAAGTGAATTTCTGAGAAATATTTATTGTGTTCTGCAAACAACATCAATTTGGGTGAGCAATCTGCTCGCTTCAATTAGGGAAAGGTTGTCTTTGACTAGAGGGATTGTGATTGAACGGTATCAAATGTGAACTGCTTTTCTTGTTTACCAAACTTCGAATGGTATCTACATGCATCAGGATGGGATGGCAGTAAAGCTAAATGGTATTTTTGGGGAGAAAAGAGTGCGACTTCAACAGGGCATTTGATCACATTCCGTTCCTAGCAACGATGAAACTAGGTATGCAATGCATGAAGATCCCAAATATATTTGTTAGTGATGTGCGAATATATATATATATATATATATATATATATATAATAGGCCTGTCCATTAGTTCCATCCATCCAAAGCAAGCAGTGGGCTCACTGCGACCTTCAGAAGATGTACAAATTTCTCTTTGGATTTTAGCACCGAGATTGTGAGTATTTCCTTTATTTTTAACTTTTGTTAAAAAAAAAAAAAACAAAACACAAAAATCAAAATTTTAGAGTGTTTCTATTGACATTGACCCAAATTTTAATCTAAACAACAAAGAGCACACTGTTCAAACAGTCTAACACCTTTTGCGAAAGTGAAAAGGGCACCCAACAAAAATTAAAAAAATACTAAAAATAAAAAATAAAAATTTGCCATAGTGCGGTGGACCCTTAAAGGCTTATCTAGGTGGGTCCGAGTAAAGTCGAGAAGCATCCTCACGCGTGGTCGCAGGCCGCGTGTCGGAGTTCTTGCAAAGTGCACGTCTGTGTACCTTATGGTTATTAATAATCCGTTTTCTTTTTGTTGTTTTTGATAGATACTATTAATAAGAATGTGTGCGAGAGTTGATTTAGATCAGTTTGATTTTTATATATTTAAATTAAATTATTAATAGTTATTTGAAATTTTTTAAAATTATAACTAAATTTATATAAAAATTTAATAAATCATTAACAGGTATAGGTAAACTTAGTTAATTTGACAATTTAAGTTATGTTTATTAAAAAGAATATATAAAAAAAATGTATATGAATAAGATTTTATTCTCCAAAAACTATTTGAAAAAACCAACTAGATTTAAATACCAATGTAAATAAATTGAAGTTATAAATGTAATGAAGATTATTGAAATTTTTAATGGATAAGTTTCTATAAAAATATAGTTTTAAATATTAATATTATTAGACAATAAGCTTAATTTTGGAGAATTTTTAATTTTTTAAAAATGCAGCCAAATAATTAAATTCAATTTTCTTAAATTACAAACTATAACTCACCTATTTTTTAGTAATTTTGGAAATTTTAGTTTGCTATAAATGGGATGGGTAAAATTATGCAAATTAAGTAGTTGTATAAACACCCCTAAAGATCCCTTTTAAAACGGGTAAACTATTGTATACAGACACATGAACTTTAAAATATGTTGTTACAACGGGGACAAAACTTTAAAATACATTGATTGGACGGGTTCAAAAATAATAGATTAAAGTAGATATAATTAATTTTTTATATTATATATGAAATATTTAATATTATATGTAAAATATATAAAATATAAATATATAATACAAGTTGAGTTTTGTTATTGTAATTGACAAAATCTATTGTTAGTAAATATAATTGAGAATTTGATAATTTTTTTTTGTTGCATTTTGAATCAAAAGGACAAAAAAAAAACTTGTAATTATTTTATACAACAATACAAATTATTGTTTAAAAAAAGTACTAAATTATATTAATTTTTTTTCCGTTTGTTAATTATACAAAAATGTTAAATTTTCAAATTACAAAAAAATTCTATCAAATAAAAATTTTACAATTTTATCTTATTATGCCTACAAAATTACAATTCAACTCAAATTACAAATTTTCAAATCCACAGCTACAGTATCAAACTTATATCCCATGACTGCCAGGCTGCTACGTGACAACATGGGACAAAATTGTAAAATACATATGATATGACGACCATTGCATTGGCTTAAAGAGGACGGGGCACGTGTCTTTTTTAGCCACATTTAAGAGTAAGGGCAAATCGGGGAAAACAAAATTGACAAATTGGAAAATGCAAAACGCTGAGCCAACCCGGCCCGTTGCTATTCACGCGGTTCGCAACTAATAACGGAGGACAGGAAGCCCGCCGTTTTGGCAGCGTTCATTTATTCCAATATCATAAGTAATCCTAGGTTGTTTATACGAAAAATATTAATAAATTAAAATAGTTAATATAATTATTAAAATAAAGAATATTTACTAATTATTATTTTTCATTATCAAATTATTCATTAATAGTTTTTATCTAAAACTTATTATGTATATAACTTCTAAAATTTTAATATTATATATATGACACTAATGCCTCTTGTGATCCTTGCTCTTCCTTGTTTCTCACAGGTCTCTAGGCCAATGTCCCTCCAACAGAGGAGCCCAAAAAGCAGTAGGGAAGAGAAATTATTATGTGCATGCACACTTCATTTGATCCATATAGTTCATTTTGATACATACCATGCGCCATGACCACAAATGTTCTTCAAACCAATAAACGTTGATCACACACAGTTCAATTTACAAACTACCATGAGGCATCACCACTCAGAACCAATGGTATACAATGGCGAGGTTTATATATATATATATATAAAATAAAAAAAAAAATTAAGAACTGTAGTATTTCTACTCACTGACTTCCAGTATGCACACCAAACGAAATTATATCCGCACATCTGTAAATTTTTAGACGAGAAAAAAAGAGTTAACACCAGACACAGTTAGATGTTCCCCGCATGCTTCGTTTAGAACCAGCTTGTTTTTGAGCTTCTGTTGGCTGGTACATACACGGGATATTATGCTCTGATCAAGAGCTCATAGACATTGCTATTGTTATCCCCGCTAACACGCTTCAACATCTCAAAACTCTTCCGGCTGCCCAAGAAATCTACATGTTTGAAAGTCACATAACCAAGCTCTGTAGTTTCTTTACTGGAGTATACGGATCGAAGCCGGTCAGCATGCCTTGAGTCAGTGTGAATTGCAGCTTCTATTTCTGAAGGTGACATATTCTCCTGCATAAGAAAACAATATGGACTGAGGATTGGAAAGATCAGCTTCATAATCCAAGCGTTAGGAGGCCCTGTAACATGCATGCAACCTTGCAAACTGCAAATTTATGTCACATGCAATTACCATACCAACAGCAAGTTAAAAGTTGTCAGTCTCTTCATCCCTAGGAATCAAAGAGAGCTCAAACAAAAGCCAGTATGCATGCAACATCTGGGGACACCCCCCCACCACCCAGTGCGCGCGCGCGCGCGGACTATCTTAAAATCATACCTGATAAAATGCATAGATGTGATCTAACACCTGCAAACATGTAAAGCCACTTTCACTGAAAAACGTTCTTGAAGATGGCCCCATCTCAGAAAATCGATCAACAGGAAATAGTATGGTCAGAAAATGGTCCTTGAATATCAATTCAGATTTCTCGCTGCAAGAGACACACACACAGAGGGACACTGTAAGCAACAAATTCTGCACATGATACAATCACTGGATTATGAGATAAATGGACACGAGAGAGAGAGCCTTTCAGTAAGTGGCCGGGTTAGGTTTGTAAATTGAGCTTCTGAATCCCTGATGTCTCCTCTTGCATCAAAGAACAGTGGTGTCTGCTGTCCTCTAATATCTTCACTGCTAAATGAGTCTGTATATATAGAAGCTGCTGAAGCTGGCTCAGATATTGACCAGCAGATTGAGTCCAGAAGGCTGCTTGGGGTTACTGGACGTATCGGCATCTGACATGTCTGTAAAAGCTCAGAGTTTACAAAGAGCCCATAATTTACTTAAACACACATTGTGCAGTATTCAATCTCAAGCAGATGAAACTTCCAAGCATACAAGTGCATGCATAGTACCATTCACCCACAAAAAAAGTAGGAAGCAAGGGACCTCCTCCATCTGCATCATGCCCTTGGCAGATATGTAGTAATTTTTACCACAATCATCATGTGACTGAGGCTGTCCAGCAGGGGAATATTGTTGATTACTGTTTCTATTGTATAAATCAGGCGCCCTTCAACATTTTGCATGCATCACACAAAATGCCCAAGACTACTCTTATCTAGTGCTTGGATACACATTCCACAATTGTGCAGGACCCAGTTTTACTCAGTCAGTTCATACAAAATAGCCCAAGATTAGGGGTTTTTCCATTTTTACTTTCAGTGGGACCATAACAGTTATGCCTTTATACCAAACAATGATCCCTTAACAGACTGTCAATATCAACCAACCAAATTTAAACTTAGGACATTGTAACTACACTCAAACAAATACTTATGCAGTTACAGATGTTTAAATCTATTCTACTCCAACTAAAGAAAACTAGAGCACAACAAGGAGATTGACCACTAGACTCAGAAATCAAAGAGGAAAAAAAAAATGATTGGAGACCACGCAGCAGACAGATAACCAAATACAGGTGAAATAAGAATTCTTTTAACATAAAAATTGAATATGGTGTCAATATAATCAATCCTAACCTGCATTCGACGTCCACGACGACTTCTAACACCATTCTTAGCATAACTCACAATCTGTTGCCTTTCTTCATGGCTTACTTTATTTCTCAGAATCTGAGCGTCTTGTGGGTTTCTCCTACACATTTCCTGGAGAGAAAAATCCAATATTAAAGATTCTAAGCACCATTAAGGCTAAGAGGTAAGCACATAAGAAAATACCAACAGCATAAAATCAATGCTCAAACAACATTGAAGAATACCTCTCCTGCAATTCCATTTTGATAATTTTCAAGCACCATCCCAACCTGCCTGGCCAGATCAGCAGACATATGAACAAGCCTCTGCACATGTTTCTCCTTTGCTGTTTTTAGAACCCACATTGGCTGAGACAATAACAAAGAAAAATATTGAGATGACACAATGCACTTTCAGTTGAAAGTACGCAGATCACTTCATCAGTTTAAATCCCAAACATACAACTAGCCAAAAATGAAGGGGACACCCAAACAGTCAGAAGATTGCCACAGCCATGTAAATAGTTATGTGCACAGCTGGATAGAGTAATATACATAATCTCACTCAAAGTCATACAGGACTGCATAGAAGACGCACTCACAGTAACAATATTGTTAGAATGGCCAAGATATCTTTGAACTGAAGCCCCTTCACATACAACATAACCTGCCCTGCAATCAACAAACCACTGATCCAAGAATGTGGCTCCTTCTCTTGTAGCCGCCTCATAAACCTACCAAGCATGCCAAATGTCTCAGGAAGCAGTTCAAAGCCACAACGCACAAGCTAACTTAAACAAAATGGGTCTACAGTGCTCAACATAGTACCACTAGCACATGCAGAAGGCATGTTAACACTGCTAATTACTATGACAGTGTGGACTACATATAAAGATATAAAGATGCACAACTTCTTAATTCACCTTTTTCTGCAGCTCATGTGAAATGTCCGAGTCAATATACATGGAGTTATTCAATAGAATTGAGTCAGCACTTCTGCTAAAACATTTTTCTGAGGAATGTTTAGGTCCTCCTTCAGTCATGTCACATTGCTTGCCATTATTGATAGCAAGAGGAAAACAAGAATTTCTGGTGGCACTTAAGCCAACAAGATTATTTAAATCATCTAACCGCACACTATTTTCTCCAACATTCTTGACACTGTACAGTGATTCACTCAGCCTCACTGCAACAGATGAAAAAAAATGGAATTTAGAAATGAAATGAAGCTAACAACAAAGTAACTTTAGTTCATACTGTTTTATTATTCACTTCTAGACTGAGAAAAAGCATTAAATCCAATTCTCAAGGAAGTTCTGAAAATGAACTTGTTCCTTGTTTTCAAGCTTGCCACATAAACTATATTGAACTACAAGAAGTATGAGCAGAAATGATCTCCATCACAAGTGACAGCCATCTTAGCCACCCACACACAGCTTCTCCCCTCACCTCCCTCTCCCCTGGCACAAAGAAAATGAAGGATGGAAAAGGAGAATTGAAAAAATATTTAGCTCTGAGTTTGCTAGAATAATTGAGATTTCAGCAGCCACAATAAGTTTTAGTTGTATGAACAATACCATAAATAGGTCAGCAAGTACATTATTAATTGGTAAGCAGGTATAAAAAGCACACAATTCTCACCATTCCTCTTCACACTGTCCACAAACCATCCCAGTGTAACAATGAATAGACCATTTTTGGACCCATGTTTCAAAGCATGCTCAAATTTGCGTCCGCCAAAGCTGTAATCAATATTTAAGGGTCACAGAATGTGTCTTAGCAAAAGTTTTCTCCGTCATATTCTTCATAGGCTACAGAAAATATGGGTGACTAGAGGAAAAAAAAAAACATAATAATAAGATCTCATCTTCTGAGGCCCTTAAACAAAAGCTTGTCCTGAAATTTTATTCTCATTTGAATAGACAGAAATTTTTTTCAAAACCACCAGATTACTTGGAAAGTGATAAATTAATATTACTGGGAAGAGATAAGTTTTGAAAGGATATTTGGACCACCAAATGGGTACACTGAGGATGCAAATTAGGACTATATTGACCATCTAATCTCTCCGTTGCTTCCATAACTTGTTTCCTTGCCTCTGCAAAATAAAGTGCACAAGTGAATTATGAAAATCCAGATATTTAGAAAACTAAACAAAAGAAATTTCTTGATATAATGAATAAATCACAAGAATAACAAGCATAAAATTATGCCAATGGAATAATAAAATTACAAGTTGACAGAACCCATGAAAATCAACTTTCTTATCATTTGCTAATATGAGCCACTCGTTCACCCTTTAACAGAAATATATAGCTTTGAGCATTTTTTCAACAATGAAATTTGATTGCAGAAGCAGATGGAGAGTCCCAACTCAACTGGGCAAAGTTAACAGGAACTATACATACTTTGGTAGGGAAAAGCATGCTGTCAGTCCCTTAAGCTCCATTGGCTTAAGGATGCAAATAAATTGGTGGCACCTTGCACCAAATCTTGCATGGGAAGTTGAATGTGGACACTCATTCAAAGTAAGGTGTATAAAGGATATGTTCATCAGAGAATGGTGTGAGAGACTAAGGCATGGGAGTTGGAGAGAGAGACATTGAGTGGACATAACAAGCAATCGCGAAGAAAACACATTCTACGATAGAGGGTTCTATACCTTTGAAAAATTTTATTATTCTTTCTGGATCGAACTCCGTAAAAAAACTAGATTTTTGAACAGATAAAAGGGATTCTGAAAAGTATGTCTCGGATATATCTACAAATTCACATAACCATACATTGCTTTACCAGTTGACACAGAGATGCTGAACGAAGCAGAGTAAAGGACATTCACACGTAGTAAAAGCCATGGTAATTGCAACAGAAAAGAACCGGGCTCCAATTTACAACAAAAACATCAAGAGAAGACATTTTACTTGCTAAGAGCATATTAGAGCCAAACAATTGGTACTATAAAGCGTTAACCTTTGGATAGACCAGTGACACATATAACAAGGCCACTAAACGGACCGTTGGATCGGACCACCATCTCAGACCCAAGAGAGGATGCAGCAGGAGACATTGGCTCGAAGCGTTGCAAGCCTCTAAAAGAAGGCGTTGAAGATGATAGCCCCAGAAACAGCCTTGAACACCCCTTGCTGTCAATCACTTGCGCTCTGCCATCTCCACCCATAACCATCACCAGTTCTTAGAAACCCCTTCCAAAAACTTGGCGGCTTGGCTTACAAAGCTTGGAGGTGAAAAAATTTATTGGCCCCATCAAAAATTTCAGACAATAAAACAAAACAAAATCACCAGTTTTTTGAACAGGACAATGACGAAATCCACAGCACTAAGAAACCGAAAGGAAAAGAACAAAAGAAATTAAGGGTCGGGAAGGAGAAAATTAACATAAAATCAAAGCCAATGATAAGATGTATAGTGCACATGCAATGATGGGTTTTTTTGAAGTGACTGAATGAAAAAAAAAAAAAAAAAAGAGAACAAATTCAAGTGTTGACAACCAAGAAAGAAAGAGCAGAGAAAAAGGGTGTTTGAAACGAAGAGGGACAAGAAGAAAAACGATAAAAAAAAATCAACTTGACAAAAGTGAAGTTTAGAGACTAAAACGGCAAAAGGGCGATGAATTTTATTACCAACAATAAAGAAATAAAAAAAAACAATAGGAATCAAATCAAAAAAAGAATCGCAAAAACAAAAGTAAATAATGGGATCTAAGAGATTGAGACAAATTGAGAATTTTGAAGAGCTCCTTCCCCACTCTCTCTCTCCCTCCCTCTCCCTCTTTCTAGTAGTCTCTGCGGGTGTGCTGGGCAGTGGACGTAAAAAGTAAAGGTTTCAAAAGAAGTGAAGTTTCTGTTAAAAAGTCTCCAAGGTCTGGGTTCTGGGCCTCACGCTGCTCTCTGTACCTGACTGTGTGGGGGAAATGGCTGGCGATCGCTTACTTTGTCCGTTGCTTTTTTGTTTTCTTCTTGGCTTTATTGGGTTCAAACCCCCCCCCCAAATAAAATAAAATAAACAGAGAGAGAGAGTCTGTGTGTGTGGGGGGGCGCAGAGCCAAGCAAGTACAGGCAGATTTCAACTTTGCCTTTTCTATTCTTTTAACCAATTTATGTGGTCTACATATTACCTTTTTTGTTTCTTCTTTTCTTTTCTTTTTTTTTTCCTACCATCATAATTATTAGACCATATAATTCTCCCAATCATATTATAAAATTTTAATAAATAAAAATAGGGAGTGTATGTATGTTCTTAGAGCATATCAATCCCATGTTTTTAAGATTTCTTTTTTTCTAACCCAATCTACCACTCTCTTCCTATCTATAATTTAAAAGCTAAAATGAAAAAAAAAAAAAAGTAGTTATACAAATACAAACTTTTTAACATAAATTATAAATAATATTATTTTACTCATATTTATTTTGCGTTCATTTTGGTTAAGCTATACTTAAATATCAGGTCTTTTGCCCATTGCAAACTCAATGGCTTGGACACAAAGACAAGTTACATCTGTAATTTAATAAGGCTTTTTAATGTTGATTTGCACACAGATTGATGCTAGAAGCGTCAGCAAAACCAAGTTGACAAAAGGCGGTTCACTCAAATGCATCTTCATCCCCCAGTGACCAAAATATTATCTTTACTTGGACTGATTTCTGTGATAAATTCGATTACATGACCAATTCATTATTTATTGCGCTGTCAAAAACAAAAATAAAAATAAAAAAAATCGAATTAGTCTAATACTTTTATTGCAAAATTAACATTAATTATTTTTTTTCAATCTTTTTATTGGTTAATATCTAATTTTGGCCTCTGTTTGTTCAAACAGTGATTGCATGCGAAATTAACACTAACTGTTCAAACGTGTAATTCAAGCTTAATGCACTTCCTCGTGACGCCCAAAGATCAATAACTCTTCAGTATTATTTGATTTATTATTATTATTATTTCTTTTTTTTTTTTTTTGGTGAAAGGTCACATCCACCACACTGCTACTATCATCCTCCTCCTCCGTATATATAGATGGTGGCCTTTTGCCGTTGTCTTGCTGGCTTTTTCTCCAATCACCTGCGAATCAAATCTTACGCAGGCGGCACCTCTAAAATTATAATAGTTTATTTAATTATGGATCTTCGTTAGTCAACGACTCGGTGGAATAAAAAAGAAGACTAAACAGGAAGAAGAAGAAGAAAAGAAAAGGAAAATATAAAGTGACAACGAAAGAAGACGTGGGGTTGTAGTCAACGAACCTGTCAAGTAAACTTCCTGAAAAATCAACCGAAAATGGCGCCGTCCCACTTGTCCTTTCAAATACCAAGAAAGTGCCTCTCTCGCAGCTGCAGGTACGCGTCACGATCGAAAGTAAAAGAGGCCGCCGCTCACAGCTTAGGAACAATTAATAAGATCGGATCTCTTCGCATTCGGTATTCTTATTAAAATATTCAATAAAAAGTGTAACAGTTTAATTTATTGTACAGTACAACTACTAATACAAATCTTTAGGTACGAAGATGATAGAACACTACCTATGCTATCACATATACGCAATCAAAAAGAAACATAGCCATATAGATCTACGTTTTAATCGGGTTTGGTGTCAATCCAAATCTACTTTATGTGTCTCGGTTGACTGCAATCACATGTCAATTCGTTAACTCAAATGGGCACAAAGGACAAGGTAGGCGGACAAAGCAGAAGAGAGCAGCTTTCATTTGAAGTCCACCTAAAATTTGTTAAATGCAGAGAGTCAAGAAAATGCATGAAAATGATCTTCGCAATCGGCTGTGCTACTTGTTTGATCAGGCCGGCTCACGGCCAATATTCACCTGCTTTGATTGGTAGCAATTGAAACCCCAACTTTCACTGTCAACACTTTATGCACTTTGCGTTGTATTCAGTTGATATGTAAACAGGTTGTACAAACCTTGGAACACTCTTACAACAACCCTAGCTTTTAACAGAAAATGTATGCGTCGATAACAACGTAGCATCTGAGTGAGATAGAAGAGAGGAAGTGAGTGAAAGGTTCAGACTAACGTCCAGATATCTGGCGCTCTTCAATTCGTGTTAAAAGTGGAGGGGGTTCAGTGAAGAGGAAGTGTTCTGAAATTGAGCTCAAAGATCTCTTTAAAGAGAAAATGTGCTTCTCTCATTCACGGTACAACAACAACAAATATTCTGCGTGTCTACAAAAGGATGTGTCTGTATGCTGTTGACGCAACAAAGATTGATTATATATGCTGCCAATGGCCACATTTCAGGATAACTGAAAAACCAAGCTACCCCGTTGCTGGCTCCAACAGACATGAAATAAGACATCCGCACAGCTTTGTGAGAAAGAAAGTTTGAATAACCAGCCATCAATTATTCTTCTTGGGGCTGACAACTTTATCGGTGATACCCGATTTTAGTTTGCTTCCAAAAGAGATAACTTCCATGAACATTCCGTCAATTGCTTCTTCATTCTTTTCGTATGCATAAAATGCAATAAAAGCAACAGGAAGCGCTGCAATAACAAGCAGAGCACAAAACCACACTGCTTGAACTAAATGATTATAAAAAAGAAATGTCAATGAATTGATAGGCTAAAAGGGACTTCTAACACTTTCACATTGGCAATCCAGTCTCTGATTATATACAGAGCCTGTGTGTGTGTGTGAGAGAGAGAGAGAGAGATTGTACCAATAACAAATAAGCTCTGAAGTGTAATGGCCCCAAGGAAGCCAAGCACAAATAGCAAAAGAATAACCTGTTTGATCACATCAAAATCACCCGCTGATTACAACCACCCTATATCTGAATACCAGTCAAGCTAGTTTAAAAGCATGCTAAAAGCTTGAAACTGCATATACCTTGATAGCAACTAACTAAAATAATCATTTTAACAAATTTTGCTTAAGCAATTCAAGATTGAAGAATTTTTTTTGTTTCTTTTTTTTTTCAGTGCTGATGATTCAGAATGATCAGCCAAAAAGGTGCTGCTTCTGCATCATCATTGCAAGCATTACAAACAGGTTTAAGAATATACTTAAGCCCAAAACACAAATTCACAACACAAGTATATAAGAATTACAGTGTAGATAATTGGATTTCTCTGGTTTATGCCTTGTCTCACTATGATCAGTGGATTGTTCATGGACCTCTTCAGATCTTATGTTGGCACTTGGCACACAACTCATGACAGTTACACATTTAACGCGCACACACACACACACATATATATGAAAATACCGTTGTGCTGCACTACAACACAGACTCATAGTTGAGAGGGGAAAATGAGAGCAATGTTGGGGAGAACAATAAAATACCTTGAGGAAGAGCATCCAGTCACTCCCTTTGCAAAGAGATTTCAAAACATTAACAGCAGCATTCCATGATGAAGCCACTGAAAGAGCAACTCTCTGAGACCTCTCTTCTGTCAGGTGAAAACAAGATGGAGGAAGTTTTTCAATTTTATATCCAAACCTGCATCAGAAGATAAGCCAATATTTACATATTGTTAAATTTTAGTCTAGTAATGAACTTCTTGCAGTATTCAGCTTCATCATAAAATTCTGAGATTTGATATGAGGTTTTGTAGGAAAAAGAAAAAAAAATAAAAAACAGTTTTAGCCATCTGCACTTTGCATCAAATCAATTTATAATGGAAAACAAATGTTTGCAAGAAAGATAGTGCAGATAGAAGCATGCATAGAACATCCTGCAAACCATGTAGAATTTCCATTGACAGTTCCCAAAGTAAGATAGATATTATATTCTTTGAAAACAGTTTGTAAAGCCCATAAAAAAAAGAAACAGAAAATTTGCTTGTTTGAAAAAATGAAAAAAGAAGTAAAAGATGCATACACTTTCTCAGGTAAACTGCCATGGATGAACAGGAACACCGCTGTCAACAAGAGAAGCTTTGAAAGCGCAGCAACTATGGTAGTTTGTGATGCAACAAAGTTGAAGTATATTGTAGCCAGAACTAACAATGTGACCAGTGTCTGCTTTTTATCCCTCCAAAGCAATGTGTCAGCAACTGCAAATGGCAGCCGCAGATACATTTAGTTCCAAGCTTCTTGTGTCAATCCTCAAACAATGTTCAATGCCAATCCCATTGTGATTCCCACTTGGTGAACAATGCTCAAACACACAAATTTGGATGCATTATCTACACAACACACAAACAGAAGTCCCCACGTCGAGTGTGTTCATTTGCACATGAATGTATGCACAAGAATGGCTTGATTAACCAAAAATTAGTACCGAGTAACGCAAGTAGGAGGCTGGTATTTAAAGGATTTCTGACATGAGTTTTCATTGATATATTCATGGGAGACATAACACATCCCACATGGAAACAGTTAAGGGTAAATAGTCTAAATGCATCAAAAACATCTTCAGGTGAGGAAGGAAAAAGGAATCCAATTTCTAAGTTGCATCGTTTCCATCCAAGTATAACCCATGTTAAAACTTCAACTCAAATTTTTTCATGTTATAGCAAATGTGGAAAAACCAATTCCACGAACTGGGAGGTCTTTAAATTTATAAACTTCTGCATGTTCATTCTTCATTTTTTGATTATTTGATGTTTGGACAGCTAAGTAGCTCCATGATACTGTGTTTGGGTACCCTTCATTCCATGCACAAACACATGCACCAGTCATTTTAACAGCATAATGGGCACATAATAAGCAATTGAAATAGTGGTCAGAAAAATAGAAATGGGCAATTCATACCCCTTCCGCTTCCAAGGAATGTGAAAACTTTAGACGGCCCTTCCCTTTTAGATTGTTTTTCAGCTTTCAAATGTGGATAAGATGCAAGGGTCCTCTTCAAGCCTTCCTGAAGAAAATTCAAAATCACAGAATCAGTAAGTGAACTGTCAATCTAAACCCTGAACTGGGTTTAACAGGTAAAGCCATAGGATGCATGTATGCAGGTGCATTTGTATTTAATAATCAGTCAGAATGTTCCTTAATAAGAACATCCAGCTAAGTGGGAATGCTACACTGAGATCAATGGCTGAAAATTGGGGTAACTCATAATCCTGAAGAATAGCATTGTGCATCTCAGTATTACTTAGAATCAATCACTAATGATATAAAATAGGAATATTCCATTATGATTTACTTCTAACTGGGAGCAACCACATTTAAAAGGGGCCAACTTTCAGACCTTCTTTACATGTGAGAAAAGAAAAGACAAGGAGAAAAAATGCGTCAGAGGGAGGGAGGGAGGGAAGGGAAGGGAAGGGTTCTTTCTACCATTTTATTCTCTTTGCCCTCATAGGATTACTTCTAACTCACCACGCCTTACAAATTTAGCCAAATTGATAATGAGTATACTAGCTTATTCATAAAGTTTTAGAAAAACCATGTGCAATACTTCAAATTCCAAGCAATTAATAAATTTGTTTCGAGTTAACATAAAATTTTCCAGAACCTCAAGTGATACGATGGGTGTGTATCCAAGTCGATCCTTTGCTTTTGAGCAATTAAAAGATCTGCTACAAGAGAGAAGTCTAACTCTTGAAGGTATCAGCTGTGGCGGAGCTTTCATTACATATGGGCTTAACAGCTTGTACAATTGCTCTACCACATGTGCAATTGGCATCATTACAAAGGCAGGGATCTTAATTCTTGGCCTGCAAACTACTTTGATTCAGAAGAAAACACATTTGTGAAAAAAAAAAAAGAATTTATAAGTAAACAAATATTGCATTTTCCAGCCAGGAAAAAACAAGCATCCTAGAAAAAGCCTTCCTTTTCCATGACAAAAGATCCTCACATCGAACATCTTTCACTGGCCACAGGAATAATAAATACAAGATTTTTTCTAGTTATTTCAAGAGAAGTATAGTTAAGGACCAGAAACTTAGTTCCAATGAGACTTTTCCCAAAAGTGTGAATAAAAATACAGTCATTAGTAAGCATATTTTGCTGGATTGTTATGCATAAATCATCCATATTCACCTACATTGACTTTGAAGAGTAACCATTAAAACCAAACTTGAATAGGTAATCATACTATTATCCAATTGTTGAAAGAATTAAAGCCTCAAATTGGCATGGGTACAGCACTTTTTCCAACCTCAATAGTTAACATGCAGTGCTCCGCTAGCCCCCCAACCCTCCCCCCCACAAAAAAAAAAAGACATGGCCAAGAGAATAATAGGAGCTTGCTAAAACAGCTAGCAATTGAGAATAATACTGAACAAGTTTAGTTGATGACAGGGAAGAGAAAAGGAAGTACCTCTCATAGCCAAGGCCTTGCAGTACAAGTGACGAAAATTCCCAGAATTTGATGGGTTCCATGTTAGTTATAAAATATGACTGCAAATCCAAGAGCCTCTTAGTTTAAACGGATTTTCTGATTTACTAGATAAGAATGTCAATCTACAGTTACAAGACACAGATACAATATAACTAAGGAAAAGGATGTGTACTCAAGTGTTAGTCAGTAATCAGGATCTTTCTTTAGCATGTGTATTTTACCAATACCAGACAATTACATCAGAAAACAATCCAAGTAGTCCAGTGCAACATAGTGTTATAATCAAAGTCTAGAACCAAAACAGTGCATGAAGAAAGATGATACCTGGCCAGCAGCTCTTTTTGCAACCTCCCCTTCCAATGCTAGAGTTTGTTCAGCACATAAGTGAGCATGCGCCACATTCTCAACATAGGTGAAATCATAAACATTGCTACCATCTCCAATTATAAACTGCACCACAAATAATAAAAGTAGAAATGAGAATATCAGAATTAATGGAGAAACCAACTAAAAATGTATATCAACAAATGAAAATAAGATCTATGCATATAAACATCACATCTTTATCTTGGCAGCAGGCCCAAGCAATAGGACATAGACAGTTCATTTATTCTAATGGCTATTGCATCCGCAAGAGGAAAACCATAATTACCTTTGATTTCCCAGCCTTCCCAGCAGCAGCCAAAGAGGGAATGAACAGCTTATCTCCAGGGCCAAATATGCTGCTGGGACGCAAGCTACATGTTAAGAGACCATTAGTACCATTTGCCTTGATAATTTCAGCCTCACCTTCAGCTTTAGTTGCTGTGTATGAATCAAGAGGCTGAAACAATTAAAAACAACAGCTCATTATAATGATATAAATTTACAGAACTTACCATGAACTACATAATAGGGTGAGTTTATACCTTAGTTGGATATGACAGTGACTCGTCACCGTTAAAGATATCATGCATCCCATCAAAGACCACACTGGCTGAGCTAGTATAGATTAATCTCTTAACTTTTAGCTCTACACAGGCATCAATGACATTCTTCGTTCCTATAAATCACATTAACATAACACAAAGAGACACATAATTTATTTTATTTTTACTTTTTATGACTCAAAACAAAATCCGCAAAGCAATCAAGAACAATGCCAACACTTGAAGCCCATACTCTCCAAGAAAGACTTGAAAGCCGAAAACTGACTTACCTAGCACGTTGACTGAATAGTGGAGCTGATGGTTATTAATGGACGAATCAGGGGCTGCCATGTGGAATACAACCTCGGCCCCTTCAATGGCTGCAGAAGTTTGAAAAAAAGGTATCGAATCATCAGAAACCTTTACAACTATTTTCATTTATTTTAAGTTTTTGCTATCGTGAACTCTTCGCTGCAAATTCAAATTACCTTTGAGTACTTGGGCCTTGTCCCGGAGATCCGCCGAGACGTAGCGAGCGCGGCCGGATCTCAAGGCGTCGCCCAGGGGGCCATTCTCCTCGGTGGGGTCCAGCTGAATGGCGGGGCCCAAATCAGAAATCCGAACAGAGAACATCCCGTATTTAATGAGCATTTCCACCAAGTGGCGGGCGGCGAAGCCCCTGGCCCCTGTCACGACGCACCATCTCTCCTCCCCTTCCGCCGCCGGCATTCTTGTTAAAGATCGTTTCAGAGCTCACTTTCTCGCAACTCTATGACTTAAATTCACTTGTGCTCAGGCTTGCAACACTCATTCGCAGTGTCACGTTTAAGACAATTAAATATATATTATTTATCTAAATTTATAAAATTTCTAAAAACTTTATTCATTTTTTTAAAGTAAGACATTGTTTTCATTTTAAAAAATAAAAAATAGATTAAAGTTAAAAATTTCAATTCTCAAATCTCGTTTTAGTAATGGTTGAAAAAGAAAAAACAATTAATTTTACCAATAATATTAAAAAATTTTATATTTATATTTATTTTATTATATTTAAAAGTTATTAAATATGTTATTTTAGATTTAAATTAAATATTTTATATTAAATATAATTATTTAAAAATTTGTTATATGTCATATAACAGATATACCACTTTAATTATTGTAAATAGTTAAAATTATAATATAGTAAAATTTTAAAATATTATAATTATTTTTATTTTATTAAAATTTTTAATTTTTTAAATTAAAATTTATAACATAATAATAAATTTAATAATTAAAAAAATTATAACTATATAATATATAAAAGATAATTTATTTTATAAAAAAATATTTAATATAAATCAAAATTATTATTATTATTATTTTTATAAAAAAAAAAAAGGTCGAAGCGAACTTAACGGAATTCTCAAACGTGGTGAATAAAGCAAGCATAGCAATAATTTTTGTCTTACAAAAGAGTGATTACTTCATAGACCAATATCATGGGATCATTCGGTTCGTATATTTTCTTTCCTTGTCACCACCATCTACACAAACAAACGATTATTTTCTTCTACATTTTTTTTTCTTATTACTTTTTTTTTTTCATGTCTAGTTGTGTGAGCCGTGACTAGTAAGAGTGGCAATGACGCGTTGACCTGCCACCTGGCAAAGAAAAGCCGTCGCTTTCTTCCAGACTCTGGGTGTGCTGCTACGTGATAATACCGTGTATGGCTTCAAGTTTGAAACAACAAGTCCAAATTGTACATCGCCCCGCGGTTTGGACCTAACTACTAAAGTTAGCCAAATTTTACGACTAACGACTAAAGGATGTTATTGTTGAATTAGAAAATAGTTATTGGGTAATTAATAATTATTATTTAAATAAATATTTAAATTAAAAATTATTATTATTATTTTAATAAATTTAATGTATTAAAATTTTTACTTCTCCTTTTTAGTATTTTTATTATTATATCAAAAATTATTTTATTTATAATATTACTGTAAAAATATTATGAGCAAACACTTATAAAAATATAAAAATTTCTTAAAATTTTGATTTCAATTAAATAATCTATAGTTACATATATTTCATTTTATTTTGTGAGAAAATTTACATAAATATTTATTACAAATTAGCGAAAACAAATTTTATCTTAAAAAATGATATCAGAAATTATTACACTTAATCATCTTTCGAAATATAACATGTTTATAGATAAAACAATTGTTTTGAATTTAATAATAAATAAATTACTTCATTTATGAGAAATTTTTAAGAAAAGTTTAAAGTATAAAGTAGATAGTATTTCTCTTAAAAAGTTTGCTAAAGAGTTTCACATGTAAAAAGAAAATAAATAGTAAAACTCTTATATTTCAAAAGTTTTTGTAGTTGAGGAAGTACCATTAAACAAGTCCTTTAATAAGAGGGAGATTTAATTTAATGATAAGAAAAAAAGAAAAATAAAAGGCAAAAAAAAAAACAAGAAGAAGACAAGTATCATTTTTGTCAAAAGAAAAAATGTTATCAATTTGAGTATCATTTTTTCAAATAAGAGAAAGAAAAGTAGTCATCTTTTGGAGTAACAAATAAGAAAATAGTTGTTATGATCATATATATCAATTTGGTAAAAGATGATATTGTTTAGTGAATTGATTATAAGGTTCTTCAATATGTTTATGAGAATGAAAGTTTTTTTTTAAATTATTGAAACCAATAATTGATGTATTATTTTGTATAAGAAAAATTCTACTATAATTTTTGTTATAAGAATTGAGAAAGTAAAATTGTAATTCACATCTAGGAGAGCATTACTCTTATTAATTTATTTTATGTTCTAGAAATTCAGAAAAATCTAATTTTAAGTAGTCTTTTTAATAAATATAAGTTTAAACTTATATTTGAAGTTAATAACTTTGTCATCTTAAAAGTAAGCGTGTTTATAGGAAAATTTTAACTTTGTGTTGGAATGTTCAAACTTAATATTATTATTAATAATAATACTAACATTTTTACTTATATTATTAAACATTCTTCTATATAACATAATAAACTATGAC
The DNA here is from genome assembly GCA_021464305.1 of Kandelia obovata. Lineage (NCBI taxonomy): Eukaryota > Viridiplantae > Streptophyta > Magnoliopsida > Malpighiales > Rhizophoraceae > Kandelia > Kandelia obovata. Next base: position 11,569,708 of record CM038474.1, on the reverse strand, counting down.
ACATAAATTTTAAAAAAATTATATAACATAGTTAACATAAAATTATTGTCACATTTTGATATATCTGAAAATAAATACATTTTTTTTATTGACAAAAATGACTAGAAGTATATTTTCAAGAATTCAAAAAACTCAAAATATATTAGAATTAATTCAAATAATGTAAGTGATTTGCATAACACATAAACGTTAAGAGAAAAATATTTTGTGATATTCATTGATGATTACTTTAGATTTTACCTTTTTTTTTTGCTACATATTTAAAATAATGTTTTTGAAAGATTCAAATTCTATAAATATGAAAATAAATTATAATGTGAATGTGTTAGTAAATATTTATGATATGATAAAGGAGAAAAATATTATTATATTACATTCTTTAAGTCTATGGAAATCATTAACCAAACAATTACTTTTTATAAGTTGCAATAGAAGGATCTTGTTGAACGTATAAATCAAACATCGATAGAAACTATTAATATTATGTTGTCAAATTTTGACTTTAAACAGAATTCCAACCAAAGGGGAAAAAAAATAACCTCATTTGAGTTTTTGAATTAAATGATGTCAAACCTTAATTACCTAAAAATTTGATATTACAATGCAATTGTTAAAGTTTTTAAACCCAAAAGGAAAAAGTTGTATGAAAGGGAATTATGTGTATCTTCTTGGGATATACTCACAATAACAAATTTTATCGATTCATGATCACAGATCTTAACAACTTTATATCAAGGGATGTTATTTTTGATAAAAATAGGTTTATCTATATTCCTAAAATTTTTAAAAAAAGTTCTTAATAAGAAAAAAGATGTGTTGCAAAAAAAATGAAAATGATAAAGTTATTAAACTTCGTAGAAGCAAAATAACAAGGAAACCAAAGACTTTTGATTTTGATTACTTTATATTCCTAATAGAAAGAACAAAAGAATCAATGAGTAATCAAATTTCATATTGCTTAAATACTTAAGAAGATTTTAAGATAATTAGTAAAGTGATAAAATCGTAAGATGCTATATTTTAGGAAAAGAAAAGCTATAAATTATGAAATTGATTCAATTATTGGTAATAAAAATTGAAAATTAATAGACCTTCTAGTTAATTCAAAGCTAATTACATTTCAATAGATTTTTTACAAGAAAATAAAGGTCAATGGAACTATTAATAAGTTTAAAGTTAAGTTAGTTACAAAAGACTTTGTACAAAAATAAGGTGTCAATTATTTTGATACATATTCACTAGTGACTAATATTATCACAATTAGACTACTCATTGCAATTATCTCAATTTATAATTTAATATTTCATTATATGAAAAAGAAAATAACATTTGTAAATGGTGAATTAAAAGAAAATGCGTATATAAAGTAACATAGGAATTTTTTGTACCTAGTTAAAGGGGAAATGTGTGTAAACTAGTTAAGTCTTTATATGAACTAAAACAAACACCTAAGTAATGACACTAAAAATTGAATTGGGTGGTACTTGTTGATGGATTCAAGATTATTAAATCAAACAAATGTGGCTATAGTAAGTTCAAAGAAGGAAAATGTATCATTATTTATTTATATGTGAATAATATGTTAATCTTTGAAACTAACTTAGAATAAGTTAAAATTACCAAAATGTTTTTATCTAATAATATCAATATGAAACACATGAGTGAGACAAATGTCATCACTAGAATAAAATCTTATAAGATAAAAAAAGCATAATACTTTCTCAATTCATTACATTGAAAAAATTCTTAGTAAGTTTAGTCACTTAAATTTTACTTTAGCCTCTATATTATTTGATCTCAATATGAATTTTACCATGAATATTAAAAGTTTAGTATTTCAATTGGAATATGTCAATTTAAATGCATAGTCAAGTTTTTAACTATCAAATTAAAAATATCTGTTGACTATAAGTTAATACCAAGGTTCTAATATTTGTACAATATATCAAAATTTTCGTTTTTAAGTATCTTTATTATTGTATTAAGAATTTTTTTTATCTATAATGTTATTGTAAAATATTATAGACAATTTTTAAAGAATACAAAATTCTTGAAAGTCTGATTTTTGAAATGTAACCTACAAATAAATGTACTTTATTTTATTCTATGAGAAAATTTGTATAAATTTTTGTTACAAATTAGTAAGAATAAAATTTGCTTTAAAAAATGATATCTGTAACCACAAACAATGTGAATAACAACAAAATACAAAATTAAAAACATACCAAATTTATGTAGAAAACCCCAAATTGGGGAAAAACCATGGGCAAAGAGGAGAGAATTCATTAATATTAGAAAAAGAGTACAAAGAGATTATTTTTATAGCTTAATTTTACCCTAACAAAATACATATGTATTTATATAAGTGTATAATCCTAAGCTCGAATATAATTGGTTTATACCGCGAGCTCTTCAGACTAGACTGAACAAAATTTGAGACACAAAATTCTAATAATCTTCACTTTGACACAAATTCTAATATAAGAAACAAATTTAATCTTTAACAAAAAGCCTCTTCATCTCTTCCACAGAAGTCTTAAAGAACACAACTAAATAAGAAGCATCAACCAAGTCTAAACAATTTCCAAACTTGACAACTAGATAAGACTTGTTTAACATATCAATAAGGCTAAAATGTGTTATAACTTTACTCAAAACAAAATCACTACAGATAATGACATCTTGCATAAAATGATATCAGAAATCAATGTGTTTTATTCTCTTATGAAAAATCTAATCTTTAATGAGAAAAATGACACTCTGACTATCATAGTAGACAATGGTCGTATGCATGTCTATATTAAGTTTACCAAATAATTCCTTTAACTAAATAACTTCTTTAAAAGCCTAAGTTATAAACCATATACTCAGCCACAATAGTAGACAATGCAATTATAGCCTGCAAAGTAGCCTGTAAAAATATACCTAGTAAGTGATCTTCGCTTACCAAGGTCTCCTTCAAAATTAGAATCTACATACTCAACTATTTCATCTCTAGTTCTCCCAAACTACAAACAAATATCAGTAATGTCATGTAAATCTCTAAAAATCCGTTAAATTGCTTTCTAATGCTTTTTATCAGGATTTTTCATGTATTTACTTATTGCACTAACAATATATAATAAATTTATATGTGTACATATCATAACATATATAAGAGATCCCACTTCACTAGAGTATGATACTCGTGACATATAATCAACCTTATCATCTAATTGCAAAGATAAAGCATATGGAAATATGAAATACATAACTAATATAGTATTAATAGATTTGACATTTTGTATATTAAGCATGTAAAGAACTTTCTTAATGTATTCTTTCTAACTTAAGTGTAGTTTTCCTACCTTTTTTCTCTCAAAATTTTCATATCAAGTATCTTTCTAACTGCCCATTGAGTCTTTCATCTCAAACTTTTTACTAAGTTAAGCTCTAACATTCCTTTTTTTTTTTTTTTCTTTATTCTTAGTTGTTATCAACATATAAAAGCAAATGCACAAATGACTCATTTTCATATGTTTTAAAATATACATAACTATCATAATTACATCTACTAAAACAATGAGTGGTTATAAATAAATCAAACATCTTATGTCATTATTCGAGTGACTGTTTCAAGGCATATATAGGCTTTTTTAGTAAGCATATATAGTGCTATTTTTATGGAAACACAAAACTCTTTGGTTATTACATGTAAATGTCCTTCTTAACTTTTCATGTAAAAATGTTATCTTCACATCTAACTGCTTAAGCTCAAAGTCATATTTAGCCACAATACCAAGTAATGTTTGAATTAAACTATGTTTTACAACTAGAGAAAACATATTTGTGAAGTATAAACCTGGAACTTGACTGTAACCCTTTGCAACTAGTTTTACCTTATACCTAATTTCTTTAACTCCTAGTGTACCTTCTTTCCTTTTGAATACTCATTTGTAGTGAATCGTTTTCTTACCTTTAGGTTGTCTCACTAGGTCTCATGTGTCATTCTTTTGAAGACATTTTATCTTTTCTTACATAGCAATCATCCATTTACCAAAATCTTTACAATTAATTATCTTTAAGTACATAATAGGTTCTTTACTGGAATTAATACCTTCAGCCACATATAAGGCATAAGAAACCAAATCAATCTTAGCGTACCTTTGTAGTGGTTTAATTTCTCTCATAGGTCTATCTTTAGTAATAAAATATTGTAAAGGTATTAATGGTACTCGCATCTTTAAACTAAATTGAGGTGTAGAATCAAATATAGATCCTGGATTGATCTCAAGTTTCACCTGTGTATTTGATTTTTGTTGACTTGTGCCACAAGAATATCTAGAATGTAAGTTAGTAATTATAAAAATTTCATTAAATATTGCATTCCTGTTAGTAATGAATTTGTTGGTTTATAGACATCATAGTTTATATCCCTTAACAACAGGTTTATCAATGTAAGCATATGTAGGACATTCAAATATCTTTAAATCAAAATAGTTTATAGAAGCATTAGACCTTAAGAGTCTTTTTCTTAATAGCATTTGAGGGAGAGCAATTTACTAAAAAAACACATCGTAGCAACAACCTTAGTCCAAAAATACTTGGGTAAGCCAAAATGAGAAAGCATACAATGCAATTTCTCAATCAAAGTCTTATTCAAACTTTTTGTCGTGTCATTTTGCTACAGAGTACCAAGAATTGTTAAATGCCTTAGAATTCCTTTTATCTTACAAAAGTTATTAAACTCACTAAAACAAACCCCAAGTTGTTATCGGTGTGAAAACATTTTATTTGCTTCCCTATATGTTTCCCAATCATGGTCGTAACAAACATATCACTCTTTTTCTTCAAAAAGAATACCCAAACTTTTTTAGAGAAGTCATTAATGATAGTCAACATATATCTAAAACTAGCCTTTAAAGGAATCTTAGATAGACCCCAGAGATCATAATGTAATAAATTGAATGTCCCCTTTATATTGTAGATACCTTTGCTAAAGTTTACTCTCTTTTATTTTCAAAAAATGTAGTACTTCTAAAAATCCAATTTGGTAGTAATTTGTCAATCAAGAAGACCTCTTCTGCTCAGTTTAGTCATCCCTTTCTTGCTTATATGTCTCAGACGCATATGTCATAGTTTGGTAACATCTCATTTAAAAAAGGAGTAATGATAGTTGCATGACTCATAACTGTAAAACCCTGCAAGACATATAACCTGACAGAGTTTAAAAGTTTTTTCATCACAATAAGGGTTTATTTACTAATTTTTAAAACTCTACCTTCACCATTGTACTTGTACCCATTTAAATCAAAGGTACTCAAACAGATAAAATTACGTTCCAAATTTGAAACATGTCTCACATCTCTAAGTTTCTTGACAACACCATCAAACATCTTAAGTTTGATTGTTCCAATACTACTAATTTTACAAGGTGCATTATTTCCTAGCAACACAACTCCTTTAGACACTATCTCATATGTTAAAAATAAGCCTCAGTTTGGACACATATGAAATGTGCAACGAGAATAAAAAAAATTTAATATTCATAAGATTTGAAATTATCATTAGAAATAGTTAGGAGTACCCTATCATTAGAAGTATCTTCAACAACACTAGTTGTATCAGAGCTTTCTTGTTGCTTTTAATTTTAATTAATAATAGCTTTTTTATTCTTATTTTGTAACATATAATGTTCAGTTTTGATATTTTCCTTTTTCTTGCAATAGTTACAGGTCTTGTTTTTATTTTTATTTTTTTACTTCAATCTATCTTTTCTATCACTATTAGAGTTCCTCTATTATAACCTCCCTTAAACAAGTCTTTCTACTTAAGCTTCAAAACCAACCACAAGTAGTTTAATTTTCTTTTTGGAAAACAAAGCATTATATACCTCATCTAGAATGAAATTATTACTAGATAAAATAGTATCTCTAAAAGTCAAATATGAAGAAGATTGTGAACATGAAAAAATTAATGCTAAATCTTCTCCATCATATTTAATCTTCATATTCTCTGTATAAAATATTATTTTTTTAAAATAGTTAGGTGATCTTTAATAAAGATATCTTCTATTGGACAACAAGTATACAATCATTATTTTAGACGCATCTTACTGGTCATAATTTTCATCATACATAACAACTTTAATTTTAACCACAATGTAATAGTCATTTTCTCCTTTAAAACATTCTGCGAAATTTGATGAAACAAATTCATTTGAATTTGAGATAGGTTCTTTTGATTCTTACGTTATTTTTCCTCCAGTGAGCAAGACGAGGGCATCTTGTCAAATTGTATCATCTAAATTTAGTTGTGCAAGCATAGTTCGCATTTTGACCAACAACAACAAAAATATAATGTTGTAATACAATATTTTATTTCAAAGTTGTTATCGCATAGATCAAATCTAGTATTACTCTAATGCCAATTTGCAAACAAAAACAACATGAATAACAACAAAATACAAAATTAAGAATATATACAATTTATAGTACAGTTTAAATTTTTGTTCAATATCTACTTTATTGTCATGACACCGAATCAAATAATGAATTTTATTATAAAGACAGCGATCAATTTGTTTCCTAGTGCTCCTTCAAGGGTGCACAAGTGTGCTTTAACTAACTCGGGAAAGATCACATGTTATATTTACATTTCCCGGTTTGTGTTGGATTGTTTTTGAAGATTTCACATGCTATCTCAGACGTTCTGTCTAGTGTGCCAAACTCTCAAGGCTCTCCATACCTGGGGAGACTTCGTATATACATCGATATCAAGAAGGTTAATAAGGCACCAAGAATTTAGTATTTGTTTGACCATATAGCTTCGTTGGAAGAATCATAATTGCACGTGTTATATGAAAATGAAATAAGGAAGAACCAGAACATAAATCTCCTTGATGAATATTCCTGGTAACTGGGCAAGTCTGACCTGAAGCGGTAATCGTCCTAACCGTACATACAATACAATATTACAAATAAAAAGTTGTTGATAACCAAAAGAGGGTAAAGATAGTCTCAAGGGTACATGCGTTGGTTACAAAGAACCTAAACATTCATTTTTGAGATTAGTCTCAAGGGGACATGCGTTGGTTACAAAGAACCTAAACATTCATTTTTGAGATTTTAGATACCGTGTTGGATAATTTAGGTCAAACAAAGCGCTTAATTCCTTTTTTTTTTTCTTTTTTTTTTAAAAAAAAAGAAATGAAAAATTAAGTTGGCCATTACCTTCTTGAGAAATATCAACCTCCCGCCCCTAAATTATCGGGAACCTGACAGCTAAAATTCGCTGGACTCCTGATCATCATGACCCTTGAGCCTTCTCTTCATGTGTATGACTTGATTGAGCCATTTTTTTAACTTGATCTCAGAAGTTCCAAAGAAATGATGGATGAGAATAAGCCTCATCCTCCCCATTATCCTCAATATGCGTTGGCGGTGGTGGATGACAATAATCCCCAGTACTTCCCCAATCAATGCTGTCTGGCCCAGAATAGAAACCAAAATCCGAAGCACACTTGTTTGAATCCAACATGTCGTAAAGCGGCCAATCAATTGCTGTAGCCACTTGGGGGGCTGCATCGAAAAATGACGAGGCGTAATGCTGCTCCTCCGTAGGCCCGTGTGATAATTGTGGGTCGAAATTTGTGCTTGTCGTGGGCTCCTCGTTAGCGTACGCAGCCGCCACCTCTTGTATTTCTTGTTGGCTAAGAAACTGCCCTCCAGCTATGTCCGGCTGGTTACTGGGCAAGTTGAACTTAGCTTCGCTGCCTCGCAAGCAATACAGGGCAGCGTCGAACGCACGGGCCGCCTTTTCCGGAGTGTCGTAGGACCCCAACCAGATTCTATCCCGTCTATTCGGTAGTCTGATTTCCGACACCCACTTCCCCCATTTCCGCTTCCTAACACCCTTGTACTTGGGCTCATTTTGCTCCGATGAAGTTCCTGGTCTTTCCATGTTAATAGTATCTTTCAACTCTGGTTGGGGTTCGTCTAAGAGAAGAAGGTGTTTGTTTCACTCTCTCTCTCTCTCTCTCTCTCTCTCTGTGTGTGTTGGTTTACAAAATGGAAATATTTTCTTGACTTGTAGGGAGAAGTGGATGGTGGTGATAAAGCCGGCTTTGACAAAGAGCATTTATACACAGCCAGATGAGGAGTGCCGTTTAGACTATGGACTGTCTAAGCGTGTGGACCATGGAAGTCAGAAGTAAAAGCAGCGGACACGTACTCCATCGGAGTGTACGATGATGGCGTAGCAAACCCGATAAGGGCAATAATAATAATAATAATAGTAGCACGTGCTTTTTTTCGCCAAGATGTTTGTTTCGCGAAACTCGTGTCAGAAATGAAGGGTTGGGTGGACCAGAGCTCCCTGGCCCTTTCCTCAACGCTTGATTTTGATTCCTTCTCGGGGTTTTCGTTTCCTTTCTTCATGGCGTGTTTCATGCACTCCATTAAGGTTTTTTTTTCCTTCTTCTTCTTCCTTTCTTTCTTTCTTTCTTTAATGAATTGGGATTTCTCTTGTTAAAAAGACATAATGTAAGGTCTAATGTACACTCAGAGTTGAATTTTTGATGAACTGACTATAACGATTGTACAAGTAATTTTGGGGCTACTCCTTACTATTTCACATCTACATGAATTGGGTTACAAAAGGAATCCTATAATTCATAGCTGCCCATATTCAAGACTTTAGAAACTTTGGTATGTATGTATTACTATGCTTTTACAGCACTACCTCGTCCCAAAATACAGCGTACAATCAATACACTTGGGATAGATGCGATAGTGTAACATACCCACATTAATCTTTGGTCCTCCACAGGGAAGAAAAAAAAAAACAAAACATACCTACACTAATCCATACCTGTGACACGGGCATAGGCTTACTACTGCACCGGTGGGAAGCATAGTGTCTATGAAGATAGAGAAAGAGACTCCTGCAGCTTATGCTGCAAAAATTATTTTCCTATTAATTAATAATAGATAGTTCCCATTGTGTTATTGTAAATTAAAGGAAGTCTCAAGCAATACATAATCTTTCCTTTTTATTATTTATTTAGTAGAAAGTCTATTAGATCATAAATTATACCCCCAAAAAAAATAATTATTTTTTTATTTTGATATATTTTAAACCTTTTGGTCAAGATTAAAATTTAAAATTTTAAAAATAAAAAATAAAAAATTTAATTATTTGACGGGGAACTATTAAATATTAATTAGATAGACAGTTGACTTTTGTTGTCGTTAACCAAATGCAAGCGAAGAGAGCCGTGGGGCTGGTCTTGCATGAAACCTTTTTGGCGACAGAGGACCATCGTCTACGGGTTAGAACAGGGCAGCGCAAGTGTGAATGATGAATGAATGGGGCCATGCACTCAGAAATTTTATTATAAAGTTGCTCCCAAATTGATCGCTTCTTTTTTCATTATTATTATTTCTTTTATCAAGAAATTGAGCTATGCAATTCTGATATATCTCCTTTTCTTTTTGCTTTATACTTTTTTTCAATAATATATATATATCTCTTAAAAATATTAATCATTAATTCTATAAATTTAAATTAAAAATTACTCATTACCATCTTAATTCAATCTTTATCATAAAAAAAATTATTATTCAAATAATAATAATTTTAAACTGTCATTCTTTACATCTAATTACAAATATATCAAATCACTTACTTATAAATTCTTATTTATTTAGAAAGAAACACCAACTTAAATATTCAAATATAAAATAATATATATATATATATATATATATATATATTTAAAATTTATAAACCTTTGAATCTCTTTAAAAATTTTGAATTTAAGATATTGAAGCTAAATCTTTTCAAAAATTGTAACCACTAAATTATTCTTAAAAATTATACCAATTAAAAATAAAAAAAAAGGACCAAAACTTTTATTTATTTATTTATTTTTATGGTCAAATTAACTTTACCAAAGTACAAAGTCATAGTCCCCGAGAAGGCGGCTCCAAGGGTGGTGAGAGCTTCTTCGTGTCCATAGTTCAATCTCATTAGGAGTGCAAAGTCATAGTTGCTAGACATCCCTAATGTCCTAATATTTTATTAAAGATCTTAGTTACTGAATGCACTACGTCATTTACGGGTTTAGGTAGTAGCGGTCAACAATTGTTGCCTAAATTTTGATGACCACTGCGTATACTCTAAATGTGGCGATTTTTCAATCGTCAAATTTTAAAGGCACTCCAATAGTCCTTATGTGGAAAATTTCATAGTTGTTGTAATGAAAACGACATCGCTGCATAAAAATAATAGGCAACAATTCTTAGTATCAATTACGTTGATTTGTTGTAATTTTAAACAATAATTTCTTAATTAACAAGCACGATTTAAAATTTTTATTGTGACAATTTTAAGACAAAGAAATAACAATTTTAAGGGAAAAAAAAAAAGTAATAATTTTAAGATAAAAGACAACAATTTTTTTAATAAAAAAAAGGTAACATTTTTGAAATGAAATGTATGGCTTTTTAAAGAAAAAGTAATAGTTTCGAGAAGAAAAAGCTCCGGTGTGAGATAAAAAAAAAAAACAATAGCTTTAGACAAAAAAATAATAATAATAATTTTTTTTTTTGTAGTTTTAATATGAAAGAAAATAAAATAATGATTTTAACATGAAAAAGTAGATGTTTTGTTTACTTTTAGTAGCAATTTTACAAAAAAAAATAAACATCTTTTCTACTAATTTGATCCGCTAACTTACAATTGGCATATAACTTCTAAAATATTACTTGCCAAGTCAATTTTTGAGTTTCAATAGTAATCAAATTATTAAGTATTCATAACAAATATAAAACCTCAAAAATAGAAAATTTAACTCGTAGAATATAGGAATATACAAATTCAAAAAATCCAAACTACCTAACAATGTTTACAGCCCATCATTAATAAATCAATAAAAAATTTAAAAATTTTGTATAATTTAGATAAAAGAATTATTATAAATTAAGAGGCTTGGACCACCAACTTCAGTATCATCGTCTTCATCATCCTATCAAACAAAAATTAAGCATGAATTCCACCAATAAAAAATAAACCCAACTAATATACAAATCACAAAATTAAAATTTTGTAGTACTTTTAGTTGTTACGAGCTTGTCTTCGTCTTTTGTTAATTACTTTGATTCAATACAACTTTAGTTTATTGTTAGAAAGGAAGATATAAAAGCAACTAACAGAATGAATACTCAAAATCATAATCAATTAAAAATTGCTTGTTCAAGAAAGAAATAGAAATTTTATTCACACAATTAATCAATTAAATCGTTAAAGCATGAATATCAATTGGATGATTCCATTCAAATGTTAAGAATCTCATTAGCATCCAAAAGAAATAAAGAAACTACCCAAACAAACTTATAATGGTTTACAAGTAAATTTGTAAATGTTTTTCCAAAAAATAAAAAGTCTAGCATAATTTCAAGACAAAAAAAAATTCTATAATTGTCAAAAATATAACCATGAAAATTTTCCATAGAAATCATGAATGGCCGTGAATAACATTTCTAGAAAGAAAACCAATAAAGAAGGAACGTGATTTAGCATTTTCAATTGATGAAAAAATCAACAAGAGGCAAAATATAGCAGAATTATTGGGAAATCAAGAATGAACTATAGAAGAAAGTTGAAAATTATCCAAATAAATTAAGATTACGATGAAATCATGATTATGATATTAATGTTGTTATATAAAATAGAAATTATAAAAAAATGCAACTTGAAATTCTCAAGAGTTTGCTTAATTTAAACGAGATGTGAACAATAATTGCTTATGACAAAATATTTAACTTCAATGGGGTTACAAAATTTTGATTCCAACTAGACCAAAACACTAATGCACAAATTAAGAGTTAGAATGTACCGGCGATACTTTTTTGATTAAGTTGATCACCATCCCAATCAAAATTTAGATAACCCACAAAGTTTAAAGTCTTTCCCTCAAGGTACCAAAAAATTAAGTTAATAGACTCTTTAATGCAATAAAGTATCTTTTTTTATACAACTAAATGTAACTTTTTTAAGTGATGATTAAAAATAAATATATAAGTACACAACAAATATAATGTCAATTCTACTAGTACTAAAGTAAAAAAAGACTTCTAATCATACCTTGATATAATTTCTCATCTACTTTCATGCTAGTTTCATCCTTATCAAGTTTCGTAAATGTAAGTATTGGTGTATCACAAGGTTTTGAATTATTTATTATAAATTTTTTTAATACTTTTCTTGTATACTTAATTTAACTAATAAAAATTTCATTTATACTTTACTTGATTTATAGGTTTAGGAAGAAACTAAGTTCTTTAATCATACTCATTTTGAATTCTTTCTTTATTTGAGAAACAAATTCTTTATATGAAAAATTGTTAGTAACACTTGAAATAATATCACTAACATAAATTTATACAATTAATAAATTTTATCTCTTACCTTTGTGAATAACATCATATCCATCTTACCTTTCACAAAAGCTTTTTGAATTAAAAAAAAATGTTAATTCTTTTATACTAAGCTTAAGGGCTTGTTTTAATCTGTATAAATCTTTAAAGAACTTAAATACATCATCAAAAAATTTAGTACTCTCAAAACTTAAAGACATTTAATATATTATGTCTTGACAATAAAATCATTGAAAAGTGCACTCTTCACATATAATTGATATAATGTGAAATTCATGAAAGATGTGTATGCTAGTAAGATATAAATAGCTTCTAATCGAGTTATAGGTGCAAAGGTCTCATCATATTTTATTCCTTTTTTTTATTTATTGTATCCCTTAATCATTGATTTAATCTTATTTTGAACTATCTTCTTATTTTCATCTCATTTGAATTTTCTATGGTCATTATTTATACTTCCTTGTCAGATGATTTATAAATGTGTTCTAATCTTAGTTGGTTAAAGTGTATTATTGTTTAAAAAAATATATAAACAAACTATAACTGGATGCAAAGGGCACCCCCATAGATAAATTGTTATAACGCAATATGTTATAGTGATTGTACTTAAAAAATTTTCATACTATAATAACTTATAAGTCTTCTTATTGGTGTATTCAATTCAATAACCATAAAACAATATAAATTGTCATAGTGCAATAACTAGTTTCACCACTGGTGATTTAATAAGTCCAAATTATAAACTTCAAGTCATTCACATATACATAATACTTTTTTTAGATTTTTCCTTTTACAAAATATAAAATAAATATTATTTTATAAATAAAAAAATAAAATTTTTTATTTTTAATATAGAATATAAATCTTTTAAAATATTATTATTTTTAATTATTTCACTAATTGACCTTATCCTATATACTAAAAAACACATTGTTCGTGAGTAATGAGTAATTAATCTTCATTTGTAAACTTTGAATGGGTTATTTAATGGACTCAACGGCATGCTAAGTTAATCCCCAAATAAGTTCACCTATAGAACGAATGGCTCATCAATATTCAATAATTGTAGTTAAATTATGGTTTAATCCCAATGTATCAATGATTAATCTCATTCATTGAAGTCACCATCCATTAAATTTCTAGTGTTATAAGTCCACTTGGGACGAGGATGATTTCTATTAACATTTATGAGCTAGATGAACTGATAAGTTGATTGTTGACCAATGCTCATCGTATTGTGGAATTGGAATAGGCATGTCCATTCTTTGTGAATGGAATTAGTATGCTTACATTTTTAAACCAAATGAGACTTAAGGTACTAATTTACATTGGATCAATTCCATCTAACATGATCTGCACTACTAACCCTTGAAGTGTTAGCTAGTTGCAATCAATTTTCACTTAACGTTAACTTGGGTTCATAGCTAATGCACCAGTATTCAATATTTAAAGCACTATTTTTAATTCTTGTCAACTTAAGAGACATATATTACTTTTTAAAGGGTATTAAAAAAATTTAATCATATAGTAAAATGTAATATTGATATGTTCATCAATGCATGTTATCACATTGTTAACATATCTCCGTGCTCAACGAACAACCCTAATAACTTTCTCTCTAACTCTCATACCTTAAGTTTCTCACACTACTCTAATTTTTATTTTCTTGACACATATTGATTGAGTATAACGTGGCCAACTAGCACTTGAAGTTGGGGCAATTCCAATTTTAGTATCTACTTTTACAAACGGGGTCCATATGCCGTAAATGAAACCCCATGCCCCACCCATTTGCCAAACAAGTGCATTATGCCTTTGCACACTAAGGCTGACTGCAACTTTTAATGGAAGTAGTTATGTCATAAATTAGTTCCGTAGAAAAAATGCAATGGTTGCACGATTGGACCATCACTCTATTAGAATTCAGCTAAAGGATGACCAGCGAATTATATAACTTTGTACTTTTTCATTTTTCAGTCTACGTTCGGCCCACGTGAAGCTCAACACGGCGTGAATATATAAAGGTTCACCATAAAACAAAGTTCGTAGTAGAACGTCTGCTTGGTCCCCATTTATCGAATTTTGTAGGGCCCAAATTCTTATTTAATTGTGGAGAAACATTTAAAAATAAAAATAAGTCATGATTTATTTAGTAATTAGAAAAAAAATCATAAAAAAAGGGTTTAAAAAGCGGTATCTATTAAATTTAAAAATCATTTTTTTAAGTCAAATAACTTGGTAGACTAGTAGGCCGGATTTTGCATTCATCATGCATATTCACGTCCTTTGAAACTAGGAAAAGAGCGGTTATGTTATTTAAAAATAAAAATAAAAATTGCATGTATGATGGTCATTTATATATATATAAAAAAAAAAGTTATGTAGATGTGCAAATTAAAAGCACACAAATCTTTAATCATTAATTGCAGTTAAATTACTGTTTAATGAATGCTACTCCTAGTTAACATGCTTTTTTTTTTTTTTGATAAATAATAAGTCAACTTTAACTAATACTTAATATGCATTTAATTTGCATATCTAATTTGTATATTTACATTATAAAATTATATGTATACATATACGTAACATGTGTGTTAATTATTTGTATATACACATGACTTTTAATTTTAATTCGTATAATGATATGTATATATATGTGCGGTGCGTTGTGAATGAAGGGACGTACCTTATAAAAGGAAATGTAAATTCTTTTGGTCCCTTCTATTAAAAAAAGGCTTTGTAATAGTAAGTTATTATAATGCCTTATTAAGGTATGAGACTTTTGTTCTACGGGGTCTCAAACCTAGGAAACTTAAGTGTGATAAATGCTTGTAGTATTTTAATAATTACTGTAACTTTATTTACAAAATTGCTATCATATATTTAATTTTTTAAAAATAATATTAAATATACAATTTAAAATAATTTTTTCTTTTTGGTCTTACAAATTTACAATTTAAAATAATTTTTTTTATTTTTTAGTATAATTTTACTTTTTGGTCTAACAAATTGCACATATGAAGATGCGGCCTACCTCTTTTTCTGGGTCCATCTTTTGCATAGCGTTTTTGACGATCTCAATTTCGATATGACAAAGTTATATATATAGGTGAACGTAAAGGCAGTAGCTGTACTAAAAAGCTTAGCCCAATGCCACCAGCTGCGCGACAGAGGAATTGGACTCTTATTTTTAATAATTGAGATTCAAATCCTCATACCAAAAAAGATAAAAAAAAAACGAAAAAAGGAAAGCAAGTTTAGCCCAACCCATCCAGTCAATTGCTTCCTGTATTTGCTTTGCTATGGATTCTTTTTTTTTTTTTTTTTTGACTCTTTTAAATGTACACAAGAAATGTACACAGCGCAGAGCAAAGGGGAAATCGGCAATCGCCATATATATATGGGGCGCAATGTGGAGCAGTCTAGGCTCTTACACCATTCTTGTCAAGTTCCAGGCTGAAAGAAACGCTTTTCATTGCAGCATGGCTAATGAAAGGGATTTGTCGTCCACTGAGATTGTCAACCGTGGGATCGACTCCTTAGGGCCTAATGCCGGCTCTCCAACCTTTTCGGTGAGGGTCAAAAGAAGACTGCCGGACTTTCTACAATGGGTGAACTTGAAGTACGTGAAATTGGGCGTACCATTACCTTACCATTCATGCCATTTACTTGGCTACTATACCTGTTCTGGTGCCTTGTGTTCAGTCCTGATGTGGGAAGTCTAAACTGTGGAAAAAGATTTGGGAAAACGCTCGCTATGATCTTGCAACGGTTCTTTTCACAGTCTCTGTTTACTTCATGTCACACCCCATGTCCATTTATCTCATCGATTTTGCTTGCTTTCTTTCGGCCTCATGATGATCTCCAGGCAATATTTTCTTGACCTTTTACACAACAGAGACATATTGTAGTCAAAAACTCTGGAATGCAACTTTTTGTGATTTGCCATGCACGTTCCTTTTTTTATTTTATTTTATTTTTTTTTTACTTTCAAATAATTTGTCCTTTTGTATTGGTGTGAATTGTTTTATTTTGTGGGCATACAAATCAATTTTTTTTTGTGGGATATGGTCTAAAGTGGACTCTCTCTCCCTTCTGATTCTACCATAATAAGGTTTATTTATCAATTTATGCTATTTTAACATTCAATTAGTAGTGCTGTTAGATGGGCCCTTGTGATATATAACATTCAATTACGATTATGTATTTAAAGTTAGAAAAAAAAAAAAAAAACATTTAACTTACAGTCATATAACGTAATGTGGTATCTGGGCTACAACTGGTATCCGGGCTGGGACCAGTCCATGTTTCTGCCCAATTGCTTCTTCGGGATGGGTCTTGAACGCATTGTTCGGACAGGATAAGACTTGATTTGGTCTTAAAATTTTGATTATTTTTTTAAATATAATTTAAATTTTATATATTTAAAAATTTTATTTTTTTAAAAAAATTATTATTATAAATATTAAGTACTCAACATATTTAACAAAATATATCAAACAAACATAAATACACATGAAAATACTTCTTACCTTCCTTCTCCTTCTCCACATCTTCTTCTTCACTGTTGTAATCGTAGTCTTTCACCATCACTCCAATTTTATTTGGGAGAAAAAAAAACAAGAAGAAGCTTTTAGTGGATTGAGTATTTAGTAAGTATTTCATTACATATTTATGTTTTTTTAGCGTATTTTGTGAACGTGTATAATAATTTTCATAAAAAAAATAATATTTAATTTTGATGAATTTTAAAAATATAAAATTCAAATTAAAACCTTTTTTTTAAATAAAAAAAAAAAGGATGCCATTTAAAAAATCCTCTAAATTCGAATAAGTAAGTTGAATCTTATCCCGTTGTTCAGACCCATATGGGAGCCGATGACCTCAGTTTCAGGTAAGCTTCCATTCAATCTTGGCTCTTGTCAGCTAAGACATCTAATCAAATCCTTTCAAGTTTTCACTGAGGCACGAGCATATATGGATCATAATTCTACAAGGGTGTTCATAAATTTATTCCAATACTAATTAAATTTAGAAATTAATTAATATAATAGGAAATTTATTAAAATTTTAAGTGTAATATTATGTATTTAAATAATTTTTTATTGAAAATGAATGTAATGAGTAATTAATATATAACTAAAAATAATTTATAAATTTAATATTTTAATATTTTAAATTTATAGATAATATTAATTGTATAAATCTTTTTACTTAATTTGGGTTGTAGCTTAGAAGGCATTTGGTGATGGTATACTGGACACTTGAATTAGTTCGACTGCTATAGGCAGCGAAGGAAGGGGAAGGGATATTTCAACGAGAATGATCGAATGGAGCCATGCAATTTCAGGCCGTAAGGTTGAAGCTGTTTTATTGGGCTGATTGATATTTTATGAAACGCCTTAAAGCAAGCCGTTTGATCACCCAACATGGTTTACGGGTCCCTTGTTCTCTTTGGAGCCATAATTTTTTTTTGTTAATTTCAGACTTCATTTTTGTATATGTTTTTGTGTGGATTTTAAAAACAAAATCGTAGCAAACTAAACTTTGATGCCACTGTATATAGTGCTATCCTTACAATTTTTCACGTAAAGATGTAATAATTTTTTATCATTATACAATGTGATCAAAGTCACTTGAAGAATTTAATTCTAAAATCCACTTAGAAACTTTTTTTTTTTTTTTTTTGCACAAAACAAA
Source organism: Kandelia obovata (assembly GCA_021464305.1). Lineage (NCBI taxonomy): Eukaryota > Viridiplantae > Streptophyta > Magnoliopsida > Malpighiales > Rhizophoraceae > Kandelia > Kandelia obovata. The sequence continues at coordinate 11,551,589 of CM038474.1, read as the reverse complement.
AAGGCCAATAATAGCTGGGTACTGGGTTCAATGCTCTAATCAGCTTGACTTCAGTTTTATTTATTTATTTATTTATTTATTTTAGAGGAAACAAGCTTCAGTCTCGTTGGCTGATTCACGGTAATTAAGTTTAACCAAGTTCTAATCCAAATTTAAGCAGAAAACTGAAGGATCAGCAGCAGTTGCATCATTTCCTTGTGGCAAAGCTGACGGAAAGACAAAAAGAAAGCGATTTTAGGAAAGGATTAATGGAAATGCAATCTCCAATCATATAGATGAACACCCTGTTCATTAATGGAAATGTCCTATGTAGTATTTACTAATTTCATTGAAGCACAGAGAAAATTCCATAGGGATAAGGATCGTAAAAAAAAAAGGTTGGGGGGGGGGGCAAAGCAAGAAGAACCGTAGCACTTCTGAACTCTGAAAAACTAGAACAATAGGGAATGACGAGCACTATAAAAATATTTCATATGACCAGCCGAAAAAGGAGGAAACCGTACCCCTAGGGTACGTTATTTTACTGTGGCCTGGCAACCTTAAGCGTCTTTTGCAGGCCTTATAACACCGAAAAGGCTCCTGAAAGACTTAAGCCCTGGAAGAAAGAGATGATCAATAAACTGAAACAAAAAATGGAAATAAAAGATCCAAAGATTTGATCAGCCAAAAACAATCAATCCTTGTCAAGCTAGCCACTCCCCGTTCATTTCCTTCAATTTCTTCAAAGTCCATGCTATGTAACACAAGATTACAAAAACCTGATGACAACATATGATCAGAGAACTCTGCCAAAATGTCAACGGATTTTGTCCATATTTGGAATAAAATAAAATTCGTAACAGAACAACTAGTTATTTACTACAAATAATGCATATGTAAATAGATAAAGCTGGAAATATATATATATAGATAGATAGATATGGGACGATTCAAATGAAGCAAGGCTTTACGCTAAACCCCATCACTTAACCTGGGTTTACCCAGTTCTCTTTGGGATTTCCATCATAAGTCGATCACAATCAGAAGAATATATATATATATATGTATGTATGTATGTATGTATGTATATATAGATAGATGTATGTATGTATATGAAAGAGCATCAACAACTTCTAATGCTTCTACGCTGTCTAAGCAGAACTCACAGTAGCGAATCTCTAAGCTGAATTGTAAATGAAACGAACAGAAAACATTTGCTCATTATTCTTTTTTACTATTTCTTTAATGATTAAAAATTGGGAGCTTACCAAGGCAAGGCAGTATCATAAAAGTAGTCCTGGGAGCAGTCGTCATTCATTTGTTGTTGCGAGCAGCCATCATTTGCATTCAACCAAGCTGGGAATTCCATAACGTGATCAAACGTATGGTACCTAACATCCTCGTCCTTCACCTCTGGGCCAAGATCGATGGTCTTCCAGAACTTGAACCACCATGCAGATGTCACCAAATTCATAGTATCATTCCATTCCATCTGATGTTGTTCCCCAATTGACCTCATCTCTGCCATCTCTTCAGCATCCATTACTTGATGCAATCCACTTCCACCATAAGTTTCAGTCCCATCAGACACTGCAGGAGGTACCGCTTGTGAAACCAAAGGAAGTTCCTCAGTAGCCATGGAGAGAGGAGGGGAAGCAGATGATGACGGTGAAGAGGCGAAATAGAGGGATGAAGGGTAGTCGCTGTTAAGGTGAAAATTTGTGTCTATGTTATTAAAATCATGAAAATTTAGATTTAGGCCTAAGGTTTGGTCTGGAAGGGGAACATTAATATTTTCAGAGATACTTGGAGGAAGAATTGGGGCAGGCCACAGAAAAGCATATGGAGGTGGAGGATGAGAGGAAGATCCGCAATCAAAGTTTTCTTGATAATTAGAGAAGTTGGCAGTGCTTGATTGGTAAGTTCTAGGATTTCTCCTGGATTTTATCTTTCCTTCCTGCTCAAAACATGGTGGAGAAGTTGGCAATGATGGTTCTTGCGAATGTTGTTGCTCTTGGTGTAGTTGTTGAAATTGTTGTCCCTCCTGCTGCTGCTGCTGTTGCTGTTGTTCCTTGGCTTGTTTCATTGCTGCCCTGTGGAACTTTAAGGCAGTAACAATCTCTCTTCTTGCCTCAGCCATATTAAGTAGGCTTTCTTTGTAAGGCCTACAGGTGTGAAGCCTTCTCCTAACTTGTTTTTTGTGCGGCTGAGATTGTTGGGTCTGCCTGCTTTGTTGGTTTTCACTTAAACCTTTTCCGAATTTGGTGATGTTTTGGCTAGAGAAACCATCATCAACCTTGCAGCCAAGGTCTTTTGGATTCATGGGGTCCTTGGTTCTTGCAGAGGTCAACTGCTTCACTAGGCTCTCGAGGTAAGCACTGGAAAGATTGGGTTCTTCTCTCAGCTGATTAAGTCTATCAATTTTCATTCCCTCTATCGTGGTTTTATCGTGGTTTTTTCCGAGACAAAAGTACACAGAGAGAGGCAGAGGCTGATCCGAAGTACTAGACCGCAGGGCCTTGTGGTGTTATAAGTACTAGCTGAAAGGACATTCTAGGGTTTTAAAATGTTTTTGGATTTTTCTCTGTTTTGGCAATTGTTTACCCTTTTTAACACAGGACTTAAATGAGCGGTTAGGATGTTTTCATTACCACCCTGCCCCTAACCTCCAACTACAACTGCAAGAAGTTTACTGTCTCATTTCCCCTTTCTGAAAGGTAATAACTTTGCCTTCGAGCTAAAAATTATCAGCACTTCAACATTGACAAGGTGATCACTGGCAATACAGTTGGACATAAGGTAGATATATCAGGAAAATTTCTAGTGATGATTCTAGCATCTTGTGGGGCAGATATGAAAAGGGTTATCAAATTTCAATAGGAAGGAAAATAAGAACCGTTTGTCTGTGTATTCAAGGCATTAGAGAGACGACATTATAGCCCAAGTATTCAACAAAAAGCTATATAAGCAAGTTATTAAAGAAACAATGTTAAAGCCTACATGTCCCGGAAAAAAAAAACTAGAAAGGATTGGTGACAATAATGGCATTACAAAGATTAGCATGAAAAATTGAGCATGGATTTACTAATTCCATTACGAAGATACCCTATTCTCTAATGTTGGTATTGTTAGCACCCAAGATCAACCTAATACCTCATCGGAGATGTAATGTTTTTCTCTAAGGCCTCTGTATTTGTAACATTGTTCACATAATTTCTGAAAATAAGTCCAAAGATGAACCAATGCACCAAAAATCGATCTCTATAGATGAAAGCAAGCCAGTCCTAGTCCTAGTCCTAGTCCTAGTCCTAGTCCTAGTGAAGTGGTGATTCCTAGGTAGGAATAGACACAGATGGATCCTAGGATTTGTTTTGCCTTTTTTGGGGGTAGGGGTGGAGTAAGGTTCTTTTGGTAATTGAATGGTGCTTTGGAAAATAATGCTAAGATTTACCCGTGATTCTAGATACAAGAGGGCATTGTAGGCAAAAAATGGTTGATTGGCATTCTGGTACTTTGTCTATAAGTACCATGGGACCAGGCTCATAAAACGTCAGCAAGAGCCTACGGATACTGACAGAAGAATCTCCATTACTGCTGTAAACCTTCTCTTTTCATAAACTTTTTTAGGAGATGCAAGAGAAAACCGCAAATTTCTTTTCATTTAAACAAGACTTTCAAAATGATTTGGGTATATTGGCAGCAGAGAACTTGGACCTTTTGTAAAGGTGTACGACAGCATGTTAAAGACAGAAATGCTCCATACCACCCTATTTTTTTCCTTTTTAATATTACTTTCCACTCCTGCCAACTTTTTCAGCGGACATTTTCCCCACAAGTTTTCACCCTAATTGAATGTGGTGGGACCAGAGGCATGGCTCTGTGCCTTGTGGCAGAGTTTACAGGCTGCAATAACAGTGAAAATAGAACCTAGAGAAGAGAATTTATTACTGCTGTAAATATGAACAGATGCAGCAACTACTGCTCAGAAAAGAGAACGGCAGTTTTTTTTTTCTTTCTTTCTTTGAGCAGAGCCGCAGTTGTATTTATAGCTAACGTCTAATTTTTATATTAAAATTCACAGGTGAGATTGTTTGTTCACAACGATAAATTGATATGAAATTGGGGAGCAAAGGATAGGAATTTGGTCCCAAAAAACACAAAAAAAAATTAGTAATCTAACGATTCTCAAAGTGCCCCAACAGGAACCAAGTGCTGTACTGAGATATGTCCATTTAGTATTCAATACAATCAAATAAGTCTGCTTAGGTCACGTTAAAGCAAAGCAATAAAGAATGTACCACAAGAAATGGGGGATGAAGGTCCACAACAAGGATGCAAATCAGTGACACCATCGATTTATTTTTTGCCAGAATCGTATTGAATGATTGTCTATCGTGTGAACAAAATGTCTATCAATCACTCTCAATTACAGTGCCAAACCCATCAACATGTTTCAAAAGGCAGATTTTCAGACCAAGTTCATCGTCCTTCCAGCTGTAATTGCCAATTATAATGAAAACTCACCAATCCTCCGAGCCCGATTGGACCAGCAGACGCAAAATCATTTTGTCAAAAACCTTAGTTCAAGACGAACTCTCTTTGACGAGATTGGCTGATTATCCACACACACAACAAAAATGTAATTTGTCATTGTAGACACATCCTGCGCCCGCGACATCGGCCTCTTATCCTTCCTTCATCAATAGAGTAACAGCGATCAAGAAGTTGGTCATACGATCATAAGTTATCAGTGCAAATAAATGGACAGTCAAGATAGTCTATCTAACCCTCTAATTACATGGGGAAAAAAAAAAAAAAGGAAGGGTTTTTCAGTGCACATATGGATAAACGTTAAAGCCTAGTTGAACCTACCTGAGTCATGGAATTTCTACCCCTCTCCCAATCCTTTGTATCAAAAGCCATTTATCCAATACATATCTATCCTAACGTGACTGTTTAAACTTATGAACTAAGCTTGAATACTATGGTCCACCAATAACGTTTCAATACCAAGGAAAAATGATACACTTGTGGATTCGTGCCTCATAAGCTTATAATGCACAAATTTGTATTCTCATGTATTTGGTTCAATGAAGATCTACGATTGTAACTAGAATTTCGAGCAGATGGACCAAAAAATAATAATTAACTCCACAAAATGGTTACATAGTATTTTAACTTCTTGTTCTAGATTAAAAAATGATGATAGGGAACCCAACTGACCAATTCTTTCTCTTTTCTAGAATTCCATAATCGGGGGATTATGAAAATGTACCAACAACAAAAACAAAAAAAACAAAAAAAAACAAAAAAGTGGGTTGGTGCTATTCTTTAATCCTAAGTTCATAACAAAGGAAAGGAACGGAGAAGAAGAGTTTAGCAGTTAAACCATGAGCAACATTGTTGATTAACGAAAATTTTTCTAACGGCAGTTTCGCAAATGTCCATTAATTGATTGAAGCAGTAACGCACCTCCTGACGAGTAGTTTCCACTTGTCAGTCTGATCTTCTAGGATGCTTGTCTAAGCTTGACGCCTAAGGTCACACGAGTCCAAAGCATCCCACAAGAGTCTCCTCATTTCCCATATTGATATCCCAACTTTCCATGCAATTGATTAACTATAGAAGGCTTAACAACCACCCTATTTGACACCGTCTGTGTACGACTGAAATTGTAACCAATAACTGAATTCACAAGGAAAAAAAAATAATGGAATTTTGGACAAAGTAAAAAAAAAAAAAAAAGAAGGTAAAATCAACTTCAGTCATCGAGATCAGATCACCCCACGATCAAAAGTTCAAGTTGCCATAATGTGAAGTGAAAAAGAAATAAGAACTGACACAAAAATAAAATAAAATAAGAGAGAGAGAGAGAGAGAGAGAGGCATCCAATCCAAGCAGCGAAGAGCGGCGGGAGCTTTATTACAAGTAAACGGGCAGAGACAGGATAATGTTGGAGAGTGGAATAGGAAAAAACGGTGGAAAATATGAAATGATAAATAAGAGATAAAAGAGAGAGGAACAGACCCTTTTTGGGTTATTGATAAAGATGCATATTATATTAACAATAGCCTTCTGAAACCAACTGATGGGGAAGAACCTGCTTCCACCAATCCCCTTCCCGCGGCAGATTTCAGACGATTTTTCCTTCATTTTTTTTTAACCATTAAAAAAAAAAAAACAAGAAGAAGAAGAAGATGGCTTTCTAATCAACAATTAACAACCACTTCAAACTTACACAATCTCTTTCACTTGCCCTCCCAAAAATTCACCCTTAGGTTCCATTCACACCGAAAAAGATCGAAACCCAATATACATTTGCTATTTGACATCCCTTTTCTTTATTATTTTCTATTTATTTATTAAAAAAAATAAAAATCCTCAGAGAAAAATCCAACCCCAAAAAACCTGCACAATTATTTTGGGAATCCAATCCAGACTTCTCAAAGTCTTTTTAGCTTGTTATTTAATCGGTCCCTCAGCGCTGAAAACTGGCGAGAACAGGTATTCTAGGGCCCCATTAATTAACGTACGCATTTAATAACACAGAACCACTACCCAACGTAAAGCTTGACAGTAATCTAGCGTAAGGTCTCCGCACCTACCCTTGTTCAACCTTTTTCGACTCACTCTCTTTTCGTGAAAATACATGGTGAGTGTTTCAAATACCTCGTTGAATTTTTAAATTTAATAATTATTTTAACTAAACGTGTGGAGAAATACTAACAATTATCACTGTTCGAAACGATAGGTTGTAATTACAAAGAGATTTCTCAAACCTTATCTTGAATTCAAAAGGTCATGACTAACCCTTTTTCTTTTGATAAAAAAAAATTAATAATAATAAGCCGAACCAATATGATTAGGTAAATAGTCTTGGAGGTTTAGTAGGAGTTACAGGTTATTTCTTTCTTCTTTTCTTTTTTTTTTTTTTTTTTTTTTTTTTTTTTTTTTTTTTTTTTTTTTTTTTTTTTTTTTTTTTTTTTTTGCATTTACCGTAAAGACTGTCTCAATTAATGTAACTATAAATAATATACATCGTCATTAAAAAAAATATAATAATTAATAAAAAAAAATTTAGGTAAATAGTTTTGCTGCGATTTTTCCTATGTAACAACAAGAAAAAGAAGAAAAAAAAACCTGGGTTATACAAAAAATGCATGGGTTATAATGTGCCCAAATTCGACTTTGGTAAAAGAGAAAAAAAGAAAGGAAAATCTCACCTGTCTTGTTCTCGTCATAGATTCATAATTAAGGGTTCTATCGTTGTCGAGTTAAATTTGGGGAAAGAGAGTCAAAAATTACTCTGATCTTTGTGCTGTATTGTCAGTATACTTATCTTTTGCGATGGTACCATGTAAGTTTTTACATAATGTTAGCCATAGAATAGCATATCATTAGCCCTTGAATCCTTTCCCAGCATTCTTCTTCTTGTTTTTTTTTTTTCTTTTTATTGTTTTGGTATGTGGGCATGGGGGGGGGGGCTGCATTGAGTTTTATGGGCCATACTGTTGATATCTTTCCTTTACTTTATCAAGAGCAATATTATTCTATCTGAATTTGAAATATTTTGAAAATTACTTTGAGCGTTGATCTTTTATATTCACAAAATCAACGCTTCCAATAGATTTGGACAAAAAAAAATTCCTTTTCTCAAATTTTATTTTTGGAATATTAACATTTTAGCATATATCATCCATAGGCAAAATAGATGATCAATGATTTTATTACTTGGCAGAGAAAAGAGAAAAATAAAAGAAACGAGTAGGTAATGGTTGATTCTTTTGAACTTGTGAAGTAGCTGTAAGGGTAACTAGAACCACTCAATCTGTTCAATCTCACTAAAATTAAATTAAATTAATCAAAATTTATTAAAAAGGTTTAGATATGTAATCTAAATAAATTGCATTTGAGTGTTTAATTACAATTTTAGGAGTTCAAAAACCATTAAAACTAAACCAAATAATTATTTTGTAAAAAATAAAATAAAATTATGCACCTAATTTTTTTTAAAAAAAATATAAAATTAAAGTAACTAATCATATATTTTTATTATTTTATTTTATTTAAATTAACTAATCAAAATTATTAAAAAAATCCTTATTCTCATTCATATTTTCTTAACTAACACTCATATATAATGGTGTTCGATTTATAATATCAAAACTTAAAATTATAATTAATAAAAATATAAATCACATAAAAAATCAACCATTTCTTATATTATATAACTCTTTCACACCAAATTTAGTAATATATTTTTCATTATATAATTTTAATTGCTTACCTTCTATTTCTTTTTCAAAACTTATTTTTTTATTAATTAATAATATTTTTTTATTAAATAAATTAACAAAATAAAAAAGTAATAATATTTAACTTTAGTCTCTAACAAAATAATTGAAACTATACAAGTAACTTACAATTGCTGTTAATGGTTTGATTGATTATTCTCTTATATCGAATCGATTTCAAAAATTTTGAAATTATCATTAATAATTAAAAATTTTGTATGAATACTCCAAATTGATTGAGAAGGTGGAGGGTGGGACCGCCTGCAAATCACAGACGGACACGATGTGAAGGATCATAATCAAACGGCTATTTCTCACTGGAGGGATGGGAGCTGAGCAGCTGACAGTACGCCACGTGGACTGGGGTTTAAGGCTTCAATCAAAAGTAGGCTGCCACGTGGTAAACGCAGATAGGGACAAAGAAGAGGTAGCCGCAGCTGTTCCTTCTACTTTCACTGCCGGACCCCTAAAAAAAAGTCAGAAGAAGAAATAAAAACAATTGCTATGCTACTGTGGACCTGTGGTGCTATACGACGCCACGAATTAAAACCTTAATTCTAGTTATAAAAAAAAATATTAAAATTTCAAGTGTATAAGAATATATTAAAAATTATATATATATATATATATAATATTTAAATTTTTTTGATTGAAATATAATTTTAATTTAATAAATTTATTATTTTTAAAAAATTTTAAACTCTTATGTGGCCCTTAACAAGTAATATTAAAATTAATAATTTGGTCAACGATGAATATGGACAATGCTTGTTTTCCATAACTAGTGTGCCTGTGAAAAAAAGAAGAATGTAGTTACACCGGTAAAAAAGATGTTTTAGTAATATATAAAAAGGATGATTTATAAATATAATATCTTAAAGTTTAAATTGAGATATAATACTAAATTTGTAAGATTAATAGAAACAATAAAAAAAAAAAATACTGTTCATTTTTTTTTAAATTTTTGTTTTATTTTAAAATTTTAGGTTTTTCTAACACAACTAGTAATTAGTTGGTCAAAAAAATTAAAAATTAAAAATTAATTATCAAATTATAATAGGGTTGGGACATACAAGATGAGAAGCATAATGCATCTCTTACTATATAGCATGATGCTATCATATGTAGCATTACGTTGGTCGTGTTGGAATTTTTCTTGTGGTCTCTGACAGTTACACAGTTACACTAACATATAAAAAGGTTGATCAAACTGTACGTTGTTCTTTTGAATTTCATCTCCAAAGTGTGAAGTCGTTTTCCTCTATTAGTGGTGGTGGTGGGGGGGGGGGATGGCGATGGGGACCATGAATTCAGTTTTTAATCTGCCACCAACAACACGTTGTACTTTACCACGTAAACACAAAAATTCTGTGAAAGGCAATAGAGATGGAGAGAGGGGCAAGGTCAGGATCGAAGAAGAACGACAAGTTGCTACCAATGAAAATGGAGGAAAATCAATCTTCCTTTCAAAATGAGGGATTGTGGCAAGGCAAGAATAAGTTCAGTGCAGAGTAGTCTCCATCTCTTGTTTTTATTTCGTAACTAAGTTTATTATTATTAGTGTTACTGCTGCCTTTTTTATTATTTTTATTTTTATTATTATGGTGTTTGTGATAAGGCGATACATGCAAACAAGTACGCCCTGTTAAATTGATTGCATGTGGGGGTGCAACTTGTAGGTGGCATGCATGCATGCACTGATGTGCACAAGTGCTAATGCATTCATTGAAAGGAAAACAATGGGCCGTCCATGAGATGGTTTCCCACGTATTGATTACCACTCCTACCAAATTTTCGAGTCTCTTCCTTCTTTGATTTAGTGAAACAATTGTACACGTTTCTAATTTGTTTTTTTTTTTTTTTTTTTCCTTCTTGCTTGAGTTTCACGGTATGAATACAAATAGTAGACACGGTAAAACATACCAAAAAATTAATAAAAAGGGATTCGGTTCCCAATATCGTACATCAATAGAGTTGTATAAGTAATTCCAATATATTATTATTTATGTAACAGGCTTTCTCAACAAGTGACAAGCTGATACATGATCTTGTTTTGTTTTTATTTCAAATGGATGCTTGGACGGTGGCAACTTCCTGCTGAGGATAAACGCCACAAGCTGAAGTCGCTACCATTATCTTTTCCTTGTGTCTCTACATGCGTATAGTTCACGCATATTTGGCTGCCTTTTTTTTTTTTTTTTCCTTTTTCTCTCACTTATTTAGATGAGTTCTCCCTTAGATAAGAACCTAATCTTTTTTAGTTTTTTCCCATCTCCCACTCGTTTATGGTACTTACAGAAAAATATGCCTTTTTAGTTCCCTTTTTCCAATTCCATTAAACCGTGAGCTGCACAATAAAATAACTCTCTTAATTCTTACAAATTTTATATTCCTTTTTTTTTTTTTTTCAAGATTAAATATATCATTGGGTGTCCATTGAAATACTCTTAATTTTATAGGGTGGGTGAGTTTTAAAGGTGCTTTTTAACATTGGGCCTAGAATTAGGCTTTTCCTGGCCCAAATTATATGTCTTTCACGTGAGCATGCATTTTAGATATGCGCCTTAAAAGCCCACAGGAATAACACCTGGTATGCAATAGTTCCACCGGCAGGATTGCTTGCCAAGTTAATAACAATTCAACAATATCAACAACCAACAACCATTAAAATTTCACGGACTTTTTTGTTGATTCATCAGATGAGATTGTGCACCAAACCAATCACAACCTGACACATCAGCAAAATAACGTGTCAACATAGTTGTTGACATGTCAAAGTTCTATCGACCAAGTGCATATTTTAAGACTTGAACTTTACTGCCGACTTTTTTTTTTTAAAGCGTTCCCATGGTTTTTTAATTACCAAAGCAACTTCTTGTTGGTGTACCGTTTCACCTTCTAATACAAAGATGAATCCCTCTCGATGATGCACAAGATAATGTGGTATTTGATGCACACTGTGTGATGTTATTGCAGTCGCAGGTTCTTTGTTAGGAATGTTAGTATCAATTAATATTTTCAAATTTAATGTTTATTCAGAAATTCAAATTAGTATGTAAGAAAATTCACAGAAATTATAAATTATATAAAACTCTTATATCTTAGTAACATGAGATTTTATTTCTTAACACTTCTTTTTGACACATACATACTAAGTCTAAATAACATGTGGTAAAAAAAAATTAAATCTAAATATTAAATTAATAGTATTAACCTACTTAATTAAACTAAAAATATAGAATTTGACAAATAATCAAGTGGTGACTATGTACTTAGAGCATAAAACAATAAATTAAACTCTAAGATCAATTTAAATAATATCTTAAAATATTATATTTATCAACAAGTTCAAGTTAATAAGTAAAACAAAACATCATGTTTAATTCTTTTATTTTAACGAGGTGAAATGTTATATTTTTAATAATTAAATTTGAATTTGCCCTAAATTCATTATTTTAATGGCAAATTAGTTTTTTTATTCTTTCTTTTATTTTCTGGTACACGATCAGTTTGTTCGTTGTTTGAAGTTAGTTTGACGAAGACAACATTCGAGTTCTTGCGACCCTAGCCGCCACTTTTGCATGACTACGAAACCAAGGCATTTACAAGAATAAACAGACACATGACATGGGTTTAGTCGCTGCAATTTTAAGGTGCAATACAAAATCAGACATTGGAACTATCAGCTGTTCCCGCTAATATCCAGGCTGGCAAGTTCATAGAAGCCCCCTTTATATGCAGGAAAAAAACACGGAGGTTTTTTGATTCAGCTCAATTTCTCATTACGGCACCCTTCTTTTCCAATTTCTGGTTTCAGTATACCTTAAAATTTATTTGACTGCACACATGGCCAGCTTCCTAGCAACCCCTGCATGCCCCGTGGCCACTATCTCCACCATTCCCAGGGCCACCACCAGTCAGGAAAAGAACTTCCCCATCAATGTGAGTGGCATGTTCTTTTCAATCTTTCTGCTTAGAATTTGTCACAACTGCAAATGTTCTCGTTGCTGCTAAGACATTTTGACAAATATAATATTGATGCAGGGGGGTCTTTCATTTTTTGGGCAAAAACCTGTGCCAAAAATACAATTCTCGAAGGCAGATAACATTGATTCATCCCGGTCTAGATGTTTGAGGACCGCAATTTCATGCTCTCAAATGGACCAACAAAAAATGTCACACTTTGTAATAATTTCTGCTCCCCTCCATGTTGTAATATTCTACTTTTTTAAAAAAAAAAATCAAAATTAAAATTCATATTTTGTTGGAATTTAAAGAGTCAAAAATTGAAACCACCCAAACTTATCACAAAACTTTTGTCCTTCTGACCACAAAGCTAATTGTACTGGGACTGGTTGTATGTGTATCTGTGGCACTTAAAAAAGGCTGCAAACTGTTTGTTGCAGGCTGCAAGGGACACCCTGAGCATCGTTCAAAGCACAATTGCTAAGCAATTGTCTATTGACGTAAGCGCAGTAACTCCTGAAACCAAGTTTGCTGACTTGGGTGCTGACTCTCTTGACACGGTATGCTCAGAATCACTATATTTTCTACTCTTCCAGATATTACACACACACACATATATATATATATATAAGGGATTCAGAAGCTAAAGCGTATTTCATATATTGTTGTTTGCAAGGTGGAAATCATGATGGCCTTGGAAGAACAATTCGGGGTGTCAGTTGGAGAAGCGGGTGCAGAGAACATCGCAACTGTTCAGGATGCCGCAGAACTCATTGAAAAAGTGAAGGCAGCATCTGCTTAAATTTCAATAACATGCTAGATTGGGGAGCTATGTCCCAATAATTGAAACACACACACACACACACGCAAAGCATTGAGGAAATCCTCTGATATCAGGTTTACCATCAAAAAAGGCCGCCAGGAAATTTGTTATATTTACATTGCGTTCTCTAGTTAAAACTTTTCTAAGCAAAAGTTGTATTTTTCCCTGTCAAATAAAGGCTAAAAATCCCCCCCCCCCACCTCCTCCTCCCCCTGTCTCTTATACACATCTAGATGTGTATAAGAGACAGGGTAAACCTGATATCAGAGGATTTCCTCAATGCTTTGCGTGTGTGTGCTGTCTCTTATACACATCTAGATGTGTATAAGAGACAGCCCCCCCACCTCCTCCTCCCCCAACCCCCCAAAACGCCCCCCTTCACTCCCTTTCTGTCTTTTAAAATTGGTGCGCCTACGTGTGGTTGAATTCTTTATTCTCCTTGTGAGTATTTAGCCAAATAGAAAACTTAAAAGTAACAAAATAAAAAAGAGAAATAAAAGGCAATAGATATATATGCAAGGATACAAGTTCACTCGCCAGACTCCGTTGAAATTTAAAATTGAAGTCTTTAGTTATAAAAATTACTTTAATAACAATGAGTTATAATTTATTGATATAACCAAATATTTTTCAACTTGCTGTCGCTAAATTAATCGAGTCCAATATATATATATATAATTTATTTTCGGTTTGTAGCAACTTAAATTTAAATCGTAGTGTTGAAATTAAGAATTCAGCAGGGATTTTGTAATTAATAACAATCCAAAATATTTCTCAAACCCCTCCCGTTTCCTCGGGTTTATTCCGGCCCGTTCGGCCTCAATTGATACCGGTCGAGATGGGCCGGGCTTCGCCGTCTCTTCTACATCTTCCTCTTCAACGCTTTGGATTTCGTACCGCTCGACTACATCATAGTCCCTGAGGTTGCAGCAGTCTTTGAGTGAGCGTCTCCTTGTTTCCAGATACCCGCAGTTGAAGCCGCTCGTCGCCGCCAGGGCTGTCGTTTCCGATACCAGAGCATCCACGGTCCTTGGCGATAAACTCCACTTAGCAAGCGAAGAGGTTGAAGTCGAGAGCCAACCGAGGCGGAGGCGGAGGCGGTGATAGTGAGAAGGAAGGCGGGGGAAGATCATCGGACGATAGCGGAGGCAAGAAGAAGATGGCCCTGTTCATGTACCAGAAACTGACCCCTTGGGCATGCTGCACTTGTTGGGAGTAAGTCTCTCTGCGTTCAATAATCTTCAATTATTAGTTTGTCTTATTTCATTATTTGATTGACTTCTCAACTGAAGATTGCAACATAAATTTTCTTGCAAATTAACCATGTGCCTGTTGTTTGCTCAACTTTTACTACATAAACAGGATGCTTTGGTCTGTCTGTCTGTCTGTCTCTCTCCATATATGTCATTTGCTTTATGGTTGGTTTAGTTATAATGGGAGGGCTTATGGTGGCATTTGGAGAGTGGCAGCCAGAAGTTTCTCTTGTCAGGACTGTCTGCAGCAGTGCTGTATTATGTCCAGCAAATCCTGTTCATGCATCTCTTCCATGGGACTTGGTAGGAGCTTATGGGTCTTTTGTTCTTTTTCATGCATCTCTTCCACAGCTCTCCAGTGTGATGTGGTAATTGGTGTCGATGTCTCTCATTTTGTTTTCATTTCGGGATACAAACTAGAGTACATTTTGCGGCGTTGTATAAATTTGTTCCAATTACCCGGAGATTTGGGTTTCTATTTTTTCAACAATCCAACTAACGGTTTACAATTACAGAAGCCAAACACCCAAGAATTGGCACATTATGCTCCCATACTGCAGGAAGAACCTATTGGAAATTGCCCTTTTCTGAGCCTTGTTCTACGAAAATTCTTTACGGTAAACCATGATTCGAGATTCGAGATTCTGCAACTAATCGGCTTCTTGTTTTGGTGCCCAGTGCCCTTTAGCATGCTACGACCATACAGCTGAACAACAAGCCCTTCTTCTTTTCTGAACACTTGCTTTACAAACGAGGAGAGTATGAGAAACTAGAAGAACGGAGTTCAATGGACAAAGTAGAGCCGTAGGGTTAAAAGCCGCTGGTCTTTGACAACATCTTCTATAAGGGTTTTTACTGCAATTCGATCTTCCGGCACTGTTGATGCTGTTCAATAAAAGTTCTATCCACAAGAAATCGCAGAGCAAGCAACATTCGTATATTACTTGGAAGCAGCCTAAACACAACATAGTCACCAATAAAGCTAGGCAGGCTGCATACGAGTCAATTGTTAGTTACTGGCAGTTTTAAGTTTTCCTAAACTCACTACCTTAAATTTCATGCGCCTTTGGATGTGATGCAAGAGACGCACAAATGGTTTCATCGAGAAACTTAGTACACATCACCCTAATCCATCCAACAGTAAGTCACAGATAGAGATTCCTCCTGACGTTAAGCATTGTTTAACAGGAGTAACAATATTAACACCGATAATGGATAAAAGGTTCCCATCATTCTTAAAAGCCTCGATACAGGTTCAGGCAAGGTTGGTAACAGCCTCTGGTTGATGTTCTTCCTCTGTTGCAAGAGGTTTTCCGAAGCAAGTGGCACCAAATGAAGCTTCTGCACTGAGATCAGGTTTTGTGGTCTCAGTCAGTTTTGCTCCCGAAGAAATGGGATATGGACCTTTGCTGACCAACCTGCAAGGAAGCAAAACCAAATATAAATAAATAAACTATCTGGCACAGCGTAATTATTTATCACACAGAAAGTTCAATGATGCCAGATGCACAAGATATGAAAAATAGAAGTTGCCATTATGCGTTTATATGTTTGCCTCCTCTGGTATGAGAGAGAGATCCCAAGTGTAACAAGAGGTACCTGTCTCGTCTCTTCTCAAAGAATCGCTGAAGAGAGTGTCTCCTTGCCATTGGCAGTTCTGAATCAACAGTCAATTACAGATGTCAGATATATATATATATATATATATATATATATATAGAGAGAGAGAGAGAGAGAGAGGGCAGAGGGTTCACCAGCTTGCAAGTTGCAAAGAGAACTCTTCTGAACAGGATACAGTTGAGCCCGAGGTGAAGCTAAGCCACTTGCAGTGCTTTGCATTGAAGGAGACCTTATAAGAACTGGCGCAGGAGTAGGAGTGCCAGACCCAGTCTTCTTCATCTCACCAGACTTAGCAGCAGCAGCAGCAAGGAGCACAATTTCTCGGACCTAAGTATTTGAAATATGATCAAAATTCAGGTATTGAACGAAAGATGCAAAACACAACTATGACGGAGCTGTTATGGTGTCTTGTTAACCTTTTCTGCAGGTATTGCATCAAATACGACTACTTTTCCCCCATAGAAAATGGTAAGCTGATCATGAGCAGGAATAGTGGCGTATGGCCAGGAAGCTGCCATTTCTATGGGGGAAATGTGATGAACTTGCTTACAATATTTAACTTCAAACAGAGTTTAAAGGATTTGTCTTCTGTAAGACAAAAGCATCTCCAACCTACATAAGTACTCTGATAAACATCCAGTCCAAATCTATGAAAAAACGTGTAGGAAAAATCGAGAACAGGGATGAAATTTGGAGATGAATGGGTGTCCATAGATCCTTTTCTTTTTCTTGTTTTCGTGTGTTTGGTCTTGGTGCAAAACATCATTCCAAATTCAGGTTGCAAAGTCATTTCAAGTGTTTTAAGTCATCAAGAAGCCATTACTTGTCTAGGAAAAAATTAATGCGTGGACAGTCGATTGCTATTCCAAGGAAGTTTTGCAACAAGTCATAAGAGGTACTCAGCATTACATTTTTCCAGAATCCAATCATTAGGCTTACAAGCTTAACTAGAAAATACCGATTGATACCATCCCCAGCCTTAATAGCCCAAGAGATGGCTAAGCTCAGACAAACTCCAAAGGATAACAAATCAAACAACAGAGAAGGCAGTCTTCAATTCCATGCGAGAGCAGTTGTACCCCTCTAACCTCTTATCAAGCAAAGTACTTCCACCAAAGTCAAACCCAACAACCGGGAACGCATGTGTGTGTATGATGATCAGAAATGAAAATAAATTCCACAAAAGACCGAAGTGGTACAACCAAGCACAGCCCCCCCCCCCCCCCAAAAAAAAAAAAAAAAACTAATAGATTTACAGTCAGTTGCTTAGTCCATTTGCAACCAAAATTTCAACCCCCTCTCTGTTTAACGTTTTACAACTTTCTTGCTCCCAATTCAGAGAGTTTAACAGCAACTGAGTAGTTTAGATAATAAAGAGCAGCATGCATGAGCAAATCTAACCAGCTACCCCCCAATCCAACTCCTAGTTACTTTCTAATCTTGGACATTCCAAAAACAATTAACAAAAAAGAACCAAAATTAAGATGCCCCATTTGTTCAAAGAGGTTATAGTTGCCAATCGAGCCATCTATAACTCAGAATTAGCGTCCTAAATTCAGGTCAAACAGAGGCAGCGAAAAAAACTAGTACCTTGGATGGGGAACCCCAACTCTCTCAAACGAATCAGGGCCCTCCTTGCAAGATCCCAGGTTTCCATCACAGCCATTAGCAACACCAGTACTGTTGCCAGCCACCTCCTGCTCCCGCTTGTCCATTCCCTCTCCTGCACCTCCTGGCTTCGCATATTCAACCTCCATTGCAGTCAGCCAGATCTCAGACTTTACTTCAGTATAATTATTTAAAAAACCAAAAATAAAAAGAAGGGGCTCCCGATTTCTCTTCTTTTTCCTGTCTTTTGTTACCTTCAAAGGCTCTGAGGAGCAGTTAAAGCAAACAACTTTGGGCCTTTATTAATGTTCTCGTGTGGTGGCAGTTTCATCTTGACACGAAGAAGACGATAGCGACCAAAATTAATTTAAAATTAATAAAAATCTCGATTAAAAATACCCACTTGGTATTTCAGCACGAGGGAAACGTTGGTAACTTTACTTTTGGGTCAAGGCATCGTGAAGTGCTCAAACTCTTAGGATTTTTTTTTTCAATTTCATCTCCAGCTTTCCGTTTTGCTAAAACAGTCTCACATCTTCTAGATTTTGCTTCAAATGAGTCCATTTTAAACGAGATTTGGTCAAACCGTTACGTGGACATAGCAGAATACATCTACACCTATTTCTGAGTATTGTTTGAAAATTTTCCCGCAATTCTTTATTCTTTAATTCAATCTTTTTGTTCTCTTGTGTTTGATTTGTTTTTCAATTCGTACAACAATCTCTCTCTCTCTCTCTGTTTTTTTTTTTTTCATTTTTTCCTGAGACGCCTTTGACTATGGAGTACTACTCGACTCAATTAGGACAGGCTGATGGGAAGATAAATATAACATCAAATCATCCATTAGATACTCTAAGCCAGAATCCGATAGAAAGAGTTGTTACTTTACTGGCAATTATGGCAATTTTTATCTTTTGTGTGTGTGTGTGTGTGTGTGTGTGTGTGTGTGTGTGTGTGTGTGTGTGTGTAGACTGAAATTGTCAATGGAGGCATTTAGAATTCCGAAATTGAGAGCAATAGAAGAAAGAAACAGAAAAGAAAGAACAAAGTCTAAGAATGGACAAATTTTCAGAAGAGGAAAGCGATTTATCATAACAAATCCATAATTGTAAAAGCCAGAATTAGAATCACTCTCTTGTTTACCTCTAGGTGTTACTAGAGGCTTCCGGCTTTCTCTTCCAATAAATTACAATATTCTCACATAAATTTAACTTTGTGTGACTCAGCCATTAGAGGCTCTTCGCATGATTTGACCCTTCTCCTGCATGATTTGGGTCATAACAACTAGTCCCTCCTCCACTGAATGATTGTCCTCAACGACTTGTGAAATTAAAATTTGGAACTGAAAGAGAGGATAGAACTTCAACAATACTGCCAAACACTGCACAATAATTTGTTGAATTCTCTTCCATGTATGGTCTAGAATTCTGAACCCCCCCCCCCCACTTTTTTTTTTTTTTCTAAGGCTTCCAATCATTGATTCCCATATCTGGCTGGACTTCAGAGAACACAACTATGTGAAACTCGGTAACAACCCCCTTCTCCTTGAACGAAATTGCATCACACAATGAATCCTTCGTAGAGACAATATTGCTAGGCAAGTTTCAAAACTCAGTAACTCTCCATCGTCATGTAGGTTCACAAACTTAAGCCCAACAAGAATCAGGTTATTGGCAAACTCATCATGGGAAGTGATAATGATATGATAAATTGAGGTTCTTAGGACATCAGCCATGACATACATATGCTTTTGAATGCACCAGGCCAAACCTCTTTTTGGTCCAGGTGACCTCCCTTCTTCTTGTATTCATACTTTCATATTTAATATTCACCGACCCCATCAACCGATTGAAGGATTGTAGTTTTGTCTTTTTCCTCATTTATACTTTAACAACGAGCAAACTAAATCAAAGTGTTGAAATAACAGCGACATAGTTGGCAAAGAGTTGAGCAACCCTCCTTGTAAGAGCATGCAGTTAAGGTGACAATTAATCTTCTTCTACTGGCCAGAAAAGTCAATCTTTCAGACATATAATTCCAAATCTTTACACGCTTATGATATTTTCATAGCCGTGAATTCTTACAAGCAACCAAGGGTTCTATCTCTTCTTCTGCTTCGTGTGTTATTTGGAAAGGCAGAGACCTTCTTTGGAAATAGCTTCGATGGAATACACACAATAACAAAATAGATATTTTATAACGTTTGAGATATGTTAAAAAAATAAATAGAAAAAATATTATTATAAATTTGTATTAATATTTTTTATAAATATTACTTGAATCAATGTCGTCAATATTTTTAAGAAACATTGAGGTGATGGAAATAGTAATATTTAAAAATATTAATACAACATAGTATATATATTATGACATATATATTTATCATTAAACACATATATAATTGTCATTTTAAATCATAATTTTTATTAATTAAGAATTTAACTTGACATATATAAAATCATAATTATGAAATTTTGATATTTATTACATTCATAATTATATAAAATTTAAATTTATTTTTATATTCAAAAGTTATAAGTATTTTTTTTATTGAATAGCTATTAATTCTTACTCTCACAAATAAATGAAAAAAAAAATAACTATAACAATCAATTGATCAAATATTATTTTTATTAATAATAATAACTTTAACCATGACACCAAAAAAAAAATTACATATTTGAAAAATATCAAAATAATTTTAAATTCATTCCTTTATACATTTAAGACTTAAAATAGAATATCTAAATAAAAATAAATATCCTTAGTTGCTAAGTTTCTTTCTAAAATTTAAATCTCTCCTATCTTTTTTTGCATAAAGAAAATATATACAAGATATTTGAGAAATACAAATTTTGACAAAATAATACATAGATATAACATAAAATTACAACAACACAAAAAATGAGATACCTTATTGATTATGAAAACTTTCACATTTTTAAGTACTCAAAATAAGAAATGAATTGCTTAAACGGCAACTTACTAAAAGAACTCATAAAAAGAATCACCATTACCTTGTTTGTAATCAAACAAACAATGTTTTTCTTTAAAGTAAAATATCTCAATCTTTTATCAATTTTTTAATATATTTTTTAAAATTTTCTAATTTTAAAAAATATTTTTAGTCATTGAATATAGAAAATTTTGTAAAAAACTATTTGATTAAAGATTAAAAAAAAATAGATATGGGCATAAAGAAGCTTTGACAATACAATCATAAGTAAGTTTTGAAAAATTACACAAATTACTCTTTTTAAAAACATAAAAAATAATATAAAAATAGAAAAACTACACAAAATTGAAGTTTGTAAACCAAAACAAAAATTAAATCTTAAAGTAATCAACTTGAAAATCAAGCAAAAAAGTAATATTTTTGTATGTGTGAGCATAGATATGAGAGAGAAACCAACTTATATTTATGAAGAAAGATTAACACCTCTAAATATATATCTCTATAGTCAAAGAACAAAACTAAAAAGAAGGAATGAGATTTTATTTTTTCTTGTTAATAATGTTTTTTAAACAAATAGTAAAATATAATACTACTTTATAGATAAACAAAAATTATAACAATTTATCTTTTTTTTTAGATAATTATTAAAAATTAATTTTTTTAAATATACAATGGATTCTTAAATAACTAAAATAAATATACATAAAATAACGTTTGTTTAAATTGCTATTTTAAATAATTTTGAATATTAAATTTCTTATTTTTCATTGACATTTGTTCAAAATGTCAATATAAAAATGTTGTTATGTATATTTTTTGTTGTAGTGGCAATCAATAGTTTTACTCTATGTTTTTGAACTGGCTGTTGGGTTTCATTAGTTCCTTTGATTGAGCTAAATGATATTAGTCTTGACCTAAATGAATTACCATGCTTGGTTACTGAATATCTAGGTTATAATGAATAATGGAAATTGGGTATTTTACAGTAAAATATTCCTTCCCATTGTCACTAAATTTTACATGGCTCTTTTGTTTCTCTATTAGTTGAGTTTGGGTGACAAGTTTTTACAACATTTAATGTTGTCCAAAGCTCATAATGATTTTTTTTGTCACAAAAACATTATATAAAGAGAATTTTTAAAAAAAAATTAAATATTTTGATATTAAACTTATCTCCACTTCTTATGATATATTTTCAAAATTATTAAAAAAATACTAGTAAAAGTGTATCTCAGTTTAAATCTTTACAAATTATTGATAATTTGATATATTTAATAAATTACAAATATTTTGATATTACTTGCAGTATGTAGACTCAATATATATACATGTAATTAAAACAATGATCATTGGAATAACGTGACAAAAAATCTAAAATATTTAAAAGATATCATAAATTGCAATGTATTTTATGCTAAATTTTCACCATAATGGAAGAGTATAATGATACTAACTAGATTTCAAATAAAATAAAATCTACAAATCATTATGTGTATACTTTTAAAGGTGAAGCAATAACTTGAAAGTTTTCCAAATAAACAATTATTGTTTGGTCTACCATAAAATTTGAATTCAAAGCCTTAGAGATTATTAATGTAGAGACAAATTGACTAAGAAATCTCTTATTAGATATTACATTGTGAGTAAAATCGATATGATTAGTGTCCATTCATTGTGATAGTCAAATTACTATATAAAGAGTAATTTAATGGTAATAGCATATATATTCATTCAAAATATGAATTAATAAAGCAATTGTTAAATAATGAAGTAATATCATTTGAATTTGTAAGATAAGAAATGAATTTAGCTAATCCTTTAACTAAACCACTAAGCAAAAACTTAGTAAAAGCTAACATTATAAGGAATAAAACTAATACTTATAGAATATGATCAAAAGTGATATAACCCAACATCTATGATAGAAAATCTCTTGAAGTATGTTTATATGGATAATAATAAGTTACTAATTAATATTGTATGCATTATCAAATTATAAGTCTTTTCTTATGATGTAGATTACAAAATGATTTCAATATTTAAAATTGAGTTATACTTTTAATAAATTCTATAATTTTTATAGGTGGTATATTACTAAAATATATACTTGATAGATTTAATTATATGAAAATGGAATAAGACCGCTTCAATGAGATCTTAAGTAAGATCTTTAAAACTATTAAACAAGATTTCTAAAACTCTTATGAAAACAGACTAGGCATGCACATGATGTTATAGCACTTAACCACATTAAACAGTATTGTTTTAAAGAATATAATATAAAGACAAGTTCATTGATATTTATTAAGAAGTTATAATATAGTAAATTCTTATTTCACTAAAATTTTGAATATCAAAATTTGTATGTTCTAATCTAAAACCTCACGTAGTAAACTAACATTGATCTTTAGATTGGGTCGTCAAACTTGTAATTTTAACTAGATATTTTTAGCTATTAAAAAACTAGTTGATGAAAAAATAATTCTTATAGTTATTACCTTTTCTTTAATACTCATTAGTTATAACCACAATATATTATTTTTTATCTTTAATTTTTATATTTATGAAACATTAAATTATAAAAAATATAAATAAAATTTTTTCTTTCTTTCAATATATATATATATAATAAACATTTACTCTTTCTTCTTATACCTTAAATATTAAAATTATTAAGTTTAATAAATTTGTATTATTTTTGTTACCTAAGTTGTGATTGCACATAGTAAGAATATATAAATAATTATTGCAACTTAATGTATTATAATAATTTATTTATAATGACGAAATTATTTTTTAAATAATATTTTTATGTATTTTTAATTAATATTATTTTTTTATACTTATATTAATTAATCATGGTTGTAACTATTAGAATCTGATAAAATTTTATTTAAATATATTACATTTTATATAATATTACTAAAATTTACAAAATTATAATAAAAATTTACAGAATTCTAACAGTAGCAATTTCTGATTCGCAGGAGTGTCTTTTTCGAGTTAGGCGTGGGAGACTACTTCCTAAAGAGCTCCAGTTCACTCCTCAAACTCGCTGTTAATGAGCTGTGTGAGCTTTGTGGTTTACACTGGGTAAACCTTGGGTACGTTCTTAACAATTGCATTCATTTATTCCAATCTATAGCTCTCGAGCGTCGGCCTTCACATTCTTTCTCTGATTGGATCAAAGCAAGTCGCTTAAATGATATGATTATCTCCTGGGGCTATTCTTTCTATGTCGTATTCATTTCCACCCTTCGGAAATTATGGAATGATAATAATAAAAGAATTTTCTCTAATGACGCCTCTGCACCGTTAAAAGTGATAACTGAGATCCAAGGAAGAGCAACTGGCAAAGAAAGGGATTGGAGACGATGCATACCAAGGGTGCTGGTTTAATTAGCTGCCAAGCCCCTAGCTATTTTCTTTTTTTTTTTAAGATCAATGTCAATGGATGCGTGGGCTTTGGTGGGCTAGCGAGAGATGTGTGTGGCCACTTAATTTTCGGCTTGTCAGGCTTTGATGGGGTTTATATGGCCATTGATGCAGAGTTTAGTACAATTCACATGCCCTTGAAGCTCCCGCAGCAGATGGGATTCCGTCGCATTATTATTGAGACTGACTCAAAGTTTGCCCCTGCACAAAATAACTAAGGATGGATGGGATTTCAATCTATTCCATCCACTTATTGTCGATGAATGTTTGCAATCATTGAATAATCTTTAGGAATGTCGGTTACAAGCACATGTCGCCTGTGAAGGTAATTTTTCGTGCAAACTTTACGACGATCATTGGCATTTCATTGGATGTGCCTCTCCAGATTTTGACCTCTCTCCTCCGCCAGACATTGAGACTCTTCTTCATGCAGATTTGATGGATGTGGCGCTTTCGAGAGTTGACAAGATCGCCTAATTTCCCTTTTGCTTGTATTTTGTTTTCAAGGTTTCATTTTATTTAAGCTGCCTTGTCAACAATAATATTGACCGCTGGTTTGATATTTCGGGCATTATTATGAATTTATGGCCAAGGTTCTTTTAACTTTATGTATGCACTTCATAGGTAGTTTGTCTTGTCATTGAGAGAATGAAGAAAAAAAAAATAAAAAGGAGAGGGGGAGAGAGAGAGAGAGAGAGAGAGAGAGAGAGAAATTTGAGATAGGAGTTAACTGATGTTTTAGTGATTAAGAGATTATTGTCCAAAATTACAAATAAGGTGCTTTCTGAGATAATATGCTTAACCTGACCATTACAAAATAATAAAAAAATTTAAAATTTAATTGATTCAATTAAAAATTAATTTATTTAAATATGTTGAATTTTTTTTTTTTAAAAAAAATCTAATAGTTTTATATTTTGCATAAATAATATTAATATATGCATTTACTAATATATATATATATATATATAATTATTATATATGTTATAAAATTAATTGTGTTATTTTTTAACCAGAAATGCGTTAAGTTTACTTATATACATTTTATAATATAATATTCGATAAGATTAAAGAGACTTGGAGTTAATTAATTTTATGATTGAGTATTAAATTTATTTATATACAACGAATTGACTAATGCTTTGGACTTTGATAATTGGTGTCAATTAATGCTTCATATTGATAATCCACGTAACTCATTCTAAGTAAATGAATTAATCCCTTTGAAATACCACAAATTGAACATTGGAAAGGAAAAAAAAAAACCCACAAAACAATGTCATTTTGGTCTTTTTATTTTTATTTTTTTGCCTTTTTTCTTTTTTAATCAGAACGTAAAATTAAACAAAAAAAAAAAAACAGAGAGAGATTGGGCCGTCAGTTCACAGTTGAAGTGGCCGGTTTTTGAACCCTTGGGACGTTTAATGCATAACCGGACTGCCTGGTCCGATTGCCAAGGTCAGAAAAACCGCGCAAACAGCCACGCGCGTTCTACTTGACAAGCCCAGAGTGGTACGACACCGTATCACCTAGAACGCAATCGTTTAATGGGAAGACGCGATAAGAACAGACAGACACACACAGACTACGGAAGCAGATGCCTGATGACCAGGGCCTAGCGTCCACGTTGAAGAGCTCGAGAAGAAAAAGGTTTAGAGAAAAAAGAAGAGAGGACAAAAGTGAAACTCGGGAGGAGGTAGGCTAATGGAGCCTCCGCCTTTCCAGGAATCAGCTCGCTGCGACGTCTGCAAATGCAGTTTCAGCACTTTCCGCCGCCGGGTAACCACCTCTTTCGCTCTCTCTCTCTCTTCTGGTTTTGACGATGATTCGGATGCGATCCACACGAATCAACTTCGATAACTTCTTTAGATTGGAACAATGATTTTTTTTTTTAATAAATTTTTCTGCGATTGGTCTCACCTGTTCTAAGTACTTTAAATGTGAAAATGAAAGCCGCTAACTTTCCGCATACAGTTTGCTTCAATTAGGCCCTCTGTTTAATCACTACTGGTCAATAGTTAACCATAGCAATTTGTAATTAATCGTCCGTAAATGATCATAGTGGGATGCTTTCTTTTGTTTTTGACTGTTTGGGTTTGGTCAAGCGAGCTGGTTTCTTTCTTTTCTTTTTTGTAACATTTTTGTCTGTGTTTTTTTGTAGCATCATTGCCGGTGTTGTGGGAGAACATTGTGCCACGAACATTCGTCGGATCAAATGGTTTGGCCCCCACCCTTCTATCTGTGTACATGGGATTTTTTCTTTTTATTTGTTCCGGCAGTTATCTTTAATGATAAATTAGCTTCATTCATTTATGGCTACTATTTCAGGCTCTGCCTCAATTTGGCATCTATACCAACGTTAGAGTTTGCGCTGACTGTTACAATGGTTCCACCCGGTAAATCACTTTTCAATGAACCTGTGGAGCTTCTGTGCACAACATTGCTCATTTTGTTTCTTTTCCACTTGTGTTTACATTTGGTTGTGCACCTGACTAATCAGGACAGGTGGTGTGGCTTAGTTTTTTTTTCTTCTTTTCCATAGAAAACATGTCTGAGCACGAGAGCAGATGTCTTCAGCTTATATATTTGATTTTGTTGCCCCTCTTCTATGATTTTTACTCTACCTCTTCTATGTCTGATTTTGCTATCCCTCTTGTTTGTTGCTCATCGGCACATAAGTTTCTCGTAGCTTAAGATTCTTGGGGGAACTTTTTGCTTGTTTCTCATGGTCATTCGTATTTTATGCCTTTTAACATAGTATAGTTATTAAATTGGTAACAGATTTTGTTTTTGACACAGTTCAGCAGAAGTTGATTCACAGGCTTCTTCGCATGGAGTTAATGCTATAACAGATGAAGTTTCTAGACTGGACATTGGTCCAGATGCAGAATCAAAAGGAGGACAGACTGTACAGCATCCTTCTGCTGCAAGTGTTGTTGAGTGCAAGTGTGGGATGCCTTTGTGCATCTGTGAAGCTCCAGCTCCAACCAACAATGCACTTCCCCTGCAGGTAGGTATTTTTTCAATAGTTCCAGAGTTCACAGACCTCTTTGTTATCCATATGCCTAATTTTTCTAAAATTTCCGTATAGCAATCAAGGGCTCCTTTGACCTCTGCATCTCATTCTATTCCAAAATTGAGGAAGTCGGATGGCATCTCAAAGAACAGAGGTTCCGTATCAAACAACAAGCCTAGGTATTCCATTAATCATAAATTGTTTTTTGCTACAGAGTTCAAAGCATTGAGAGTATGAATTGATGGTTTTCAATGTGGACTCTACTCTTTTCTGACCTATATATTATGGAGCTATTCTTTAGTTGACACCAAAAGTCTACTGGACATGGTCTTAATTGTGAAGAAGAGCAGAAAACTTGGGCAAGTGGTGCTTTTCTTTTTCCAATCCAAAACTTGGACATGGTCTTACTGATACACGTGGTTTAAGATTAGAATTTATAAGATGCACACAAATAGAACTAATGAAAAATGTTGAGTAAAACCACCTCTATTTCTGCTTTTGTTAGGCTTTACAGCCAAAAACCCACTTTCCCTCATCATCTGGTTGAGTCAATCAGATTGAAAAACTAAGGTGGGACTATGATCATCTTGTGCTCCCCCAGAAAAGGGTTTCTTGCCATGTGGGACAGCAGACTTGAGGTGGCAAAGCTGCCTAGCAGGCAGAAAATTGAAATTTTAGTTTAATTTAGTAGTCTGATAAAACTTTCAAGTTAAAGCTAAAAACCAAGCACAATTTAAGATTTCCCCTCTTTCATGTGATCATTTATTTTTAGGTTTGTTCATAGCCTTTGGTTGGGATGGAATTACAGAAAAAAATGCATATCTGTCATTTATACGACTTACTTTTCTGAATGTACAATATTGAATCAAGTGTCTTGCTTTGTTTAGATTTCAGGCTACTGGCTTGTGGAGATTGGCACTTGATAAAAATCTTAATCTGGCTTTTTTCAATGTTTATTTTATGCTTTATTAGCAGTTCAATTTTCAATCACAGCCAGATGAATGATGGCACCAATGATAAATCTCAAATGGATTATGAGGTTAATGGAGAGGTATCCTTGCCAAAGTGTTCTGGCCTTATAAACATTTCACTTGCCCTGGTTTGGTAGTTCAAATCTTCATTACTATTGTGTGCTTTATGGTTAGGGTTTAAGGGAAGCTATAAAAAATGGTGAGGCTGTCGCGGCCAAGAAGCTTCTAAGTGAGGTATTTACCATCTTTAATAAACATTGAATTCCATACAAGGGTCCTGAACATTGTGACAATGACAGGGGGTGGATGCAAATTACTGTGACAGGCAAGGAATGTCTTTGCTACATCTGGTAATGATTTTCCTTCCCTCTTGCATTCCAATTTCCATGTCTTTAATGCTGTTGAAATTGCTTTTTGAAGTGTTGACCTTGATTAGAGAGTGTCTGAATATAGGCTGCATTGTTTAACCGAACTGAGATAGCTTTTATCCTCATGGAGTCTGGTGCAAGTGTGGACTACAAGAATGCACAAGGTAATAAAGTTTATGTTGCTCATTATGTCTAATTATTGTGCTCAGTTTCATAAATTGGTTGATTGAGTGGCAACAAGGGTTAAAAATGTGGAAGGCAAGCTTAGAGGCATTTTGGTGGAGAACTTGTAATAAGCCTTCGAATTATACAACAGATAATATAGGCAGATCCATTTTCCAGGACAAAAAAGAATATTAGAAGTCAAATTGCAGTTCCAAACTTTCCCAATAAGTCACAGGTTGGAAAACACAGGTTTTGTCAGGGATAGAGACTAGGGAGTAGAGTTTAGAAACTGGTCCTTGTGCCTGTTCAATTCTAATATACTTCCTCTTTTCCAGGGGAAACACCATTGGACTGTGCGCCTGCCACTTTGCAATACAAGATGAGAAAGAAAATGGAAGAAGGTGGGAAGTAAAGCCCACCTACTAGTACTTAATGACACACAGGGACATCCTCCCATGTAGTGTGAAACCTGCCTGTGCACGCCATCGGTTTTCCTGAAGAAAGTGCTTTAACTTAAGTACTACATGTCTCTGTATGATATTTATTGTAATTAGTAGCAGATGAGCAGCAAATTGGTTTCTTGTGCTGTGTCAAATGGGATTTTTTTTTTTCCAGTATCTTTGGACAATAAATCTCTACCCGTTGTACCACGTGTCATCGTCTCTTGTAGGCTGGGAACATTTTTGAGACGGTTTTGGAACACCTTGATTTTGCATTGAAACAAGCAATGAACAACTTAGAGGAGGAAAAGTAAGAGAGAAAACTCGGGAGAGAGGTGTTGGGATGTTGTGAGCATCATTAAGTTCTTGGTGTTCCGGTGACATTATCGTCTTGCTGTTTGCCTAAGGATGCGACGTCCACGTTGACAGTTGAATTTATTGAAGTTTGTGCAATTGTTCTCACTGCTTGTTTCCTTTTTAATTTCTGCTCTCCTGACCTTTTGAATACAGCATCACTGGACGGATGATGGGAGCACTTGTTAAGATGATTTGGGTGTCTCTTTGCGTTCTGACTCATAATCATCCATTATTTTTAAATCGCTCGTCATCCTCACCAACGCCAAGGAACTTGTGTGTAAATCATTACTATTGCGGCAGAAATGATTTTGATTACAGTAGTAATTCATTAGGAAACGGCATCGTGTTGAAGTCTAGACACATCATGGCCTTGCTTCTAACCACTTAAAAAAAGCAAGACAGCAGTTGTCGTTTGCCTAATTATTATACTTAAATTTTTAGCCAGTATTAAGGTACACTTAATTTTAATAAATTTTGTATGCAAAAGAAAAAAACCATAATTTAAAATATATTAAAGATGTCAAAATTTTCTTTCTTTTTATATATATATTTTTTATATAATCATTTAAGAATATGTATAATTTAGTTGATAAATTAGTCATGCACCAAACTCTTCCTCTCAGAAAATTTCTTTACAATGTTACATTAATACACTTTTTCATCTAAAAAAATATAAATATATAATTCTTCTTTCATTTATGTCAATACACTTAAATAAAATTTATAAATTTTTTTTTTATTTTTATGATTATTTTTTTTACACATTTTGATGGAAATCGACATCCATAATTTTTTATTTTTGAAATATGTGAAAATTTCATTAAGCATGCTTGGCATAACCAGTTCTCCACATGTCAAATAGCTGTAATCGATGTTAAACTAAACATGTAATTCATGTGCCAACGTTATTACCATAATCAATTTACAGAGCATAATGTTGTGTCTTACTAATTTGAAAGACATACATCACCCCTTAAACAACGCCACAGAATTTGACTGTGTAACAAGAAAAAAAAAAAAAAAACATTGATATTGATATATTTGAATGTTAACACACAACCTCGGCATATCATTGAATCACAAATATCAATATGCTGAAGTAGTCACTCATCACACACTGGTAAATCACCAACACAACACATGTTGTCGCGTTGCCGGTGCTCCCAATCACTCGACCGACTACCCCGAATATATTTTTTCCGTAACTCTCATGTTTTAACATCTTACATCATCTTCTGATAATCTTGATGTCTTACTTTAAACGAGTGTCTATACTTATTTTTTATGTAAAAATTAGTATGAATTACTACTAATTTACTTACATTTGTAGATAACGAAGCCTAAGGGATCGACAGTAATCCTTCACTTCCGTCCTGATAAAAAAAAAAAAAAGCCAAGAAGAAGAAGAAAAAAAAAAAGGAGAATCAGAGCCATGTATGCAGAAACACGGTGGCCTTTGGGCTGGACCCTCTGCGTATAATTACTTCTAATCGCTATCACCTTGTGGGATCTGACTAGGATGGTGCAATTTACATGTGTAACGCAGTCATCTCTAGCTGGGATTTGCAATCGGAATGGACACTTTCTAAATCCACCCAACCTATTTGCTGCTTTTGTTGACAGGATTAGTTGTGAAATGGTGAGCATCTTCAAAAGTGGGGAAGGCAACCAAACAATGCAACACAATAAGCCCCAATAGTCAGTGCTAAAAAAACAGTCTTCCGAAAACCAATCCATTTTCACTCTCTCTTTTTTGGGTTGGGGGAGGGCGATGTATTGGCAATCATAGCTAGAAATGGCCACTTCCCACTTTTGACGATGGCAGGTCGAAAACTCACCCAGCAATTCGGTACTTGGCAACCTTCCTTCATCGTTTTTTTTCCTTTTTTCTTTTTTCAAAACAAAGTTTATCGTTATGGGCAATTAGGGACGGAGATGTTTGCCACAAGGAGGACAATGACAAAGGAGACAGTCCCTCAAAATCTCTTCAAGATCACGAATCATGGTGCACGTCCACCTTTTGCTTCTACTTTTAACTATACTTTCCACTGGAGTTGTTCATTAAATCGTGCAATCTGTTCAATTTAATTAAAATTAAATCGAAATTGTCAAAATATTGAAAATAATTGGAATATAATTTACACTATAAGTAAAATGTATTTAATAGTTTGGTTACGAGAGTTTAAAAATTGTCAAAGATTAAATAGAACCACTTTGTATTAACAAAATTTTAAAATATATTTTTATAGAAACATAAATCACACAAAAATCCAATCATCCTCACTCTGTATAATTTTCTTATACCCAATACAATAAAAATAAATAATATATTATTTATATACGTTTTTACTATATTTTTAATTACTCATCCTTTATACTCAAAATGTTAATATTTAGAAGCGACAATTTAATTTGTCAAACTAATCAACGAAATAGAAGACATAAAGAATAATTTTACTTCTAATAAGTGTGATATTAATAGTTAAATTGAGTATATTAATACTAATAATTATTTTATTTCATTTTTAAGTTGTTTTAGTTATAATTTTAAAAATTTTCAAACAACAAAAAAATAATTTGATGCAAATATTAACACCAAATCCATCTAAACTCATCACTACTTTTCACTAATGTTATCCTATCATTTGATGACATCAATTACATTTTCAGTCTTTTTTAGATAAAAAGAAAATTTTGAGATTGAAAAAAAAAGAAGAAGAAGAAGAAGAAGAATTTCGGATTAAAATCCACCGTCCATTTTGAAGATTGTCTTTATAAAGAAACCCAGATGCCTCTTAGAGCCTACTACTTATTATTTCTTTCTTTCTTCGCCTCTTTTTTCTTGGACTTGCTTTCTCTTCTTCCACCACCAGATTGTTTCAGCTTAATTTGCTTCCTGATGGGTTTCTTCGTGAAAGATTATTCAGGTTTAATAATAACTCATATTCTGTACGAGGCAGCTTTTGTCTTGGCGCTCCCGAGATGGGCCTTGTCTTGGGCTCTCAGATTCAAAGACAGAGCCGGTTTGCCCTCCCTCGGCAGTGATCATGTGCGACAATCTCACCCTGTTCCTTCCTCCCAGCAGATCAGAGAGTGTCCGAGTTTGACCACTCATGGGGAAATCACCGAGAGGCCGTCAGGTGTTTGTGACACCTGCTGCTGTGCTATCTGCTTGAGCCAGTTGAGTGACGAGGTCAGCGAACTGAGGAACTGCTGCCACGTGTTCCACAAGGAGTGCATCGATAGATGGGTGGATCCCGATCGCAATGATGATCATGGTTATGATAATCACAAGACTTGCCCACTTTGTAGGGCCCCACTGTTGACGGCTTTGTCCTGGACCAGGTCCGAGCCCAGTTGGGTCGTCGAGGGAATTCTGTACCTCTTCGCAGATGATTTTTTGACGTGATTTTCTAGTCTACTTTTTATTTATTTTTTTTCTTTTCTTTTCTTTTCTGAAAATTCTCTTCCAATCAGTCATAATTGCTTTGATGAGATTTAGAAGGGCATGATCTTTTCTTTTCTTTTGTTTTTTTTTTTGGGGGGGGGGGGGGGTTGCCATCTCGGACTAGCTGCGAGCTGTGTAGGTAAATATGTGTTCCAATATTGAGTTTAGATTTTCAGTTATACTTGCAATTTTGTGTTACAAATTGAAAATCTGTAATCATCTAATTCTTTGGCTTTGTGTGGGGGGGGGGGGGGATGGCAACAATACCAATGGGGTTTTGGTTAAATGTTATGGGAGCCAGTCTTGAATTACTACGTCCCCAAGTTAAAACCTAAATTTTGAATTTGCATATCAATTAAAATAATTTTTTAATTTTAAAAAAAAAAATCTCCTCAAAGTAGTGCTTTGGCTCAACTAAAAATAAAATAAAATAAAATAAAATAAAATAATGATAGAAATATGAGAAAAATAATTTGACCTGAGCCCATGGAAGGATTGGGCTTAGACTGATAACCAATCGCAAAACTTAATCAAACTCTCTCGTATTGAAAGAAATATGAGAAAAATGATGAATAGAAATTTTAATGCTTTATCTTCTTATTTAAAGAGTTCACTATCTTAACTATCATAAGCGTTCCTTCAATTACTTGCATCAATTACTCTAAACTCTAAAATTCGTTAGTTAATAACTTTTTCAATTAGCTAATAACTTTCAATATATTTTGATATGATAAATAATGGGGTAGATTCACCATAAGTTCTTGAGTTTTTAAAACTGTGAAAGTAATTTGTTGTGATTGATTATAATTTCTTTTTTTTTTTATGCTAATTGATTATCATAGTCTTTTTATATATGTAATGTAACAAAAATAGAACACAAAATGTGATGTGATATATAATGATAAAATAATAAATATTTTGACATTTAACATCACAACGCCGCTGGAAAAATAAAAATAACAGGTGGGCAATTTAAATTTTTCAAAAAAAAAAAAAATTCAAATCTACATAAACAAAAGTGCTAAAATATTAACTTTTTTACCATGTCAAATTGCACTGTCTAGGATTTTTTTTTTTTTAAGTTCAATTAAATTTATAATGTTCAATCGTGATTTTCTTTTTTATAATATACATCAATTATTATATTTATGAGTTAATATTGTAAATACTATATTAAATATAAATAGTTCTGTTTTATTTGATTTTAATTTCAATTAAATTATATATTTTTTATTGAGATGAACATTAATACAAAAATTTAAATTTCAAATAAGATACATCAAATTACAAATCATACTAATATTTTGTCGTTAATAATATTTAATCGCAGTATGACATTTGAAGTGTCAATATCTGTAAAGAGCTTAATTGAATTGAAAAAAAGAAAAAAATCTCTGATTAAAAATAAGTTTTGACACTAATGCGGATGCAACTCTTGACTTGAATGAGGCATTATTGGTTCCCATTGTTAGCTGGTTTGTCGGATTCTACGTTGGATCCAAGACCTGAGGTCAGAAGCTGCACTCTTCCAAGTTTTATTTGATTTGCTGAATGAGGAGAGGTAGCAGGTTTTCATAGTCATCTTGGGAGACTATTTTCCATCAAGTCTTACTTCCCATTTATTTTTATTTTTTTTTTGAGTCACTTTGTTCTGCATATTGCCAGTTCATGCAAAATTGATTTCCCGGCCCCACTGCCCCGGGGGTGGCGGTGGTTAATAATGCACCAATGGATTTTACAAGATATATATATATATATTTTACTTTCTAAATTTGCAGAAGAAGTAATGGAGCAAATTGAAAGCACCCCAAAGGACAGCTATAATGGACGTTTTATTATCCATGTCAAAGGTTGCTGGTTCATATAATTCATATTCAAACCTCCAAATT
This sequence comes from Kandelia obovata, assembly GCA_021464305.1. NCBI lineage: Eukaryota > Viridiplantae > Streptophyta > Magnoliopsida > Malpighiales > Rhizophoraceae > Kandelia > Kandelia obovata. The sequence goes on along the minus strand of CM038474.1, from coordinate 11,517,001 downwards.
CGTATCCATCACATCCCTGTTGAAGGGGGGGGGAGTAATTGCATGCTTAATTTCATGTTGGCATTCCTATTCTTTTTTTTTTTGTCAGGAATCTTTCATTTATGTATTGGAGGTATCCTATGCCACAATTTGTGTATTTTTGGACAGGTCACCTCTAAATCTTCTTCGTCAGGAATTAGCATGAACTAGCAGATATTTGGAGGTGCTGCAGAGAACAACTTACAATTTACTTGACAAGAAGGGGAAACCTCTGGAATCTAGCACTTCTGAGGATACTGGTATTACATTGGTCCATAATGACTCAAGCTTCCGTGGACGTTCTAGTGAGGAAGAGAAACGCGAAGGAATAGCAGAAAAGAAATTCGTTTCTTTCTGTGAAGCATCTGACTTACAGTCCAGTGTTGGGGAGACCACTAATATGGATATCCATCGAGTTCTGGACTTACGGTCACCAGTCATTGTTAAGGTTTGGACCCTTTCTCTTGTATACTTTTGAAACTGTGAAGCGGAAGGTTAAATGGGCAGTAATTGTGTTTTTCTCTTCTGTTATGCTTTACGTGACAGTTGACATCATTTTTATGTCTGTTTGATGCGAGTAGCTCCCCTTTAACACCCCGGTGGAATAACGTTATGCTCGCTTGAAGGTTTGCAATGCAATGATGTCTCCCAAATAGTAATAGTACCAAGGTGAGTTGCGTTTCAAGAGCATAAATGGACGGACCAATTACAAAGCCGTAGATTCAAGTCTTTCACAGGGTCCTCAACGCTTTGGGGACCAAATTATGGGGTATTATATTATGACTTGAGATTGTACAGTACAATTTTGGAAATTTCGACATGGCCTTCTGACTGAAACTGTGCAAGTCTATGTGAGTATTGAATGCAAGAATACCTAAGTCAGATTAGCTTCATATCCTCCCTACGCCAGAAAAAGAAAGCGGAACCGCGAATCAAAGGGTATCACAGAGAAGCTGCGAGTACCGAGCAGCCTCCTTTTGCAGTTAGAAGAACAATCTCTGACAGCGGCAGCCTGCTTAGGTGAAAGGTATTGGCATATCCAGTCAGGAAGATGGGAGCATTGCACGGTCCCCTTGGCAAAATGATACAGCAGTCGTGGTACCACTAGCTTATTATTCTTATCACTGATGCCGACTGAGGCTTGGATATAATCCCTCTGTGAATCCTGGAGCAACTCATTCACATTCTCAGGCCTGAAGGTCCTCACCTGATCACAGATGGGAAGGAAAAATGGATAGGCAAACAAGACTAGCTTTACAGACAAGGGATAGAAATTCAGTGAAAATTTATAATCATGATTGGTCGGGGAAAGTTAATTTCTTTATAGTTAATTCCTACTTTCTTTCTTTCTTTTTTTTTATGTGTACAAATATTTCTAGTTTGACTAACCAAAAAGTTCTTTCCTAGATACAACATTCAAGTCATAGGCAAAACATCGGTAGACATTCTTGTTTGGAAGATTTAGAAACTAATGGTTTCTATAATTTATATTTTACCTGTGATGGGTTAGTTGCAATTAGACTAGTAAATTTCTTTCAAAAACAAGTTTTTTTTTTTCATCTTATTGTTATTGGTACTATTGGCATCATATTCAAGACAAGAGGTCTCAAGTTTGAATCAAGGAAGAAGCCAATTGACATTAAAAACAAAAAAAAAAAATCTCTTTCACATGGAGCCAAGGATACTTACAGCAGGTGAAGAATGCATCCCACAGCTGAGAGCAAACGTCAGAAGAGGCTCAGTTTGATCGATGCAAAATTTTTTCTGCTCCTCACTCATCTTAAATTTTTTGAGGGAAACCAAGGCCTGATGTAGAGTAGTGAAAATCAGAATTTCAAATAAATATATCCAAAGAAACATAGCTCCAAAGAATCAAAATACCGTTTAAACATTTTACAAGACGTTGCCTATTTGGCAGTCCATCTATGATGGAGGAAAGCAAGTGATTTTTATTAAAGCCAGTAGGTTTTTCTTTTTTTTATACATGCATGCACACAATAACCAGAAAATTAAAATTTTCAAAACACCATGAATTTTGCCAACAGGGCCCTGCTGAATCATTGATCTAGAACGCCCAAATTTGGACATTGGATCAATGACTCAGCAAACAATTTTCAAAATTTTGGTGGCTGATTTCACTGAGGTGATTTGAAGGGGAAGCAGACATGCAACATACTTGCGGACAGTAGACGGGAGGTTTCATCTTCAGAATAGTGAACTTAATTTCAGCAGCACTAAGTGAGCACCCTCCAATGTTGTAAACAGCCTAGATTGTAGAGTGTCAATAACTTCACATTAATAAAATAAAAAATAAAAAAACAAGGGGAAAAGAAAGAAGTACTGGGGAACAATTTATAACACCAAACCTTCTGCATTAAGGAAAACAATTTAATATTGCTTCCTGGAACTCCATATGCTAAAAATGCCTGAGCAATCAGAGACATGAAAAGCAGGTATAAGTAAGAAAAATGTAGAAGCATGAAGAAGCACAATTAAAGATTTGGATGAATTTGAAAGATGGTTACATGCATAATCAAAGCATTATACAAGTTAATCCAAAAAGCCAGCTTCTCACAGCTACTCAGGTAAGATGGATTAACTTCAGCCAACTGCTCCACAAGAAACCTGTATATGGCAACCAAAAAAGAGGGCCAAAAAGGATATCAGAAGCAGAAGCAGACATGTAACTGAAGCAATTTCCACTGAATTTGACAAAGCAGGATCAGTTGATGTGTATGCTTAAAACAAAATGTTGACAAATCATTTAATGACACTCAACTAAATCCATTTAGAGAAATTTTATGAAAATAAGTCTGGGAAATAAGCTTAGAATGACAAATGAGCCTTTGCAAATTGAGCCTCCTGAGAGCATGAATCTAAAGAATTAATTCCTTAAATGGAGTTGAGCAGTCAACCTAAATCTCTGGAGAGCTACATAAGCATATTCTATTTGTTTCTTCCCAGCAACAAGCTGGGAGACTTCAATTGCTGTACCGTAGCTTCCAATACTCTCTGTCCAATCTACCTTGCCAGGAAAACTAAATGGATCAAAATTGCAACACTTTCCAGAGATTTCAGAACTATCATCATTGTCAACTGAAGATCTCTTTGTTGAAGAATTCATTGTGGGTGAGTCTGAGAAAGATGCTAATGAAGAATAAGAGAGTTGGCCCTTAGGTGAAGATGAGGCCAGCCATGCCGAAGAAGAGAGCTCAGAAGAATCAGACAAGAAGAGGAAAATGTCTTTCATGCACATGACCATTTCTTCTGACAGCTGATTAGGGTCATGCCACAGTTTCTTGACAAAACAATACTTATTCAGGTCTTCAGTTACATGTGGGCATGGAGGCTTATCTGCTATATTCCTTTCCACCTCTCCAATGCTAGGTACTGCAAGCTGAAATAGATTTTATACTACTAAATCCTTCATAATTCAATAATAATTCATATCCAAATCTGATTAAACTCTCTGTACATACTTAAACATCTGTTAGTTGACAAGCAAATCATAGCAGTATAAGTTGTTACCAGTTCTAGTGAGCGAACCTGAGAGGATTCATATGGCAGTGATGATGGGTGAGGCAAGTTTCTTAAACAGCACTCAGCAAGCTGAAGCTCATTTCTTTCCTGACTAAGCTGATATTTCAAGGCAGTTGATTCTTGTTCTAGCTTTGAAACAGTAATCTCCAAAATAGCCACACTATCCAGAAGCTCTTGCGCCTGCCATTCACAACAAAAAGACAGATGATGAGAATGGACACACATGACACATCACAAGGAAGACCAAAGACACTCAACTGGTTTTTTTTTTTAAAAAAAAAGAGGGAAAATTTACAGCTTCGTTAAAAGGCACATTTACCTTATCTGGAAGGCAACAAGGTGAACTGGAGAAGGATGAATCAGAGTGTTCAACAGCATTTGTCAGGGCTAAGCGCAAGTGAATCTCATCTTGCAATTGCTGCTGCAATTTTTTGACCTGATAATTTCAACCGTTATTTAATAAATTATTAGGCCCATGAGAACCAATAAATGCATATAAAGAGAAAGAAGCACACTATTGAATCCCCTTACATCTTGCTCAAGCTGGTGTTTGCAATTAGACATATGCCTGCCTTTCAGTTGTCCCATTCTTTTGTCCTGGAATCTACTATCCTGAAGAAGCATGGTCTCAGAACCTAGTGATTTTAGAGAAATGGGAAATTTCTCTTTCTTCTTTTTCTTCTTTTTTTTTTTTTTTTGCTTTTGTTTTTGTTTTTGTTTTTTCCCTTGTCCTTTGTAAGATCGACGGTCATTGGAGAGCACACAGCAGTTTCAAAATTCTCTCGGTGCGACTAATATAAACAACCCATTCTTTCATTACTGGGTTGATCAAAGTTATAATTTTGCTGCTTCTTTTCTTTTTTTTTTTTTTTTTTGATAACATAGTTAAAACTAAGAAAACTTTATTCCCTGCCAAATTGGGTGCAAGACTAAGACTTTGGCATTACAAAAGTTACTAAATATGATAAATAATTCAGGAAATGAAGATTTAGCATAATTTCCAATACGCAGAGAAAAACAGAGATGGTAAAGAGCAGAAACAGCAGCAAGAGGGTACCTCATAATCGGAAACTGAAGAAGAAGAAGGAGACCCATCGCAAGAAGACATGGATCGACCACGCTTCCATAAATACTTATGAATGCAACTTCCCCTTTAAGCAGACACACATATAGTTTGTCACATCGTCACCCAAGATGACAAAGCCGAAAAAATAAAAACAAGAACTAAACGAAAGATGCCTGGTCTTCTTTGTCTTACAGATTGATGGGGAGAACAAAACCGCCGCTGCCGCCGGCATTATCGCCAATATCGTTGCTGTGATTAGGTTGGTGGTCGTCGAGGACTTCCGCTTCCAGACAAAGCATCTTAAACAATGAACTGAACAATGTCACGAGTGCAGGTAGAAGAAGGAGAAGCACATGGTTGTGGTCGTTGAGGTTGAAAAAACCCAACTGCTCTGTTGTACATTTATTACAGGCTCCTCGAATTACGGGATTTCCGGGCACTGTAAATGTCAAATTGTTTGAAACGGTACTACCCTCAGACTTAACGCTAACAAGATCTGACCGTAGTTAGCCTGCTGTTTATTATATGTTATGTACCATTCATCAGCTGTTAAGTAATGATAATACGCAAAATAATAATAATAATTATTATTATTATTATTATTTTAAAATTTATTTAATAAGTAATTTATTAATTAAATTTAATATAAATTAAATATTATTTATTAAATATAAATATATATAATAATCACTTATATATTTATAAAAGGTGAAATATATATTTCTTTCACATTATTTAAATTTATCAATATAATATATGTTTTAATTAAATAAATAATATTTAAAATATTTTTATTTTTTTAAAAAAAATTAAAACTTAAATTATATTAATAATATTAATTTTTCGATAATAAGAAAATTATATATTTTTCATATAATTATATTTAATAAAAAATATTTAATAGATATTAAATTTAATTAATAATAAGTAAATTTAAAAAATATAAATAATTATAATTACAAAAATATTTTGATATGATTGATAAAATAAATCTTTTTGTCATGCGAATATTCTGGAAAAGTTTGTTAAAATTGAGATACTATTTAAAATTAATTTGAGATATTAAGACTTAAATGTATATATTTAAATTTTTATTAAAATAAAAAAATAACCAATATTAAGAGTTTTAACCCATAATTAAGTATTTTATATGTACAATCTCAATAATATAAATAAATGCAATTATTGTTTTATTAAATAATAAAAAATAACATCTTTTCTCTTTATTGTTTAATTGTTAGAGAACTTTTTTTGATTAAAGTTCTATTTTATACCTAACTACTTATTTATCTATATTTACAATTTAAATTGATATATATATATATATATGACAAGTACAAATTGTAAAAACATGAAAATCAATTCATCTCAAAAGAAGCACGACAGTCAACAAGAGAAGTAATAAGAGCAAAGGAGGAAAAAAGTTGTGTTGTGAATTTGATAATGTATTTTAATTTAAATAAATTAAAATTATTATAAAAATAAAATCATATGATCAAATTGCGATTTTATTTATCATATGATTTGGATCGATATTTCATTAATATTTTACTTTAAAAAGATTTTAACTCAGATATGAATCATTGATTTTATGTATCATGGTAAAATTGTAAAATCCTATGATCTCGACAGAAACTTTTAACAATTATGTTTTTAGTTATTAAATCAGTAAAAATAAAAATAAAAAATAAAAAATCGAAGAAACAGAAGGATAAAGAGAACTCTTAGCAAGTGTCATGTGATAATATTACAATTATTTATCAGTAGTCTTTGTTTACAAGTGACGATGAGAATGTTAATATTGCTTTATGTCTAGCTTGTGTCCAAAATAAAACGGTAATAAAACTCTAACGATAACCATTTGCAAAATTTAAAATAATAATAATAATTAATTAATTAATTAATTAAATAGGTGAAATAAATATGAAATAAATTCATGCCTGTCGTTTATGGCTCTATTATCATCATCAATGCTATACGCAAACCATTTGCATTGCATCCCCGTGAGAAGGGGGTGGGAGTCGGCGTGTGGGTTCTTCCATCGAGGAGCGTTTAGGGTTACTGGAGCTAATAAATGTGGAGAGAGATTAAAAACAAAAGGGAAAAAAAAAAAAGGCCTCGGTTCTAGTAATTTTTCATTTCTTATCCATGCAGAAGAAGGATAAAGAAAAAAAAAGAAGACGTTATCCACTCATCCAGTCATCCCCATTGCAATCTCCATCTGTAACTCAAAAGCTGGCTGAGTGCTTCTGGAACCCACCAATAACTCGCCTTTAAGTAAGATGGCTAACAAGCAACCAGCGGAGATATTGATGAAATGAATTTTGCCAACAAGGGTAGACTCGTAAACATGAGCCCTTCCTCTGCTGGGGAATGTAAAGCAAAAAGAAACTGAAAATCAATATGGATAGCTTCAACAATGCATTACACTGGCAGTTTCTCAGCATCTCTCTCAATTGTAGACCATGTACTTGGGAGTTGCACTAAACTTCTGATAACCCTTGATGACCTTGTTCACTGCATCAAGGAAGTCTTTCTCGGTCACCGTCTTCCTGCGTGCTCTGATGGCAAACATCCCGGCCTCAGTGCAGACACTTCTAATGTCAGCTCCTGCATAACCACACAAAGTTGACAAATGAAATAACTGGAATTGCATTAAAACTTTTGAGTGGCAACTACCAACTCAGCAGTACACCATGCTCTCACTTAAGTAGCCCTTGTTTTCAATCACTAATTACAGAATCTAAAAGCAGCAACTTGAATCCCATCAGTTGAATTAGGTTTAACATCTTGTCATTTCATTTTATATACGGCCTAAGTGATGCTTGTTAGTTGTTAGGGTCTTCTTATATTGAAGGGGGCTTCACTCCCCGAGTTAAGAGAAAAATAGGCCCCCATTACTTCTCTAAACTATAGATCTCATGCCCTCAAATTTATCTAACAAGGCTTCCCTAACAGTACAACTAGTTCTCTAATGGCTATCAAAGAGGAGCATACTGAACAGCACATACCAGTAGAATTTGGGCAAAGGCGTGCAAGAAGCTCAAAACGAATATCTCTTTCACAGTTCATGGTCCGTGTATGAATCTTGAAAATCTGTGTCCGGCTCTCCAGATCTGGCAGCCCAAACTCAACCTTGCGATCAAGTCTTCCTGGACGTAATAGTGCTGGATCCAATGTGTCAGGTCTAGAAACAATACAATACAATGAGAAACAAATATTTTGCATGATATGGCAGATAAGCATGCCAACAAAAAGCTAGACCACCAAGCTTTGAAACTATAAAAGGAAAAATCAAAAGTATTGACTAATTATGGTGTTAAGGTAAAATGAAGGGCTTCACTCTCAGGATTAGAAGGAATGAATGACTTGAAGCACCACAGCTAACCAGCCTACTGACCTGTTTGTAGCCATTAAGACTTTGATATTTCCTCGAGCATCGAAGCCATCTAGCTGGTTCACAATTTCAAGCATCGTACGTTGAACCTCATTATCTCCACCCACACCATCATCAAAGCGTGCACCCCCTATTGCATCAACTTCATCAAAAAACACAATGCAAGCCTTCTTTGAACGTGCCATCTACAGAAAATCAAAAGCCAGTTAAGTGCATGTGACTAACAGACTTTTCTTGGGGAAATCTCCAAGTGATGTGGCAGTGCCTGACCTGAAATAGCTCCCGAACCATGCGGGCTCCCTCACCTACATACTTCTGAACAAGTTCACTCCCAATAACACGGATGAAACATGCATCAGTTCTGTTGGCCACAGCTCTAGCCAAGAGAGTCTTGCCAGTTCCAGGAGGACCATAGCACAAAACTCCTTTAGGAGGATCAATCCCAAGCTTCACAAATTTCTCTGGGTGAAGCATGGGAAGTTCAACCACCTAAGGAATGAGGCACATAAGTGAGACTGTGTTTCAACAAAATGGAATTTACAGAAACAAAACAATGAAAGAAAAGGAATCACTAGATTACACACTTCTCTCATCTTTTCTATCTGCTCTTTGCATCCACCAACATCATTATAAGTCACGTCTGGCTTCTCTTCCACAGTCATCATTGTAACACTTGGATCAATCTTTGGAGGCAATGGAATCTGGATCTGATATTTGTTGCGATCAACCCTGTAAAGGAAACAAGATTGCTAGTTTGAAAACATGGGTAAAAGCAACAATCATTCACTACTTGTTCAGAATTTCAGACTTGTAACCAATCATTGAAAAACAAAGAAAACCTACCCGACCCGCATGCCTTCTTCTACATCTGTTGGGGAGACCTTATCTCCAAGCCCAACAACAAACTAAAATGAGAGAACCAACAGCAGCATTAGAATGGTGCTACCTTAGCAATTGTAGACATGATTACTAAAACTATCTTGGAAGATAGCACAATGACACAGTTGTTAATGTTATCTATACTAGTTTCTGCATTGTCCATGAAAAAATAAATAACTACAAGAAGTCAGCAGTCTAAAATTTTTTGATAAAATATTAAAATTGGCAAAGAGGACTACCTTAGCAATTTGCTTGACATTTATGACATACTTGGCATCATCAGTATTTGGGTTGATAATCTTTGTGCACCTCGCAACCTAATGCAGAAGAAAACAGTTGTCAGTCTTTCTCCTCTTATCTAGACATACAATAAAACAAAATTTTACTCTTTATCCAGAAAAGTTAAAATATATAATCCATACTTGAAGCGGTTGCTCCTCCTGCATCATTTGCTTATCAGAAACAAGATCCCACTGGCTTGGAACAGCCAAACCAGTGTCAGATTCCTTGATGCCTATATAAAGAAAGGCACCGTTGTAAATATTCCAAACTATTTATCTAAATCAAATAAGAATTAAATTGACTTGAGGGAACTAACTTTCTAACAATCCAGTAAATATGATGCATGAAAACAAGTTAAAAGACACATCCTTGGGTTAAGCAGAGGGTAAACATACAATAGTTAACATTCCCTGGATCAGCAGAGATAAAGCCAAAAAAAAAAAGAAGAGTAGCAAAAGAACCGATGGGCACAATGAAGATCCTAACCTTTTGCATAACCAAAGCAGTATAAGAAGATGGGTATTATAATTTGAACCGAAAGCTATCAAAGCGCAAAAAGGAGAGAGCAGAATGCCACAGAAATAAGAAGTACCAATTGGACTAGACACGTGGACACTTGGAGAAGATGAATGGGGATTGACCAGTAGGCCATCAGAGCAATTAACGTGTCAATTTTAAGCAGTTTTAAATTTAGTTTTCATGGAAGCAGTTATTTTTTCAATATAATTGTTGAATTTAAATTTCAAAGTCATAGGTAATCTAAAAGCAAGTATAAGTATCGTGCCTGTGATTGGAATCAGTGATGTTGATTGTATAAAACTGACTTCAAAATTTATTCCAGTTTCGTTGTCTCTTTTCTCTCTACAATTCCTTTACTCTTTTCTTATTTCCCCTCCCCTAATACTTGTGTTCTCCATTAATTCCCAAATTCGGAACTGATTCTCCACCCATCATTCGGTTCCCTGTTTAGTTTCCCCCATTTATCCTTATTGCGGCATCACAGAACTGGCTTTTCTCTTTTCTGTCTCTATTTTTTTTTTTCCTTTTCACACTATAATTTGACCCACAAAGAAAATTAGAAATGAAATGGAAACTAAATCAGAGAAAATGAACATAAACATACCACAAAGGTCATTGATTTTCTTAGCCAAATCCTTGATCTCCTTCTCCTCTTTCTTAATACTGTTAGCGTACGGACCCAGACCCTACATCCAAAAGAGAACCTCAAGATAAATTAAAATAATAATAAATAAAGAAATAATTAAAAAAAAAGAGAGAGAGGAGAGAGAATACGTAGGTTTTGAGGAGAGCAATGTCGTCTTCATCGAGAGGACGAGGGTTCTTCTCGTCCTTCAAGAACTCCTCGTCTTCTGCTGCCGCCGGCGCCATTCGATTCAGATCTTCTCCTACAAAAAATAAAAAATTCCACAAACCAATCGGACACACACACACACACACACAAACAAAAGAAGAGAAGAACTAAAAAAAAAAAAGGAACAAATGGATTCTAAAAAGGGACAATGTTTCGATCCGATGTTTTTAAGGAAGCAAGAACGAAATTTGGACAACAAGAGCAAGCAAATTATAACGATTTTATGAAAGAGATTGACTCAGTTTAATTGCTTCTCAAGCTCTTGCAAAATATTTAAGGATTAGAGAAACAGCCTGACCTCTCCCACAAGAAACAGCGAGAGCCGACTCGCTCGTCTGTGTCCGGTTTTTTTTTTTTTTTTCCCCACTTAGGAATCCGATTTGGAAAGGGCCAAAGCGGAATTCGCATTTAATTAATTATATAAATACAATAAAAAAGAAAAAACAAATTGGGAAATAATATTTATGTATAATTAATAATTATTATTTTCATATATATATATATATATATATAAAATAAAAAAATTCTGTTCTTTTTTCACATTATCCACTGAAAAACCTTTGCACATAGAGATCGATGTCATCCCCCCTGTAATCATCGCTAGTAGATAAGGAGTCAGATTTACAAATCATAGTTTTTATTCCACAAAGAGATTAGTGTTTTAATATGGCTTATTACATAAAGTAGTTCTTCCGGGTGGAGGAGAATGATTTGCAGAAACTAAGATAAAGTCAGATGTTAATTTTTCTTTTTATACAAATGATTGATTTTTTTAATGTAAGATTTAATATCGCTACCCACTTATTGCACACTTATTAAGGTAAAACTTAATAAATGTGTTTTAATTTTGTAGGCTATTTGTATTATATATATATATATATATATATTTACAATTTATGTGAATAGTGAGAACCTTGTTTTATATTTTTTAAAATAATAATAATAATAATAGAAACCATCATTTTCTCTCAGTTTTTTTTATTAAGGAATGGGCTATATTAACTCTCTGATCATTTGGATAGAAACAAGTAATAACACTTGTATGTCAATCCAAATAATTAGGAGTCTATTCTTAAGGAAGAAATGATAAAAAAATGATGACTTCCACTTTCAATATGTACAAACAAACGTAAAAAGAATGATATAACGTAAGATTTTTAGGATTTACAGTGAGCTATAAAAAAATAAAAACAAGTAAATAGTTCACAAAGTTTAAGCCACTTTTGTTAAAGTTTGCTCGAGTAAGTGTGTAATGACGCAAACTCTTACATAAAATATATATCTGTTAAGACACAGATTTTGTATAAATAGAGGTCGTAGGTTGAGAAAAATGTCTTCAAATTTATCTTAGTTTATTCATATCATTTTCTGGAGTGCTCCTCTTTGTGCAATAGAAGCTATCATTTGTAAGGCTTATTCTGTTATTTATCAACATTGTTCATTTGTTATTTAACTAATTTTGCATAGACTTGGTATCAAGAATGTTGTTGATTCTTGAGGTTCATAAACAACTAAAGCAAAAGTCAGAAGGAGAAAAAATCAACCTTACATTGAGGTTGACAAACATGATCCTTCGTCCTTCTAATTCATTCAAGTTGTTCTGATTCTGGCCCTGATAATGGTCTCGATGAATACCAACTTGATGGTCTTCTAATACCTTCAAGATTTACCACTTTCTGCATTATGTTTCACTTCCAGGGCTCTTCCACCAAGTGAAACTTTCCTGAATCCTTCTGAAGTCTACTTCAATTTAACAGGCAAGGGGGAGGACTCTCTTTTCAACTCATCTAATTGCAAAGTTGAATTTTACTTTCACTGCTCTGGGAAGATTTCAGGCGATCATGCGATAACCCATGATTACTGAAGTTGGAATTTGAGTTCTACATTTTTATTTGGAGAACTCCTATCCTTGGTGCAAGGCAGATTAGGTTGATCAGCAACCGGTGGTCACTAAATAAAGATCATTACTGGGAACAGGTAGAGCAGCAAGTGATGTCATGTATTGTTTCTTAATCTTTGATGTATGGCAAGGATTTGCAAAGACTGTTGGCTAAACCTGGAAAGTGATAGGATGGCTGCTGGAAAAGCTGAGCTCCTGTTAGTAGGCTTTTGGTGTATCAAACAGTGAGGTCAGCAGCCTAATGATGTTTTTGGTCTCTGAGCAGCAGTAGAAAAATATTATTTATCATTTGAGGCAACTTTGGTGAATTGAGGTATTGTTTTGGCAGTATATCGTGTAGCTCAAAGTCGAGTACAATGAGGCTTGATTTTCTAGTTGTATGCTTTGTTTTATGAAGCCAGAAATAGTAATAGGAAAAAGCCTTCTGACTGGACCATATGACCCCAACCATGAAATGTCATCTCTAACAATGCATATAGTCCACATCTCTTATGATCTTATCAATATTACTTTGATTTGATTACAAGGAGCCATGCAATTCCATGGCATCATCTGTTTAGCTCACATTTACACTAGTTTCAATTTACAAGTACAAAGGGGGATAATGTGAGCATTCATCTGATATATATAAACTGTGAATTTGTTGCCATAGAGCCCCGTAAAATTTCAAGGTCTAGGTCATTCAACCTTCTCCGTGAACTTGATGCCACAGCCTTGTAAGATTTCCAGTGCTGCAAGGCCATAAATAGTCATGATTATCTGACACCATAATCTTGCACCAAATTTAGGTGTTTGTAGCACCAAAACATGATGTGATCATGCTTCACACAAAAATTCCATTTACCTGGCTTGTACACTTCTGGTACAATTGGCCTCAAGACACCTCTTGTCTTGACCTTGTTCTCAAGCAAAATCTGCAGACAATTAAAATGTACAAATAGTTGAAACATTTATCAAGAAAAGTGGCGCAGGAAGCACAAAAGTAAAGCAAGTACCAGTGCTCCAATGGCCGCTGGAATACCAACGGTCAGAGACATAGCTGTGGTAGTTTTACCATTCTCAGTCCTCCCAAATTCTAATAAAGTCCCACTATGGTTCTCTGTAGGTCGGCCATCAGGGAATTCTACCTCCACTTTGTGATGCAAAATCACCATATCCTGATGACAAATTATGGGAGTCAGTGAACACTGACTTTAACATAACGATCATCCCGTGCAGTCATTTGCATGCAACAAACTGTTATTTGTAGATGCCATGACCAAAATAGGCAGCTCTCCTATTAATGAATTATCATAGATAGCAGCATAATTCTAGTATTTTATGAAATGCTGACCAGTTCGTGGTAACACAACTCAATACTACATGATTGTGAGATTTTCCAAACACTAGAAAAAGAAATGCAAAAAACAAATCAGAAGTTGCACCACTAAGCAGATATTGAAGTACATTTCTTGTAACCAATTACCAATCAGAAAAGACAAGGAACAGAATTTCTGTTGGTGACAGTATAGCAGTTGTGATTTTGGAAAACGAAAAATAATAGGAATGACAATGAACATTATCACCACTGCTATTGTCACAGTTGATACTGTTGTTATTGTCATCTATTTCGATAAAATGAAGGATAAGCCAGTTTTAAATCAAAGGAAAGATATATTGTTGTGCTCATTTGTATGTGGGTAAAAAGCAATGAAGCATACCTGTTCTGGGCTGGCATAGCCCAACCTCTCTTCCATTCTGAGGCAGGCAACATCAAATGCACTTTGGCAGGAAACAGGTATTTCTGTTTGCTCATTAAGTCCTAAATATCTAATCCATGGGGGATAAAACAAAGAAAACTTTGTGACTTATGTGCAAGATATTCAGAGGAATTAAGCATGAAACTCATAAAAGAACAGAAACAGATAGAAACAGAAACAGCATGAAAACTTTCAACACCATTATCTAATATGGTAAGAGTCCAGGCCCATATTTGCCTGCTGTTGATTCTTCTCAGAAAAACTTAATAGCTTACATCATGGTTTTTGCCACATTTGCTGCAGTTTCTTGATCTTTGCAATGTCCAAGGGTAACAATTTTTTCAGATATATCCTTCTCTCCCAAGAAATCTCCATCTAGGTTCTCATTTTCGGTCTTTAGAAGTTCACCCAGGAATGTTTTGAACGTGGGCCTCTGTCCGTGGCTAAGAACTGGATGGGTTTCATGATTAAAGAAACCAATTCTTGCCAGTGTGCCCATTATTTTGCCAAATCCTACACAAGCAGCCAATGAATAAATTCAAAGCACATAATGTATGTTCAAGTTGCCTAAAAGTTTGGTGGAGGAAGTCCTCGTTTCCATTTTGGGATATGAGAAAAGTCATTAGATTTTCAGGCTTGCAAAGCTCAGCAAATGTATCCACAGGGAAAATTATGCCAACCACTTCATTGCAGAGGGAAAATTTTCCCATATTGGCCTCAATGAAAGCACATTTCTGGAGTTAAAATCATGTTGTTACCTTCATAGCGGAGGGTTCCACGAAAAACAGTTGATGCTTCATCTTCTATTCCATAGAGTTTGCCATATACTAATGAGTTACGGTTTGGAAGACATTCAAATGCAAAAGCTGGGAGATGAGCTATCCGAAGCTTGGCAGCTGAATCATAAAGACAGCTACCTGCAAATTTGTTATGCATTGTGATCAGAAATTTATTTAAAAAAAAAAAAAAACTCAAGTTATACAAAATGTACTGGTTCTTCACAGATTTATAAAGGATAGTATAGACTTCTAACAAGTAGCAGGATGACAAAGTTTAAATATATTTGCATTTTCATTTTAAATATTAAGAAAGTCTTTTACGATACAATAAACAGAAGAATTCAAAAAACTCGTCCAGAAAGCCAGGAAATGACTGTTCACTTAGTTTTGGATAGATTACCATCAATATGGACAATTTCCCCTTTAGACCGATAGGTGGCTGGATTGCGTCCAGCTCGGATGGCTCCAGCAGGACTCCAACTGAAAAATCAAAGAACTCAATAGCTTAATTTATCTTCCACAGAACTAAAAGCAAGCACTATAATTTAGAATATTCTTTAGGAATGCCAAAATCACAATTCATAAACTTGCTTACAAGAGAAATTCCAAGTTCTAATTCCTGAGAGGAAGTCTTAACAATTTGAGCAGCAAAAGTGATAATGATTTGATACTCAAGCAGAAGGAGCAACCAAGGCAATAAAAAAAATGAAAAGAAAATTCAAAGTGAACATGAAATGTTATTCCAAGTAAGACTCCTGAATAAGTCCCAAAACATCCATTAAAAACTAGTCAGGAACACATGTCTTGCAGGAATAACTTTCAAGGGAACAAAATAAACTGTTTACAGCGACCTCCATGATGGACCAAACTAGTTGCAAGAACCTCTATGATGGAAGCCTTACTTCATTACTGTCTTCTGTGCATCATTGGAGGACCTTACTAATGTTCCTATGCTAACCATGAAAGTAAACAAAAGATTAAGCTTCCAAAAGCCTATAAACTGAAAAAATCTTGGGTGCTATAACTCCCTATCAAGTGAAAGGAAACCCACAAATTTCTGCTTAAATGGATTAGGTGCACTTAGAAGATTAAACCATAGAGTTTAGGAAGCTCTTCACATATTCTTATAGAAGGATAAAATGCTTCAATGAGAATTATACAATATTTTGTAGGTCTCACGTAAAATGTGCAAACTAACTTTTAACATTAAGAATGACCACAACAAGAATTGTACTAATGAAAATAAAGGAAACAAATTTTATCTGACAGGTTTTAAAGAAGCCAAACCACATGGGCGCTTCTAGTTTTGGTTAAGTGCTTTAGAAAATACCTGAATTTATATGCTAGTGGGTTATTTGCGGCTGCTGGGGATGGGAGTCCTCCACAGTACGATGTGAAAGACTTTATTCTACCATTCTGTAAATGTGCTTCATTGATCATCTTCATTGCCATCATATGATCTGAGTCAAATGCAAATAATTGATAATATACAACAAACATTCATGAAGTTTGTGAAAGCAAATTATAGCTCTGTAAGACTCATCAATTTTGTAATCAAACATCATATTTGAGATTCAACCCCTGGAAGCATACATGACACCTTTGACTTATATGATGATGCTTTAGTCAAATTTAACTTTGACTATAATCTGTTTTAAGTTATTTAGTTGCCACTTAAGTATTTGAACTTATATATCTTAAGTATTGACAACACATACAATCTACAACACAGGGTTTTTGGAGATAAGCAGCAAATCAACTCCAGTAGATAGTTAACAATGAACAATAAAAGCTAACTTCAATAGATAGTTAACAATCCATTTTAACATGTTCAAATTGAGTTTAAAAACATCTCCAGTAATTATATCAGTTTGTAAAAAAATTTCCACAATGCCTAAGCCCCTTCCCCACCTGCAAAAGAATATAAAAGCAAATATCTACTTTAAGGGAGCATGTTGATAAGCATGTCATTTTATACATTCAGTTCAATTGTACAAGCAGCGTTATCAGATTTTTTATTCATTGTGGATCACCAACTGCTGTGATTGAAATTTACCTATTCCAGGGTCCAAGCCCATCTCACCAAGAATTGTAATATTAGCAGCCTTTGCCTTCTCGTCTAGCTCTGACATTGAATTGTCAACATAACTAGCAGTAACAAGGTGCTTTTTTAGCTGAGTCCAATAGACAAACATCTCTTCAGTTAAAAAGGATGAAGGAATGAAATACATGTCTGAAATCGAATTATGTCCCATCTATGATTTTGGACTTCATGCATTTGACTAGGTCACATGATCAGATTACTTTAAAGATCTGACAAAATCATAAACTAATCCATCAGTATAGCAGTTGGGTTCATCTTGAAATATGCACCTTTGACCTATGGTTTTATGCAATACAAAGAAATTCCAATTACCTTGATGCATGCATTTGCGATGGCAATGTGAAAACTTGGGGGCAGCAAACTGACAACAACCTCAGCCTGCAAAAGTTCAAAAGGCATGAAGACAAAGTATGATCAAACAATGGCTCTTATTTTGTGATGGCATTGAGAAAGGACCAATAAATGATGCTAAACATAAAATGAATATCCAAGAAACATTTACATGGGATCGGGACTAATTTTAATTTTAGCTACACTAAGAACTACCAGCTTGTGTTGATTAGGAAGTTGTCCTACATTTGTGCATGCTACACAAAACAACTTTTCTGATGCATCTGCTGGAAGCCAGCATCCATACCAGTTGGCTCTTGACATTATATCTAACTTGAAGAGCACAAGTACATCAGTCCTCTAGAGAAAAGAAAAAGTAAATAGGTCCTCTAAAGAACCTAGTGCAGATTGATCTAATTCATCTTTGGTGGTATCTGTTGATAACAAATGGAAGAGAAGACTTTACCTGTGAAATATACTTGCAAAGACTTTCATCATCCATCACATCAAGCTGAATTGCCATCGCATTTGGAATTCCATGAATTATCTGCACCATATCAGATAAACACAAAGGAATAACAAGAATATAAAGGAAGCATTACATAACCTCATATCTGGAAATCTGTTACATTAAAGTTAGAGGTCCTTTGACCGAAAAAAAAAAAGTTAAGGGTCCTTGCACAAGTATACCTCCTCTGCATCCTTGATGTAGAGAGATGCAACATTAACTTGGATATCATTCTGCCCATTGAAATCAGAATCAGGATCTCCTTTGTACCACTCATGAGATGAAATATTTCCAATTGATGCTAAGAGCTCTGCAGCAGGCCGACAGACACGGCCTGCACCAACAATTAGAACTGCATTTTTCTTTTTTTCATCATTTTGCTGCTTAATATTATTCTCCTTGATTTTTCCAACCTTCAATGAAAATTTATCTGCTTCATTATTTATAAATCCATCATTTTCATCTTTATTAGCAAGAGAAGTTAATGAATCCATAATTTGATTCAGAACCGCCATATCATTGGCACCAACCTGTCCAATCAGTAAAAAAATCTATGTAAGTGATAAAGCCATACGATAGTTGTATATCAAGTTTGGTCTCTACATTAAGTTACTACTATTAATATTTTCATCTAATTCCATAATTACAAGAAGTGCAATAGATAGAATCAATCAACAATCTTGTTAACATCAACAAATTAACTTTCAACCAAAAAAACAGAAATCTGTGATAGGTATTTCCAGATGTTATTCCCACGAGTTGCACAAAAATGTTGCACTTGATTCCATTTTACACACTTCTTTAAAAATTATTTACGATTCAAAGGCACTTGTGCCACAAAATGAGAACCCATCACTTTGATACAACTTGTACTTGAACATGGCTAAACTATTTTCCCTAATCAGACTGACCCAGAGATTTACTTACTTTGAGCTCTGAGTATGACATGTCACTAGCACTTTGACCCACTTGACATTTAACTAATTGAAAGGTTCCACCAGCAGCTTCAATCATATCCAAAGCCTCATTTATCAGAAATTTGTCGAATAAGTGACCATTCAGAGATACCTGTCCATTATGATTGTGATCAGCTCAAAAAATTGAGATGTTATGACACCTCAAGGAATAAATGATAACAAGAGTCATTCTAAACAACCTGTGTACTAAGAGTTTAGTAATTTGCATGGTGTACACATTACATTTGGTCTGGGACATCCAAACATGCAAGAAAGACTTAGAAACCTACCAATACATTGAACTTTTTCTCTCTGGAGTTTGAATTTGCTGTACTTTCAGGTATATCTCTGCAGGTCAAGAAAGGAAATTTGTTCTTATCACTAAAGATACCAAAGTATATGCCACATAAATGAGATCAATGTGATTCTCAGATAAGTAAACTTGCACTTGAAAAATATTGATGAGGCAGAAAGGAAATACAAACTGGAATCAGAATCTTACTCTGGATCAGAGTGTTGCATCCGCGGAATATATTCATATAAGTGGGTAAGTGATCCTCCATGAGCTATGCAAGCTCTCCTGAGATGTGCAGGTAACTTTGTAATGCAAGTTGTAGAAGCTAAACTGCCAACAAAATTGGATAGAACATTTCCAAAATGTTGGGAAGCCTTTCCATGATTGGATGATGAGGTACATGCCACCAAGAAGATTAATTAGCTAACATTAGAGTTTAAAATAACCTAAATCTGTTGCATGTAGAGAAACAAAATTGAATATATTCTTAAAAGGATGCATGGCTCCAGATGACTAACCTCCTTTGCAAACTGTGTGGGAAGAATGTCAACTGAGGAGCATATCACACCATTTCCCTCCATATCATAATGGTATGAACTATTTAAGGGATCATATCTGACAAAAGGTTGACCGAACAATCAACAGAAGCAAAGGAGAAATGTGGCTAGGGGCACAGAGAAGGCAGTCAGGAAAAAATGACGCAGCTGGTGAAGCAAACTACAAACTAGTTACCAAATTAAAAATTCTTTACGTGGCAGGCATAATTATTATTTCTTAACCTTGGGGACAGTTGAGGAAGAAATTTCAATAATTTTATCTCTATGGTTTCCCAAAGTTCTTTGTGTCATCATACTTCACATTGCTCATGTCCAGGAACCAAGAGAAAGAGGATAAGAGGGGGACAGGACAGAGGCTTGCAAATTTCAATTAGTAGGCAATAGCTGCACCTGCTCCTCCTTGCCTTCTCCTTTTTCATTTGAGATCTTTAAAACCTCATTTAGAGAGCCCAATTCATACTAGTATTTTCGTTGATAAGAACATGTTAGATTCATTCTTGTTTATGTATAATGTTTGGTTTGTTTCACTTCCTGAATGAAGAACTCAAGCAAAACTCAATGATTAAATCCCACTTCATAATATGTTCCAATGGTATGATTATTCCCATCATATGAGATTTAGGCCAATTTCATAAAATGTCTGCACTCTACATGGGAGCAAACAAGTGCTGTGGAAAGTAACAACAAATCACCTCATAATGATAAACATTCCATAAATCAGTTGAGTTATTGGAAACACTGGGTGAACAAGAAGATAAAAAAATAAGAGGCATGAAGTAATACAGAAGGATGAGAAGCAACAAAAACTGGTACCTGAAAAATGGTGAGTCAATAGATGTTGTCTGGTTAACAAACTCTAGAGAGCCACCAATATCGCATGTTATGTCAGCAATCCCAACAAGTGGACATCCTTTCCTTACTAGGTCTTGCAGTTGCTGGTTACTCAACAATCGAGGAAATCTTTTCTCCCAGTACATGCAATTGACTGCAGTTAAACAATCTGACCGTTATTTGGACAAAAATATAGCTGCAAAAAATTATATCAAGAAGAAAAGTACCCAAAGTTTGGTTTTGAAATCTATAAGTAGACATAACATTCCTCTCTGCCTGAGAAGACATACCCAGGCAGAATGAAAAACAAAAGTTTGGCCTCTCAGCTGATAAATGTTTGCACAAGAAATACATAAATAAATATGACAAAAAAAATATAGGACCAAAATTAAAGTCAGTTAAAAAATATATATATATATAGAGAGAGAGAGAGAGGACAAAAATTAAAGTCGGTTATGGATTTGAAAGCATTCTTTACTTTGTTTTTGCTCCTGGATATTTAAGGACTTACAGTTCAGATATCAACTTACACAGAAACTACTTCAAAAGATGATCTCAATATGGTTTTCCCAAAACTAAAAAAAAAAACTATGTTGAGAACAAATATATAGCATACCAATGACAGATGCATATGGTGCTACTTTTTCATGGAATGCAGGCTTGTAGTGTTCTGGATGCGCATAATAATCCGCCTGAAATGCGAAGAAATTGCCATGAAAGTGAGAACAAAAGTGATCACTGTGATACTTTAATGTTGTAGTTACTTACTTTATCAAACGCTTTTGAAGGATCTATATGTTCAACCATGTCTTGAGAAGTCACAACACAACCATGTACTTGGTATACTCTCTTCGATGTCCGTGCAGATTGACTGGCACACTTGGCCTACATCAGAACAAGAATGTCAGTGAATGAATGACAACACAATGTGGCAGAACCTAACTCACCAAATTATAAAGTTGGGAATAGAAGCCTCCAGGAACAGGAGCATGCAATAGTTTTAAGGCTATTGAGGCCAGATTTACTACAAGCTAATGATTATTAAACAACAAGGAATGGGTGGTCATCTATGCCAGCATAATGCTGGATACTAATAGCTAATCCCCAATCTTAGGAATATAAATGCAGGATCAATGATAATGTTTGCTTCAAACTTACTTGCGCAAATAGTTCAGGAAGTTGGCTTGGCTCAACAAAAGTGTGAGGAAGAAGTTTAAATATCTCTTGTGCGCCTTGAGAAACTACAGATAAAGTCCATTTGTATTCGTTTATAAGGTTAAACTTTCCGTGAAAGAATTGGTATATAGAGTGAAAGACAAAGGATAGAGCAATATGTCTGCACATGAACATCAAAACCAAATTCAATACTAAGCAGAATTAATATTGCTATTCAGAACTCAGATAGTTGAGGAGCAGAGTCTAAACGGCAATTTACTGTACCATTTCCTGAACCAGTGAATATGAAGACCAAAGGACAGATTCCTGGTGGCAATCCAAAAGTTGCTATTTCTTCACCCACAGAAATTACAGCAGCTTTGGCAGCTGCCAAGGAAGAATACATGTACGATGCACCTAAAGAGAGAAATGGTGTCGAATATCCAAGGCTTAAGCACCCTGCAAATGAAAACTCAAATTTAAATTCTGATTGAAAAAGTTGCATTTTGCTTGAGTCACTCCATATGTGTACTATTTGAACTTACAAAAATTAGTTAATATATAGAATTATTGGTTACTTTAAATTAATATTTTATCTTCTTACTCATTAATGTCTTAAAATTTTATTATCAGCTATATCACAATTAATTGCATTATTATTTTCAAAATTTGCATTCCTAATTGCAAAATAAATTTGAAATATTCAACACATGATAATAATTTTAATTTTGCCTTCACAGCATCACCGAGACTTTATCTAATTGGCATTTTATACCATATGATAATACTTTATTGTGATAAAAAATGCAAAACCAGTAGAAGGGGTTCTGGCCAACGGAGCATACGCAGTCCTAATCCACACAAGAAATCAATCAGTCCTGCTCTGCCAGCATATTTCCCAAATGCAAGCAACCTTCTACCATGGTCCCCAACAATGAGCTCATAGTCAAACAATGACACTCTTTCAGCTAGGATCTACATAAAAAGAGAAGTAAAGAAAAGCAAAATTATCAGCATGAGGACACTGATTTATGGCTGTCCACAATTATGCATACAAGGAGATATACCTTATCTAATAAAGGCATGTTTTCTTTCTGGGCCTTGTGTGTATGTGAAAAGAAGGCATAAGCTCTATCCGGAAGAATCATCTCCAGCTGCATCAATGCCAACAAATTATATCAAACTTCCCACGCTTTCTGCTATAAAGCCATACTCAAAAACATTAAAATATAATTAAAAAAAAAGAAGAAGGACATAAGATATTAACACCTTTGGTTGCTTAATCCCCACAATGAGACCGCATTCAGACAAGTCATCTGATACTACACAGCCGACATCCTCGTACATTGCATCGTGATGGATGCGCCTGGTGGATGGCTGTAAAATAATGCGAGACACTCCAGCCTTGTCCCTGCCACCGTGCAGAAGTCGAGCGCAGTGCGATGGAGTCAGAGGCGCCCTTCTTTCCCATTTGTTAACCGTCTCGGCAAGGATTCCGACAACTTCATTCCCAAGCATTGTATTCGTGTGTACCTTCGCCTGTCTCAATTTTGCGTCATCCAATCAGGGAAAAACCAAAAAAAGAAAAATTTAAAAACAAGTGATTATTGAACCAGGCAGGCACGGCATCAAGATTGTTACTACACTAAAAACATATTTCTGATAGGTGAACCGAATGATTAATTGCGGGAAAAATTAACAATGATGAAACTTCCTTGCTATTTTACGCAAACCTTTTGTGTTTAACGTTGATGTTAATGAAAATTGTAAACTAATTAAAATTAATTTATTTTAATTTTTAAATAAATTTAAATATTTATAATTATATAAAAATATACATTCTATTCGTTGTATTGAATGTAATTTTAAATTGTTACGTAATATTTTTTGTTAAAATATTAAAATATTTATAAAAAATTTCAGAGCAAGAATTCTGGATGCCGCTGTCAAGTAATAGGTCAGTAGTATCACCAAAAAAAAAACAAAAGAAATGTGCAATTAACAGATTAATCGAAGAAGTTTAGAGTAAAAAATACTAATTTAAGTTTGAAAAGCGTCAAACCAACGCTTTTTACAACAACTTGGTATAAAGGTTTTTACAATAATTCTGAACAATAAGAATATATTTGTTACCAACCTATTTACAAAATTTATCGACTAAAATATTTTCTTTCAACAATTAAAGAATTTATAAATAATAAATTTTTTATTTTTTAAGCTTCTTATTTGATGTTTTTGTGCGCATTCGCTCTTTCGGTCACTCTTTCGAAATTGACAGTCACATTAATTTTGCTCGGAGAAGATGTTTTGAAGAAAACAAGAAGAAACCACAAAAAACACGAAGATGAATGGCTGTTGAAATCATCTGGGAGTGAATCACATCCAAAGAACACCGCAGTGATCGGGCAAAAATTGGAGAATCGAGGCCACAAGGAATAATGATAACGATATGCATCAACGGCAGTAGTAAAGAACGACGATAAGCAATAACCACAAAAAACCAGTAATTAGAGAAAGAAACAGAAAAAAGCAGAACCTCGCTGGCGTTATCGGTTCCCTTCTTTGTTTCTCCGTACATTGATCGCTCTCTCCCGAGTAGTGTGGTCTGCACTGTTGTGTTCTCGTTGGTCTGTCAAAAATTAAAAACAAAGCGGGCACTTGTCAGTCCCTTAAGCCCTCCATATTTAGAATGGCGACAACATGACATGATTCCGGGACTTACTCGGAGACACAGAGCCATTAGAAACTACCGCTACATTTGCGTTGTCGAGACATTCAATAAGATTAAAAGTTAGTTAATTTATATAATTATAAAAATAATTAATTTTAACCATACTTATAAAACGTGTTGTTCTAATAGATTTAGTTTGCATAACCAGATCATCTTTTTATTATTATTATTATTTGACGTAATTATAACTGTTTTTCCATTTTACTTAAAATACAAAAGAATTAACCCAAATAAAGCTAAAAAAAAAAAAAAACAAAAGAGTTATAATATGCATTCCTAAGTCACTGTCTGTACCATGCCACCAAAGCAAAATGCACATAATTGAGCCAAACGGATAGACACTCTGATGAGTCGGTTCCCCCACCCCCTTTCACAAAGGTCCACGCCTGGTATGATGAAAACAATATATCTAAATCTAAACGTAAGTCTAAATATAAATCCTCATGAATTATTGGAATCTTTTGATCAAATTATAGGAGCAGCCTTCAAGTTTTACACGTAAGGAAAAAATTTAATTGCATAGATTCAAATTTGATGAACTCTTTTTTATACGAAAAAATAATTGTTAATATATGACAAAAAGAGTGAAATTAATATTTGCATGACTCTTAATTTATTAATGTTGATTATGATATAATCGAAATTAATATATTATACGGTAAATTAATTAATAATTTATATTACCTGATTAACATTTATACTGCATAAAAAATAATTATTAAAAAAATCAATAGTTTTCTATTTCTAATAATATTTTAATATAATTTATACTATAAATAAAAAATTGAATTTTAGATTAATTAATAGTTTTAATTCTAATGAAAAGAGGATAATTGAATTTAAAATAAAATGAATCTAATTAGATAAATTTAAAATAATAAACTTAATTATATGTAATTAATTTTTATATTATATAAAAATATTTTATATTATGGATTCATTTAAAATCGCTATTTTTAAGTTGATTTACATTTTTTCAAATGAAATTAGTTTAAATTAATCCCACAAATTTGTGTCAAAGAGAATTAAAAAAAAAAAAAAGGATAACACAAACTGTCGGACCCACGCATTAAAAATGGTAAAAATTGCAAGAGATGTCCGACACGTAAGTTGTGATTCAATTAGGCGGGTAATCAATTACGAGCCAACCCTGTTCAATGGTTGTCAAGTTGGACAAGTTATATCACATTGTCGGTTTGCTTTCCCTCGTGACAAGTTGCCAAGTGGCACAAATTTTATTTTTTTTTTTGCCACGTCGCATAACTCTTAAAAGATGGTAACTGGCTAACCCATTCCTTTGCAGCCGTCCAGTTTCCCGCTTCTTTTTGTATTATTATTTTTTTTTTCTCTTCATTTATCCGGTTGCCCTCGCCCAAGTTTATTTTTCGGCTTTAGTTTTTTTTTTTTTTGCCCCATCATTCGCTTCTTCTTCCTCTTAAAATGTTGGACTCCTCCCCTAAAATTCGTACCGATAGTCTGAAAAATACTTTTTCTTTGTTACAAAGAATGACAAAAAAATTTTAAAAAAATAAAATCAGAAGGTACTTCCCATCGCCAATAATTGTTACATGAATTTCTTTCTCCATCTATGGACTTCAGATAGTTTGTGGAAGAGGACAAAAAAAAAAAAAAAAGGGCTGAGAATGAGGGAGCGGGAGAAAGGAAATAAGATAAGACTAAGTAAAAATATAGGAGAGAGAATAGTAAGAGAGAGAAGAACAGAAATTTGAAAAGAAAAAGAAAGCATGTTTTACAAGTTTTATTTATTCTTGCTTGTGTGATGAGTGTATCAGATCAATAGGTAGGTGTTTAGTTACGATTAGACTCACACGTCTACGTTATATACACTAATGGCCCAGATATCATTTGGGTAAGGCCTACTTGTTTGTAGAACTATGGCCCCATAGTTGTGGGTAGAATTCAATCTGCACTGCCTCGAACTCTGAGAATATGAGAGGCCCAAGAAATGGCATTCCCCGTATTTTTGTCATGGTCCTATAGGCTATATAGATTTCTGTTCATTGCCATAGTGCAAAATGTGCCCACAAGTACCCCCTACGCCGAGATCTAATTCGACATGTCAATTAACCCTTGCCATAATTGCTCAATCTAGTACGGTTTGAAGTTTCGATGCAGATGGTTCAATCAAATCAATCCTGATTGATTGTTGACGTATGAGGTGAATCGTAACATTTTTTGTGCTTCCAATACATCTGTAACAAAAAAAAAAAAAAAATGGACCAGTGTTCTATGGTAAGAGGTTTGATTGGACCGGCTCCTACTCTTTTTTTCATGCAAATGGGAGATCTTCAAAATCTGAAAGTTCAACTGAAGAATATGCACCGACGAGTGTCTCGACAAATCTCACAAAATTAGCAGGCGAAGGAAAGGCTGGCCCAGGTCTGTTGCATGCATAGTTGTATACAGGGTCCTACCATCTGGAGGCTTCCCACTTCGCTAGTCAATTGGGACTTCGGCATTGGTCCTTTGTGCAAGTTACTCTTTTAACATTGACGCACAATGGAGGCTTTTCCTAGTTAACAGTGAAAATGAAAAGGCATTTGATTGGCAATGTTAAAAGAGGCAATGACGTACAATGGTGTGGTGGATCTAAATCCAAAGAACCAAAAGAGAAGGATTCTCGGGAAAAGCTTAAACCCGCGTCTTGTACTTTATGCTGTGCAAGCTGTAAAAACGCGTTTTCTAGTTGTCGATCTTTAATGACATCTCTTTGCCCTTTGTTGCTTTTGATTTTGATGTTGACGAAAGTGAGACAACCGTCTCCCTTTCACTCGATGGCTCCATCTCTGTTGTTTATACATATTACTCGATTTCCTGTAAAGTTAACTCAGGCTTAAACACTAAGAATGTTCGCAGATGACATTAAACGATTTTAGAAAGTATCTTACATCGAGCTTACCATTTGCAGTTTATGTAAAATTCAATCTCCAAACTATCTAAAATTATATATATATATATATATTATTTTCAATAATAAGTCAGACATTTCCTACAAATACTAATTTATCTTACTTAAAATTTAATTTAAATACAATATTATTTAATTGTAAAAATTCTGATAACATATTCAAATATTATTTTATTAAAAAAATTTAAATATATATTACATTATAATATTATAAGTAGAAATCTCCCAAAAAGGGTAGAAATAGTCAGTTTAATAATAAGTTGGTATTTTCCAGAAGTTTCCGTGGGTGCATGTTTACGCTGGTAATCAATTTCATTTCTTGGAGATTTCTTCTTGCCGTATACAGACCTCCGTCTGCCTTGATTGACGTTAGATTCTTTCTTAGTTGTCATTGCTCATGCAGGTACTTGGAAAATTAGACCTTGGAGAAGCCATGATGGAGCTCTTTGGTTCCTGGAAGCACATCATATGTATGGCTGCAACATAATAGCCATTTCATGCCCTGCCAAGCGGAAGCATCACCAATGTTTGGCATCTTTTAAATTTTCCATGTTTTCAGACACCATTTGTTAGAAAGTCGGACCACAGGATTAATTAGAAAATATCCAGCTTGCAGCTGTCTTCACAGGTAGGCATTTTCATTTGTGAATCAATGAAATAAAAAATAAAAAATTGAAAGGCATGTGGAAGTGTAAGAATTGGAATATCTTACTTACCTAGAAATAGGTATTAATTGGCCCTTCTCTGGTCTTTCAAGCAAGACTATTTTAGGTGATAAGAATTTTAGTCAGACTTTTATATTAATTGTCATGCAATGCAATTATTTTTCTTTCTGCATGTGAACTCTACCACTAATCACGACATGTGTTTAATTTTACAATATACGTACCACTTAACAAAATAATAATTATTATTAATTAATAAATAATGTGTCTTTTAGTATCCCTAACATTACTTTTCAAGTAGAATACATGAAATCTTCTTTTGACCAATTCAACAAGGACACAAATTAGCAAATCTTATCATTGGGCATTTGATTCCTTAATGACTGACTAGATATTAGCCTGTGTTGTGCTTGGATTTTTTTTAAAAAATTATTAAGAGTTTAGAAAGCAATTACAAAAATAATCAAAATATATTTGATTACAACTAATAATCATTATTATTGGGGTCAAAAAAAAAAGTCTTGATTATTGACTTCCATTATCTTTTAAATTATTTTACCATTATGAACACTTATAGTTAGCTTTTAATGCAAGATTCAATTATGCAAAAACAAAAAAAAAAATCTCATATAAGCTTTCCATATAATAGAATTAAGAATGATTTTCGTCACTTTTTGTCTAATCAAGAAATATCAAATTTTTTTTTTTTTAAAAAAAAAAAAACAACTTGGATACATTGTTTTTTATAATTAACCTGGAATGACTGCGTACAACTTTTGCAGCAAAGAGCTCGTAAAAAGCTTACCTCATATACAACTTTTTACGGCACATTTTGTGACTCTTTTGTAACTTTAACAGAGAGGGGGAGAAAAAAATAGTAATAAAAAAGAAAGAAACTGACTCTCTCACTCACATGTAATATTCTTAGATCAGAGACAAGTCTACCGTTTATAGGGCTTTTTTTTTTTTTTTTTGACAGTCGTGTATTTGTTTTTGTTTTTTAAATTATATATAATAATCACTCTTAAATAATAATTATGGCAGCAGCCGAATAGTTATGGAAGAAACTTGATAGCTATGCCAGTTACGAGATGATTTTTCATAATGTGCTTTAATTATTATCAAATTGACAATTATGTGGATATAAATTAAAGATAAACACGTAATAAGATATTTTTATCTTTCAAAAATTTTTCAACCTTTCGAACTTTCGTCATATTTAAGGGAATAAAGCTATAATATCTATGTTGAATATTAGCTACGACAACACTCAACTCAATGGTTTGGTGAGTTATAAGATATTGCCATATTGGATTCATTGAATCAACGGTTACTCCTTTTAGTTCATGAATTGAGCAACAATAAAATGGAATTGCAGAGAAGTGTGTCACTTGTTAAGTAGAAGTAACAAGATTAATAATATATAAACATAAAGATCGAAGAAAAGCGAGTGATTTCCAATGCGTTATAGTTCGCACCAAACAAAAATCGCAACATTTTCAGAAATCATGGGAGCGACCGTTCTCTCTCTCTTTTTTTTTTTTTTTAAATCTGATTCATTTAAACTTTTAATCATAAGAGCAGCCTTAATTACCCACTTTTTTTTTTTTTTTTAATTCTCTCTAAGGTCTCGATTTCTATTCTAAAATCCATGTGGTTTCTTATTTTGACGTTTAAGAATTTCATTGATTTTACCAACATAAATTGGTTAAAACTATGTCGTTTCAATTATATTATTTTTTTTATATAAATAATAATGACGAACTTTTTATGATTTGGGTTAAAAACATTTAAACGTATTCGTAACAATGACATTTTAACTAAATTACGGAAGTAAAATCAACAAAATCCTAATAAAAAGTCTCTATTGCTAAAGTTAAAAACTACAGTTAGAGTACAAATTGAAACCTCGTAGATAAGTTACAAAAGAGGTAAACTATAGGAAACTAAAACGCATTTGATCCCTTTTTTTTTTTTTTCCAAATTTCATTATGTTTTGCTTCAAATTCAGTTTTTTCTTCACCTTTATACAGACTTATTCATGACCGGACCGCCTGCGTCTTCCCTCGTTTGGATACTAGAAAGTAATTCCGAGGGTAAAAAGCGGCGCAAAAAGACAATATATGAGTTAGGTTGCGTGTGAGTGAGGACTATGTAAGTCTAATAGTATTTAGGTTTTTTTTTTTTTTTGGTTATTAAAGAGATTGAATAAGAATGTTAATTAATAATTTTAATTTTGATTTTGATTTTAATTTATAAGTATGATAATCAAGATATTTGTCAAATATTTTTTTATGTAAAAATAAAAAAAAAAACAATAAATGAATGACTTCATGTGATAGATAAATTTTCTCATAAGAAAAAAAAAATATATATATATATATATATATATATATTAACACCATGTGGGTCCCATCATGACAGCACTTCTAAAAAAATATTGCAAATTACTTGGACTTTTTTTTTTACCGTGACTAAATTAACAGACGTTACATCTAGTCCAACAATTTGTACATCCATGTGCACTTTTCCAAATACAAACGCTCCACCTTGCATTGTGTGGTCGTTGAAATTAGGCCCTTCCAACAAAAGAAAATGGAGAAGGGATTTTGCCTATTCTGAAATGGCAAACAGCAACACCCAGGTGCTGCACTGCCCCTTTTGCATTTGGCCATCCATCTGGGAAAAGAGTATCATATACATCCCATTAATAAACATCACAAAAAAAGTTAGGGACACACGATGATAAAAACATAAAAGCCATATTAGCCGTCGTAGTTAAATTTTAAATTTAATATCACAATTTTTTTTTTTTAGGTGTACTCTTGTAATAAAATCAATTATTTATGGACACAACCGACAGATAGATAGATAGGACACCCATTCCGGAAAAAGAAGAAAAAAAAAACTTGAAAAATTCAGCACATTGACCCATGTCACCCGATCCTCTTAAATTCACTTCCCTCCCGCATCTAGCATCCACTCTTCGGACCCCACCTCTGCCTTAAATATCCCATGCACCTCTCCTCTTCATTGCAAACAAGTTAGGTCCTTACAGGCAAGCTCTCTCTTCTGACACTACATTCTCCCACGATGAGATTCTCAACTCATTCGGTACTCTTCTTTGTCTTGTTCACCATTTTGCTATTTCCATTCACCCCAGTTGATGCTGCTTCTGCCGGGGCCGAGTTTCTGGAGACCGAGTGTTTGAACGCGCCGGTTCCTGAGTTTGTAGGCTCTTTGGAGAGCGTTCTTGGCATTATGCGAGATGTGGCCTCTACAATCTCCAATTTTGGCAGCTTCTTTGGTGATTTTCGCCTCTCCAATGCCTCAACAGACTGTCTTGACCTGCTTGACTTGTCTTCTGATGAGCTAAGCTGGTCCATTTCTGCTTCCCAGAATCCTAAGGGTAATTGAAATAAAATTCTTTCAGTCTGTTTTTTGACGTCAGGTACCTATAAACATAATGCACCCACCCCTGAGACTCAGCAAGTGTCTCCTTATAGTTTTTTTTTGTTCCTTTTTCTTTAGTTAATTGACACCGATCGAAACTTAGAACTTCAAATCTACCTCTTGGAGACTACTTGAGTACTGTTGAGTTAAAGCTTATTGATGTCTCTAATTATACTGTTGCCATTCAGATGCAGGGGACCTCACATCTTAGCCATTGCTTTCATCTAAATTTTCAATTGGTAGACTAGGAACTGGTTTATTTCACATTTATGGTGTTTGCAAGAAAAATGCTAGCAGAGAGACTTAAATCTTTGTTTCCTTTTACAGAAGGTAAGCGTAACGGCACTGGTGATCTGAGTTCTGATTTGAGGACATGGTTAAGTGCTGCACTTTTTAATCAGGACACATGCATTGATGGATTTCAGGGAACTAATAGCATTCTCACGAGCCTTGTGGCAGGTGGCCTTGACCAAATCACTTACAGGGTTCAAGAGGCTCTAAGAAACGTCGACCCAAACACCAAATCCAATTCTCAACAAGACAACCTCAATGGCAGGGACAGTGATAAAAAGGACCAATTTCCTTCGTGGGTTAAGCCCGAGGACCGTAAACTGCTGCTAGTGCATGGG
Source organism: Kandelia obovata (assembly GCA_021464305.1). Taxonomy (NCBI): domain Eukaryota; kingdom Viridiplantae; phylum Streptophyta; class Magnoliopsida; order Malpighiales; family Rhizophoraceae; genus Kandelia; species Kandelia obovata. The sequence goes on along the minus strand of CM038474.1, from coordinate 11,484,886 downwards.
GTGGTACCTGATGTTATAGTTGCAGCCGATGGGACTGGGAATTTCACCAACATAGAGGATGCAGTAGCAGCAGTACCTGATTATAGTATGCGCCGTTTCATCATCTATATTAAGAAGGGTGTGTATTATGAAAACGTGGAGATCAAGAAGAAGAAATGGAGTATCATGATGGTTGGAGATGGCATGAATGTCACCATCATTTCTGGCAACCGGAATTACATTGATGGTTGGACAACATTTCGCACGGCCACCTTCTGTAAGTATCCTGCTCTGTTAAAACTCTATAGAATTAATCCAAATAGCCTTTTGTCCATAGTTAAAGTGCAGCAAAAGATGTTCAGCTTGTTACATCTATATGAGCTGTGCAACTTCAATCACGCAAAATTAGATTCCACCACATTGGAGCTGGCTGATGTTTACTTTTCACGATTTCGATGCTTGCATCTATTTGCTAATTTGGTTTCAAAGTAGCTAGAAGTGAAACTGGGGCCACAGGTTGTTGACATGTCTCTGCGTCCTTTTGAATGGTCATGTTAAGGATCAGCTCATTCTACTGGACTTTCCATGAACCATATCATTGCAATGTGCTATGGCCTTGCGAATTTAGTCTGCGAAAGTTAATAGTTTGAATCTGCGTGACAAAACTTAACGAAATCCTTGACCTATCTCAAGGTGGATTTTGCCGAATAATTGAAACATAAGCAAAACTTTGGGCGAGGATTTAATTAATTATCTGACTGCTTTTTTTGGGTGGTATATGCAGCGGTCAGTGGAAGAGGATTCATAGCTCGAGACATAACGTTCGAGAACACTGCTGGGCCTCAAAAGCACCAAGCCGTAGCTCTTCGATCCGATTCTGATCTTTCAGTCTTCTTCAGGTGCGAATTTAGGGGCTACCAAGATACACTTTATACCCATACCATGCGCCAATTCTACAGGGAATGCCGCATCAGTGGGACTGTGGATTTCATTTTTGGTGATGCAACTGCGGTCTTCCAGAAATGCCAGATCCGAGCCAAGAAAGGCCTACCAGACCAAAAGAACACTATCACAGCTCAGGGCCGCAAGGACCCAAACGAACCGACTGGCTACTCCATACAATTCTGCAACATATCGGCAGATACAGATCTTCTGCCTTACGTTAACTCCACTTACACTTTCCTTGGTAGACCATGGAAAAGTTTTTCAAGAACCGTTGTCATGGAATCCTACATAACTGCTGTCCTGAGGCCTGAGGGGTGGCTTGAATGGAATGGTAATCAGTCCTTGGATACATTATACTATGCTGAATACTGGAACTATGGGCCAGGTGCGGGGATAGCCCGGAGAGTCAAATGGCCTGGTTATCATATATTGAATAGTAGCCACGAGGCTAATAATTTTACAGTGGCCCAATTCATTGAAGGAAACTTGTGGCTGCCGTCAACAGGGGTACGGTACACTGCAGGGTTGCGGGTTTAATAAAGGGTATATTCATGGATGTTGGTTGGCTCATTCATTTGTTGAAGTAATTCCGAGCACGAAGAATTGCATGCCTGTTAAGTCTTAATTTGTGACTTTTTTTTTTCTTTTTTTTTTTTTTAAAGTTTAGATACAAACCTTTTTGGTTTGTAGGAATTGTAAGTTCGAATCTCAAGCCTTATTTTGTATTCTTGTATTGGATTTTACTTGGCTAAGTATATACAAACAATAACACCAATGTCCAAAGGCATGTTTAGCACAAAGTTTTTGCGATCTTGGGCAGTTCCATGAAACAGTGACTACAATGTATGATAGTGTGGAATGGTGTGGTACGATTGAGAAAAATATATAATGTATACTGTTCACTGTCCTCTGCTTCAGTATCACTTTATAAAGGAGAACCCTGTACAGGAGATAAAAATCTAATTTTAACATTACGAACTTCAATTTCAACATGTAGCAAAAGCTGGATATTGGGGCTTAAATGCATGGCCCCTGTTTTTCTACCGCAAGTATTGGACTATATGTGTGTGTGTGTGTGTGTGGGCTCACCAATCTGTCGGTTCACCAATCAAATACAGCAGTTTTTTTTTTTTTTTTTTCTTATCAGCAACGGATACCACTGTTTATGCTACAGGACAAGTGGGGATGGAGCAGTGGGTATGAGCTTACCGAGAAGCAAGCGACAGGCTGTCGATTCTAGATTATCTCTTGCCCAGTGGCAATGAGATAATGCTTTATTGGACAGCTTATCTTGACTTGAAAATTTTCTACACGATCTGCCCATAAGCTACCAGACAAACAGCACTCTACACTGAAAAAAAGAACTACGGGAAACATAGATGTACCGGCAGCTATAAGGGATGTTGTTTCTCGAAGAAAAGAAAAAGAAAAGAAAAGAAAAAAAAGAATACCCCAAAGAAGGCCTTAAAATGAAAATTGGCTCACCCATGCACACGCCCATCTACTACCATTTAGTTTACCTTAGAAGCATTTTTATTTTTCTTCTCTAAAATATTTTTAGCAGGGCTTCGTCCCAGTTCTTTCCTATATAAAATGACAACCTAGTCGGTACAAAAAGACAAGAGCAAGAGAATGGCAACATTTCTCAAATAAACGCGTTTATATGTCTAATTCAGCCTCCCTCTCTAGTATCCTTATTGGGAACGTAAGTGCAGGATACAGGAAGTCTCTGTCTTTTACTGCACCGCCAAAGTTGACACCATATGTATGTATGGAATATGTATACGGCAAATACTACACGGGTGATTTAACGTGAGACAAACTCGAGTTTGTACATATTACATATTATATTATTTTAACAATTGATTAAATATTTTTAGTCTTTTCAACGGAAAGAAGCTCAGTAATATTATTACTCTCCACTAAAAGGCCCCCGTGAGTGATTGCATGACTTGCAATATGCCAACCAAACGTCAAGAATCCATGCAAGTTGTATTTCCAAAGGCTTTATTTAAGACTAATCAACTCTTAAGCCTCTCCCTCCAAGCTCCCAAACAAGTAAAATTCCCGTGTGCTGCGGGCTTGCGGTGACTCATGGATTTCTTCTCCATTCTAAAGCTGATAGTGCCTCTCCTTCTATTCCTCTTGTCTCCAATCTACCACACTCCCACAAGTGCTCTCAATGTATCCTCTTCAACATCTCTAGATCCTCATCTATCTTCAATAAAAGCATTATGCAATGGCGTGCCTTACCCAGATGCCTGTTTTGACTCGTTAAAGCTTTCCATCGCAATAAACATCAGTCCGAACATCCTTACTTGTATCCTTCAATCCCTCCAAACTGCAATATCCGAGGCTGGAAAACTGACCAATTTATTCTCACGTGCCGGCTCGGACATCGTTGAAAAGCAGAAGGGGACCATCCAAGATTGCAAAGAGCTCCATCAGATCACATTATCTTCTTTACAAAGATCTGTTTCAAGAGTCCGTTCGGGCGACTCTCGTAAACTAGCCGATGCGAGGACCTACCTCAGTGCAGCACTCACTAACAAGAACACGTGCTTGGAGGGCCTGGAATCTGCTTCCGGTTCATCGAAGCCTTCCCTGGTGAATTCCCTGATTAATACCTACAAGCATGTTAGCAACTCTCTTTCAATGCTCCCCAAGGCAGGTCCCACTAAGGGTCACAACAATCGGAGACTTTTGGGATTTCCGTGGTGGATGTCGAAACAAGATCGTAGGATTCTGCAAAGTGGTGGCGATGATTATGACCCTAGTCAGGTGCTCACAGTAGCAGCTGACGGAACTGGGAACTTTACCACCATTACTGATGCCATAAATTTTGCGCCAAATAAAAGTTATGATGATCGAATTTTTATCTATGTAAGAGAAGGGGTATATCAGGAGAACATTGAAATCCCAAGCTACAAGCCCAATATTGTTCTGCTCGGAGATGGCAGTAACGTTACTTTCATAATTGGTAGTAGAAGCGTGGGCGATGGCTGGACCACCTTCAGATCCGCCACTCTTGGTATCATTTTAATCTCTTTCAAATTCTTCTTATATAGATTTTAAATATCCTCCATTCTTTACTATTTCTATTTTTTTTTTTTGGTGAATTCTGATAATAATTTGATGTCAAACTCAGTCAACTATTATATATTTACCCCTTAGACATCCTTACAATGCGTGTGATTCTGGCTTTTGTCCGTCAACTTGCAGCCGTGTCCGGTGAGGGCTTTTTGGCACGGGATATAACCATTGACAACACGGCAGGACCAGGGAAGCACCAGGCAGTTGCCCTCCGCATAAATGCGGACTTGTCAGCAATGTACAAGTGCAGCATTAATGGGTATCAGGACACCTTATATGTGCACTCATTTCGACAATTTTATCGCGAGTGCGACATATCGGGGACCATTGACTACATATTCGGCAACGCCGCGGTAGTCTTCCAGGGATGCAACATGGTATCCAGAATGCCAATGCCTGGCCAATTCGTCGCCATCACAGCCCAATCTCGAGACACCCCAGATGAAGATACCGGAATTTCAATCCAGAATTGTTCAATTCTAGCCACAGAGGACTTGTACTCGAATTCTAGCAGAGTCAAGAGCTATCTGGGGAGGCCATGGAGGGTATATTCTAGGACAGTGCTCATTGAGTCCTACATAGATGACTTCATTGATCCAGCAGGTTGGACCACATGGTCGGGCGATGGCAGCGATAACGGCCTAGACACATTGTATTATGGAGAGTACAATAATTATGGACCTGGTTTTGCCACGGATAATCGCGTTACTTGGCCGGGCTACCATGTAATGGATTACGACGACGCCTACAATTTTACCGTTTCATATTTTATCGCTGGCGATGAGTGGGTAGATTCCACTTCATTTCCTTACGACGACGGCATTTGAACCTTGAATGAGACATGTTTACTATGGAGATATTTATGTTTCGGGTAGGTGAAGTCGTTTATTACTACCAAAAGACATTAGTGACAAGTCACCTGTTTGACATTCTTTCAGAGATATGTGTGGTTCGAGCTAAATGAGATGCATGTTAGTGGTGGGGAACACCTACTGAAATTGAAATCCTGCCTTGTTGTTTCTGATTTTCAGCTATATTATCATCTTTTCCCCTTTTTTTGAAAAACTTGTATACGGATCTTCGCTGTTGGCTTGTTGCGGAATATCAATGAATAATTGAGTTTCTGACACGGGAGATCCAGTGCGTTGAATAACTGTGATTTCTTGACCAAAGTCAGAATTTTTGTACTGAGTTAAAAATCTTATTTGGAAGTGTCTTCCTTGGAGGAGTCATTTGAAGCCCCACTACTGCATTTGTTTTTATATTACAGTTTCATAAATTAAATCTCCAGCTATGAGCCCATGATCTTTTGGTTACATTAAAGCCAATTTAGGAAAGAATTAAGAAACAAGCATGACTAAGCAGAAAAAAAAAAGATTTAAGCAAATTTGGAAAATAATTAAGAAAGAAATAGAGTGATGATTGATATTGAAGTAGTTTTGAGAACTGAAGGCCAAAATTCAAGTTCCAATCTAAACCAAATAATAAAAAGAGAGGAAAACCTAAAGACATATCACAGTCTCATTAGTATTAAAGTCATTTTCAGAACTGAAATGAAAAATCTAATTAAAACTAATTTCCCCAAAAAAAAAAAAAAAAAAGAAATACAGTGAGAGGGAGCAAACCCTAATGGCATATCAGAGTCTTCCAAATCCATAAAAATTCTTTACTGAAAAGTAAATTATTAATAATTTTAAAGATTAGTGACTACTTAATTAGTATACTCCTAATATAACCCCGAACAATCATTATTTTCAGATTGTTTCTTCAATACCACCAATTAAATTTTTTAGTTAGTTTTTCAAAGCTGTTGAATCACTTTTTAATGGATTTTGTAAATTATAAAAATGAAATTGTCTCCTTCAATTAGAAGGTTAGTTATTTTCCCTCTAACTTTTTATTATTATATATGTAAACTGGTAGGCATGGTTGTTTTAGCCTTTTTTTTTTACATTAGTGAGGTGACTTAATTGGATCCATCCACCCAAAAAATCAGAGAGATAATTGGGTTAAGATTTAAAAATAGCAAATGAAGAGTAATTATGAGGATTTTGATGTTATGGCTACCAAAGCAAACTTTGGCATTGGCATGTAATGGGCTGTGTTGGTATGTAATGGAGTAGGGCTTGCCTAGTTCTAGGGCCTACTCATTGTAGATGGTAACTAGTTACCCTTTACAGCCGTACAAGTCAAATAACAAAATGATTGCGATGATGGGATCTAAAACAATTGCCAGAAAATGTTTGGGCAAAATTTCACTGATCCTGTGAGCATAAAGGATACAAAGGTAAGCGGACAAATTTGAAGGCCAGAGGCGTAGCGGGAACTGCCGGTTAGAAGTGGACAAAATCCTTGTCACCCATTTCGTAAAAGCTGCTAAACAACTTTTGAATAGAATACCTTGAAAAGCTCTCCTGTCCACTCCTGTTCTCTTCTGCTAATTTGCAGAACAGCAAAGACTGTAATTTTCGAAAACCTGACACTTTCGGAGGAGGAGAAATAGGCGTATTAATTTTTAATTAAGGACACCCCATCTTTTGAATCTTTTTTGTTCAATCCTCGGCCTTAAGTTTGATTCTAAGGCAGAGTGGTCTCTGCCTAGAAGCGGCTCCGTCACAATGGTGTCTCAAGATTTTTGATCACATATCCGAGCGAAGGAGGTTGGAAAGGGAAAGGAAATTCAGACAGAAGGCTATCCTTATTGCGATTTCAGCTTGTCTCTTGGTAGGCATGGTGGCAGCCCGTGTGGTTGCCGTTTTTACCACCAACGACAGAAGCGGCCGTGGCAGCGAATCTCAATCCCAGAACCCCAAAATAGGTTTATGGACAATGAAGGCCTTTCCTTCCAGGATGAATCATGAAGATCGGAGAATTTTGAATGGTGCGAAGTGTTGGGCCAATATAACAAAAAAATAAAAAAAGCGAAGAAGAGCAACCTAAAAGTTGAGTTGAGAGCTCTAATCAGGTATTGGAAGAAAAAAAAAAAAAAAGTTAACGAAAAGAAGAGAAAAAAAAAATAGAAATAAAAAAGTAAAAAAAATTATTTTTTAATCTTATATTTTAAAATAATATTAATATTTGATCCGTTTATAACTTAAATAGTTGATAGCTTACGTTTCATTCTTATTTTTAAATGGTAGAGATTAGGTTTCATAAGTCCTATTTCTCTTTAATTTTTGTAAGTTTGTTTTTTAGATAATTTTTTATGTATAGAATTAGTCAACTGTATAATTAAAAGATTGTTTGCGGTCTGATTGAACTAATTTTTTATTAATAGTTGAAATACACATAAATCTTCTTTGTAGACATTTAGATTGAGTTTTTATGAACTACAAGGGTAGGTTTTCCATTAAAATTGAAATTTCTCAATTTTGGTAACTCTTTGCTCTTTCATCTGTGACAGAATTGGTAAAACGTATGAATGATTATTGACATATAGTCCGATTGAGCTGAAATTTAGATAGTTGATAAGGGACATATGGGGTTCATCTTAAACGGTTGGATTACTGCCTTAAGGTCTACTTATTGAGTTGTAGTTGACAGGACATAGTTGGTCTGTCTTGCTTAATTCATTAGTCTCTAGTTCAATCCAAATTGAATTTTTTTCAATTTGTTTGATGTAATTGAGGTTGTGCATCTCTATTATACTCACTTGATTATAATGGAGTTGACCTCTGATTCGAAGTGTCCGTGATTTTTTCCTTTTTGTTTTGAAGGGGTTTTCTATGTAAAATTGGTGTGTTCTCTTGTATGATTTATTTGTATTGTCATTCTTGTTATTCAATCATCTTCTCATAGGTTCAAGCAAATGAAGAAGTTTCTTGGGCTATTTATACTTCGTTGCGCCTCTTCTCCCATTAAGTGGTATCAGAGCTAGGTTGGTGTATCTGGCTTGCTTGAATGATGGAGTTGAATCTGAATAAATTGGTCTGTTTGAATGACATGAATTATCATATATGGGGGAGTAAAATGAAAGACCTCTTATTTGTGAAGAAATTGCATATGTTAGTATTTGCTACTACAAAACCTGAGTTTAAAACTGATGAAGAATGAGAATTTGAGTACGAACAGGTTTGTGGTTTTATACATAAATTTGTTGATGATAATGTTTATAATCACATTTGCAATGAGACATATACACGAACTTTATGGAGCAAACTTGAGACTTTATATGCTTCAAAATCTGGTAATAACAAGTTATTCTTGTTGAAGAAAATGATGCAATTGAGATATAATGAAAGGAGTTCAGTTGACCACTTAAAATGAGTTTCAAGGTCTCATTAATCAACTATTAGGCATGGACATTAAGTTTGATGACAAAGTTCTCAAGTTATGGTTACTTGCTACCTTACCTGATTCTTGGGAGACTTTTCAAATGTCTTTCGCTAATTCTGCCTCTAGTGATATTTTATCAATGAAACTTGTAAAGGGTGGTATGTTGAATGAGGAGATGAGAAAGAAATCTCAGGGTTCATCATCATCCAAATTAGAGGTTTTAATTATTGAAAATAGGTGGAGAAGTCAAGAAAAATGAAATGGTAAAAATGGTAAAAGTAAGAGTCGAAGCAAGTTATAAGCTAAGTACAAGAATGTTCAGTGTCATTATTGCGGGAAGATGAGTCCCATTTAGAAAAAGTGTTACAAGTGAAAGAGAGAAAATAAAGATGGTAGTAATAGGCACGAGAAAAAGAATATAAGTAATGATCGTATTGTTACTGCATCCACTTCTGGTACTGGTGACCTCATTATTGTTTATGATGAGGATGTGATTAATTTGACATCTCATGACACTGATTGGGTCATAGATAATGGTATTTCTCTTTATCTTACCTCAAGAATGGAATTCTTCACAACATATACTCCTGATGATTTTGGAGTTTTGAAAATGGGTAATAATGACTTAGCAAAGGTCATTGACATTGGTGATATTTGCTTAAAGACAGGCAATGGAGCACAACTGACATTAAGGGATGTCAGACATGTCCCTGATATCCGTTTGAATTTGATTTCAACGGAAAAACTAGATAATGAAGGTTTTTGTAGTATCTTCAATGATGGTCAGTGGAAGCTTACCAAAAGCTCCTTAATTGTAGCACGAGGTAAGAAATACTCTCGTTTATATTTCATGCAAGTTGTTATCTTCAAAAATGTTGTAAATTTAGTAGAGAATGATAATTTCATTGAATTATGACATAGGCGGCTCAGTCACATGAGTGAAAAGGGAATGGATTGTTTGACAAGAAAGAACCAACTTCCATACATAAAGAGTGCAGTTTTAAAGAAGTATCCTCATTGTTTTCCTGGGAAACAAAATAAAGTTGCATTTAAGAGTCACTCGCTTTCAAGAAAATCAAAATTGCTTGAATTGGTACATTTTGATGTATGTGGTCCTTTGAAAGTACACTCACTTGGTGGTGCTCTTTATTTTATGACTTTTATTAATGATCAATCAAGGAAGCTTTGGGTTTATGCGTTAAAGACCAAAGATCAAGTTTTTGATGTATTTAAACAATTTCATGCCTTTGTTGAAAAACAGACTTATAAGAAGCTGAAATGTGTCTGCATTGATAATGGTGGTGAGTATAGTGGTTCATTCGATGAATACTACAGAAAGTATAAGATCGGACATCAAAAGACACCTTTCAAGACACCACAGTTAAATGGTTTAGCAGAAAGAATGAATAGAACGTTGATTGAGAGGGTCAGATGTCTTCTCTCATATGCAAAATTACCTAGATCGTTTTAGGGTGAAACCTTGAATATAGTGACACATGTAATTAATTTGTCTCCTAGTATTCAGCTACAAGGTGATGTTCTGGACAAAGTTCGGTTTGGTAAGGAAGTCTCTTATGACCATTTACGAGTGTTTAGCTGTAAGGCTTTTGTCCATGTCCCTAAAGATGAAAGAGGGATGTTAGATGTGAAGACTCAGCAGTGTATCTTTCTTGGTTATGGTGAAAATGACTTCGGATACCATTTATATGATCTGGTTAAGAAAAAGCTTGTAAGGAGTAGAGATGTTGTGTTCGTTGAGGATCAAAACATTGAACACATCGAGAAGTCAACTTCTCAGGTTAATGATAATCCTACTGATACTGTTCCATTTCCTCAGACTCCTCTCAGTGATCCTGATATTCATGGTGATATTCAAGAACGTGATGAGAATGTTCAACAGGATCATAATATGCAGGGTGCAGGTGATATTATTGCTTCAATAGAAGATCATCCGCACATACCTTCACTTCCATTTCAGCCACAAAGGTCCAATAGAATTCCAGTGCCTTTTACTCGGTACTCTCCTGATGAGTTTGCGATGTTAACTGATGGGGGAGAACCTGAGTGCTATATAGAAGTAATTGAAAGTGAGCACGGGTCGCACTGGATCGATGCTATAACAGATGAGATGAATTCCTTATATGATAACTCTGCTTATGAGTTAATAAAGCTACCTAAAGGCAAGAGGGCTTTGAAGAATAGGTCGATTTACAAAATAAAGTAAGAAGAAAATACTTCACATTCACAGTATAAAATCAGATTAGTTGTCAAAGGATTCAGTTAGAAACAAGACATCAACTTTAAAGAGATCTTCTCACCGGTGGTGAAAATGTCTTCTATTTGAGTTATATTGAGTTTGGCTGCTAGTTATGACTTAGAGATTGAGTAGATGGATGTGAAAACAGCTTTTCTCTATAGTAACTTGGAAGAAGAAATTTATATGGAACAACCACAGGGATTTGAGGTGGAAGGAAAAGAGGATTATGTGTGCAAGTTGAAGAAAAACTTGTATGGCTTGAAATAAGCTCTGAGATAATGGTATAAGAAGTTTGAGTCTATTATGAGGGAGCAAGGTTATAAAAATACTTCTGATCATTATGTTTTTGTTCAGAGATTTACTGATGATAATTTTATCATTTTACTACTTTATGTTAATGATATACTTATTATTGGTCATAATACTTATAAAATTAACAAGTTGAAGTAAGAGTTGAGCAAGTCCTTTGCCATGAAGGACTTGTGACCAGTAAAGAAGATCCTCGACATGTCAATCACTCGAGATAGGAAAAAAAAAAGGTTGTACCTGTTATAAAAGCAGTACATTGAAAAGGTACTTTAGAGGTTTAACATGGATAAGGCTAAAGTGGTAGGTACTCCTCTTGCTACTCATTGTAAATTATCCATTAATCAATGTCCTTCCGTAGAGAAAGAGAAGGAAGAGATGCAAAGAGTTTCATTTGCATCAACCGGGGCAGTTTGATGTATGCAATGATATGCACAAGACCTGATATAGCTCATGCAGTTAGCACAGTTAGTCGGTTCCTTTCAAATTCCGGTAAAAAGCATTGAGATGCAGTGAAGTGGATAATGAGATATTTACGAGGCTTCACTGATTTGAGACTTTGTCTTAGGAGTGATAAGTCTATCCTTATTGGATTCACAGATTCAGATATGACAGGTAACATTGACTCCAGAAAGTCTACTTTAGGTTATGTGATTACTCTTGCAGAGGGAGCAATGAGTTGACAATCTCGATTGCAAAAGTGTGTTGTATTGTCCACTACAGAGGCAGAGTTTATTACAATAATTGAAGTGTCTAAAAGGTTGCTTTAGATGAAAAGGTTTATGAAGAAACTTGGTTTTCAACAATAAAATTATGTGTTGTATTATGATCTATCTTGATAAGAATCCAACTTTTCATGTTAAGTCAAAATATATTGATGTGCAGTATCATTAAATACGAGATATTCTTGATTCTAAACAGCTGACACTTGAAAAGATTCATACATATAATAATGTTGCTGATGTGATGAAAAAAATATTATCAAGATGAAAATTTGAGCTATATTGTATATTGGTTGGGATGACAAATATTTTCACATAGTCAGGAGGGGGAGAATTGTTGGACCTATTGGTCCCTTCCTATGTGGATATATAACCCAAATATTATGGGTCATAACCTCAAAAAAAAAAAGTGAAGAAGAGTAACCTAAAAGTAAAGGTGAGAGTGTCAGCAGGTGTTGGAAGAAAAAAAAAAAGGCTACCGAAAGGGAAAGAAAAAGAAGGAGAAGAGAAAAATCAAAGGCATTATTTTTTGATTTTACGTTTTGAAAGGATATTGGTATCCGATTAGCTTAAAACTTGAATTGTTGACAGAGGATGTTTGGTTCTTATTTCTGAACGGTGGAGATTAGGTTTCAAGCACTATAAGTCCTGTTTCTCTTTTGATTTTTGGTCAGTAATTGGAGGATACATAAATTTTCTTTGTGGACGATTGGATTGAGTTTCTGTGAACTGCAAAGGTAGGTTTTTCATTCGAACTGAAACTTCTTAATTTTGATAACTCTGTATTTTCTGATATGTGACAGAATTAGTAAATAGTATGAATGATTATTAACTTGTTGTCTAATTGAGCTGAAATTTGGACAGTCGGTAGGAGACATCTAGAGGTTTATCTTGAACGGTTAGATCACTGCCTTGAGGTCTACTTGTTAAGTTGTAATTGCCTTGAGGTCTACTTGTTAAGTTGTAATTGACAAAATGTAGTTAGCCTGTCTTGCTTAACTCATTGGTCTCTAATTTAATTCAAATTAAATTTTATTTAATTTTTTTAATGTAATGGAGGCGGTGCACCTTTATTATAATTACTTAATTATAGTTAAATTAATTTCTGTTTCTGAGTGTCTTTAATTTTTTTTTAAAAAATTTTTTTTTACATAAAATTAATATATTTTTTTATGTAATTTATTTGTATTATTATTCTTATTATTTAATTATCTTATCGTAAGGCAAATAGGAGAATTTTCTTGAGTTATTTATACTACGTTGCGACCTCTTCTCCGATCACGGAGGCCAACCCCAAATGTTACTGTGGCAAAAGATGGTAGCGGACAGTTTGCAACTATTTCTGCTGCATTAGCTGCCATGCCTGCAAAATATGAAGTAAGGTATGCACCTTTAACGATATGTATTGAGGACATTAATCATGAGTTCCATAAGTCAATTTTCAGAAAAATTTTTAACAGTTTGAATTTCTTATAGAAAATTCAAATCTTCTTGCTCTTAGAGATTTCTAGCGAGATGTGGTTGATAGATGCAAGAGTTTCTTTCATACTTATGGCAATACAGGTATGTCATCTATGCTCAAGCAGGAATTTATGATGAGACTGTGACACTGACAAAGAAGATGGTGAATGTTACAATATATGGTGATGGATCAAAGAACACAATTGTCATTGGAAGCAAAAATTTTGTAGACGGACTTCAAACTTTGAGAACTGCAACTTCTGGTACTTTGTTACAACATTTTTTTTTCTTCAATGATATTCAGTTCTCTAAATGAATAAATTAGATCAATGGTAAAGATTAGTATAGAATTTGAATGTAAGTAGACGAATTTAGATTGGAAGAAAGGAACTTAACTAGTAGTGGAGAATATTAGACAGAAGTTTGGAAGGAAAACTATTGTAGTTTCATGCCAGCATCCTTTTTATAATTCAGATCAAGACTAGAGAAATTAGTAATGTATTACAGAGGGTATGGGAGATGGATTTTTAGACAAAGCTATGGGATTCAGAAAATATGCAGGTCCACAAAAGCATTAGGGAGCAGTGGTCCGAGTCCAAGCAGATCGTGCAATCTTCCTAAACTGTCGTTTTGAGGGGTACCAAGATACATTGTATACACAAACTTATCGCCAGTTCTACCGAAGCTGTGTCATTTCTGGCACCATCGATTTCATCTTTGGCCACGCACCTGCTGTCTTCCAGAACTGCCTTATTGTTGTCAGGAAACCCATGGACAACCAGCAAAATATCGTTACAGCCTAAGGCAGGGCTGAAAAACACGAAACTGCAGGAATTGTGATTCAGAATTGTCGCATTGAGCCAGACAGTGGCCTCGTTCCTGCCAAGGCCACGACCAAGAGCTACCTTGAAAGGCCATGGAAGGAAATCTCAAGGACCATTATAATGGAATCACAAATTGGGGACTTCATTCACCCTGACGGATGGCTAGGTTAAGAAGAAAACAAAGGACGCAACTCTCTTTATTATGCAGAGTACAACAACAAATAAATGACCTGGCGCCTAGACTACTGCTAAAGTAAAGTGGCCAGGATATCATGTCATTAATAAACAGGAGGCCTTGAAATATACCGTTGGGCCTTTCTTGCAAGGAGAATGGATCAATGCCGTGGGCTCTTCTGTTAAGTTAGGCTTATTTGCTTAAATTGAAGGTCCCTTTAGTTTGACTTATATGTTAAAAACTAAAGTTGAATTTGAGAAGTTGGCTTCTCTCATTTTCGGCTCTAATTACATTTAAATTTTTATTTTTTAGTATAATTCATAGTTTAATAAACTTTCTAACCTCAAAAAGAGAGAGAGAAGCTCGCGACACCAAGTTCACTGCGAAGCATGAAGTGGGTACGTGCCAGCTCGCAATGAACTCCCAACTTCACGAGGCGCGATCCTCCTCCCAAACATCCAACTTCAGCCCACATATTCCCCTCCTTATGTTCGAGCGTTGCCTGTGAGGTCGAAGCCGCCATTAAAACTCATTCCCAAAGGCATCTTTCTTAGCCTATAAATAGCCCAAACACCCCAAGAGAAAGGTAAGTTCAAGACCCTATTTCTCTTCAATACCTACAAGATTTGCTCCCTCGACTGCCTTAGGCATGCATCGGAGGCCTAGTGCCGAAGACCCCTTGGAACCAAAGCAGACAAAGTTTACTTAGTATGAATTTTTGTGGGGGACAGGCCTCGTAACCAAACATAGTATTCTTGCATAGCTTGCCATCCTAAAAAGACTCCCGACTAAGGAAAGATTGTCAAAATGCAGGGCTATAAGTTGATGCAAACTGTGCTTGGTGAGGATTGGAAAATTAAACTAGGGTCTATCTATCTTTTACTTGTAGTTATATCAATATAATCTGGAGTGTTATAATGAAAAAATGTGATTGTATCAAGAGTAATTAGTGATTGGCAAGTGGCATTTGCTTGGGCGAAACAACATTTGCAATTACTCGATCCCCATTACGCTTAGATTTTGCTGGCGTGTTCCCGTCAACTAAATATAGAAGGAAAAGAATGAAAGACTACACAACGATGCTCCCTCACCTCCTAGCAAGTTGATTTTTCATATAATATTTTATGTTAGAGTTTGAGAACAAAAACATCTCATATGCTTGAACTATACGCAAATTGGAATTTGTAGGATACAAACGTATCCCATTAACGAAGTTGTAGAGAGTAGTTATACAACCTTTGTTTTTTTTTTCTCCAATTAAATTCAAATAATAATAATATCTATAAGTGTGATTTAAGATAGAAATTTTAAACCCCATTTTGAATTTTATATTTTTTTTATCCAAAGGAAGTAGAAACTCTTTTAAAGGGAAGACGAAGTGGAAGCAGGGGCCGAAAACGGAGCCATTGCACACTGATCAAAATCCTATTAGAGAATCGTTCAAAGACCATCAAATTTTTTAGGTTTTTCATTCATGGTACTTTGTTATACAGCCTTTGTTAGAAACAGAAGCCTAATGTCCACAGAGGAGAAGGGATGGGCGAACCAAGTATGGGTCCCGGTCTCGCGTGAAAATGTCCGTACGTACGATATGCACAATAGGGAGGTAAGTAATTAAATGCCCCATGGGCCCCACATAAGTGGGTTCTTCTGTGGGCCAATGGATTAGCATGACTTCTTTTGTCATGACTTAGGTGAGTCCACCTTGGCCCAAAAAAATAAAAAAAAAAAAAGACTTGGGTGAATAGACCACCCAACTAACCACAATGATTCTCTTTAGTGCTCGACAAAAGGAAAAGATAACAAATGTTCTGTGGAAAGTTTTTAGCGTTGCGAATGGGGGGATTCCTTCATTATAAATAACCATACCCATCTGCCCTTAAGTGATCATGAGCATATAATTCATAAAGAAATCAGTACTCTTTTAGGCCAAACTCATAAATATTTTCTGTTTGTTTTTTCTTTTTTCCGGTATGGGAATATTGCTGAATTGGATGAGCTTTTGGTTACTAGGATGTATGGTACATCCGTCGTGGGCTGGCATGGCTAGTTCCAATGAGAAAGTCCAGATGCAATGCAATTTTGTTAGATACCCTGCCCTCTGTCTCCAAACAGTCATGGGGTCCATGGATCATCCAGTTGATATCATGTCTGCTCTTGTTAACAAAACAGTATCAGAGACCAACCTTCCAAATTCCTACTTCGAAGTCCCCAGTTCCCAATTGGACGTCCAAGAAGCTCTACGTGCTCAATCCATCACAGGTGCTGACAATCACTAGGCATTCTTTTTCCCTGCACGTCTGTGTATATGTAATTGCTTTGTTTCCCTGGATTGTCTAATTAAGCCTTTTTTTTTTTTTCCCCTCTTTATTGGCGTCAAGATTTGAATCCTGATTGCTAGGAGTAAGCATCGAGTCGCTCTACCACGAGGCCACTTGACTGGTAGCTTATTGTACATATATTTTAGAATAACATGATTCACCCCAATCTGAAGGACCATTCATTTTAGATAAAATAATGAGATTCACATTGGTTTGAAAAATGAAAAAAAGAAAAAGAAAAAGAAATAATAATAACAATCAAGTAAAGTAGCTCTCTTGAAAATCTCAACCTTTTGTTTCGAAATCAATGATTTAGATGCATCCAACAAGAGAGGAGTTTAATTAGCAGCTTAATATGCATTATCCGTTGCTTAAAAAATCAATCGAAGGCAACAAATTCAACACTGAAATCACATATTGCTGTGGGTCCATTATTCTTGTATTGGTTCTCACCTAAGTCTCAATATTACTATTCATTCTCCTGCATGTAGGATACTGCAGAAGGCTGATGAGCCTGTCTCTCAAACGGCTCCATCAGTCGCTATCCGCACTAAGAGAGAATCCCAAAAAAAACAAGCATGACATCCAAACATGGCTAAGTGCCGCCTTGACTTTCAATCAAGCTTGCAAAGATTCTGTCAACAACTTGGAGCCCTGGGCCGGCGACCTCGCGGCCATGGCCCATATTTCTGGGAAAATGGACTATCTCTCTCAATTGGGCAGCAATGCGCTGGCCCTTGTCAACAGGATCAATGGTCACAGCATCGGCCATCATCCGACCAAAGACCGCAAGACATACAATGACAAGAACCGACGACTGGGCGGGCAGCAGGAACAAGATCTTCCCAAATGGGTGTCGCCAAAGGATAGAAAACTGCTACAAACGAACACCACCACAGAGGCAAACGCTGTGGTTGCAAAAGACGGGACGGGCAATTACATAACTGTAGCGGAGGCAATCCAGGCTGCTTCAGGGAATCGGTTTGTGATTTATGTGAAGGCAGGCGTTTACAAGGAGAAAATTCAGACGAACAAAGACGGTATTATCCTGATCGGCGACGGCAAATACTCCACTCTCATTGTTGGTGATGATAGCGTAGCTGGCGGCTCTACCCTACCCGGCTCTGCCACCTTTAGTGAGCCTCCCTTTCTCTGCCACATATAAGGATAATTTGTCAATAAACTTCTTTTTCTTTTCCTATATCAAATACTTTAATTTATTTTTTTGTTGTTGAATATTATGGTGTTTTACATACTTAAATATAATCTTTTAAATTTTTTTTTTTGAACAAATTTTCAATTAAAAACAAAATAAGATAATAAATTTTTAAAAAGCATATATTGAAAAAATAATAATAAATTTTAAAAAATATTTATATTACACAACACACACATATATAATATCTCATATATATATATATATATATATATATTATGGTTGTGTCCATTTTATATTATGTCTTAATTTTATAATAGTTGATACTTAGTATCTCTAATAGCATAGCTAGCAGACATTCAAAAGGGCAAAAGGCAAAGGAAGGTACGTTAATAAGTGAGAAATTTGAGGGACTCTTTTTTTTTTTTTTTCCTGAACCAAAATGTTAAGACAACGATCTAAACATTTTCTTTCACTGCAATAACAATGCCGAGATATCATGCCATTATAGTTCTCATATGAACTGAAAAATAAGCTTTAGTATTAATAAACCAGAATTGCCATCCTCACAGTTTACGCGGATAATTAGGACTTGGTTTTGAAAATCTCAGAATTCAGCTTAACTGGCAGCCAGGTAGCCGCCTAGCGCTTCATTCCAATTTTCCCTTGAGGATACTGGAATAGTAATTATTATTATTATTTTCTTTTTAATTTGCTGGGTCACAGCAATCACAGGCGATGGATTCATTGCTCGTGATATTGGATTCCAAAACACAGCAGGGCCACAGGGAGAGCAAGCCTTGGCTCTGCATGTCGCTTCCGATCATTCTGTTTTCTATCGGTGCAGCATTACAGGTTATCAGGACACTTTATATGCGCACGCACTCCGTCAATTCTACAGAGAATGTGACATTTATGGCACCTTGGACTTTATTTTCGGAAACGCTGCTGCTGTTTTCCAGAATTGCAACCTAGCGCTTCGTCGCCCATCTTCCGGTGGCTATAATGCGATTCTAGCAAATGGAAGGTCAGACCCCGGACAAAACACTGGCTTCTCCGTACAAAACTGTGGGATCATGGCAAGCTCAGATTTGGCTCCGCTTAAGAAAAACGTTAAATCTTATCTGGGGAGGCCCTGGAAACAGTACTCAAGGTCAGTAATAATGGAATCCAACATAGACGATGCAATTCAATCGACGGGTTGGATTGAGTGGCCTGGTGAAGGGTCTTATGCCGAGACGCTATATTTTGCTGAGTTCTCAAATACAGGCCCTGGAGCTGGGACATCCTACCGTGTAAATTGGCCTGGCTTCCATGTCATTGGACCTACAGAAGCTGAAAAATTTACAGTAGCCAATTTCATCGCCGGAACCTCTTGGCTGCCTTCTACTGGAGTAACTTTCATTTCCGGCCTCCAGTGATGATTATACCAGAATAAATTATACCGCAAGTAAAAGGGCAATAGAGCAGGAACCCAAAGAGGAGAACCCGCAATAATTGCTCGTATGTATAATTTCCCTGGTAATATGATTGTTGTGAGAATGTAGAAATTATGCAGTGTGTTTTGTTTGTGTATAGTACGAATGCTCCAGTGCCAATCTGGGAAATAAAACTAGGACGTGTACGAAGCTTAATAGTTTTATTGTCTTTAGCAGGCGATGAAATAGAACACTCTGTGCTTGTTGCTGGACTCCATTGATTTTTTTTTCCTTTTTCCCCCTCTAAACATTGATTTTAACATTTGCATAACGTAATTATAATTTATAAGATCTGGCTACCCTGCAAAATACTGATCTTAGTTCCTACATAGTCAACGCAATGCTGACCGTAATCCTATAGCTCAGAGAAATTATGTAGGATGCGAACCCACTGGCCCACACCAGAGACAGACATAGCCACTAGACCTCTCTTGATCACCACTTGAAACGCAACATGGGTTATACACAGTGGTCCTCTTGTCTTGTCGCAATGTCCTCATTTCAACCATCGTGTCCCCACTCGCCTTTTTCAAGTTCCAACCAGATTATAAGTGACCCACACGAGAGATGAGGCGTCACTTCCGCTTGATGATATGCGATTGTTTGATGGCCCCGTATGACACCCCCTCCCCCCCCCCCAATCTCCCAATTTTCTTCGTCGGAGCTCTGGCACAATTTCGTGGAATATATAGTCGTACACTTTTTACTTTTTTTTTTTTAATAGTGAATTGAATGACGCGAGTCTTCCGGACACCACGAGAGCAGTGGCACTCATTCCACCACATACGACTCCCAAACGACAACTAGCTACGTGGCTTATAAGACTTTTGGTCAATTGCGTCAACACAAGTGGCGATATAGGCATAGACTTGATTCGCGGAGAGGAGGAAATGAACGTGTCAATTACCTTATGCCTCGTCTTTGCGCTTAATAATTTATGACTAGATGTAACAAAATGGGTTCATTTTGAATAAAAATATATTATCTTTATTATTTAATATATATGTGTGTGTGTGTGTGTGTGTGTGTGTATGAATGTATAAGTGTGCATCATTTTTTTTTAATATTATGATTATAAAAATAAAAATATACAATTATAGAACATAAATAATCTTAAATTTAAATTAAAAATTAAATATATATAATAAATCAAAAAATTACGTGAGTTAAATATAATACATATTTGTATAATATATGAAAATAGAATAGTATATATATATATATATAATAATATATATATATATATATATGTAATTATGTATGTATATATATCTATCTAATAGAAAAAATAATAATAATAAATAATATTTTTTTAAATTAATATTTATAAAATTTATGATAAAAATAAAAAATATATTTTTTTTCATATAAATATATAATTCAAATATTATAATTATAATTTTACTTTTTTGTATTATTCTCTCGAGGGTTAAAAAGAATAAAGTTAAAGGGGTTACCAGTCAAGCTGCGTGTGGAGTCAATTTTGACACAAAATTTTTGAGTTGGATTCAAATGAAGTTTTTTGGGACAAATTTTGATACTTTTATGTATGAACCGCTAGTGTGTTTAGATTTAAAGTGGGTTGCAAAAAAGAAAGATGTGGAAAAAAAAATTCTTTTTTAATTAACTATTTAGATAAATTAAAAATGAGTCACAAAAAATAAATAATTTATTCAATAGACTTTTAAGAAGTTATATTTTTATCATTAAAGTTTCAAGTTTTACTCTAAAGGAAAAAAAAAAGTAGAATTTATAAAAATAGAAAAAATTACTTTTGATGTTTAGCTCATGTTTCACTAAATATTTTTGATGGAATAAAAAAATAAAAAATGAATGATAAATAATTTTCTGGTTTAAATATTATGAAAAATAAAAAAATTGAAAAATTAATTTTGATAAAATAATAATTATTCCCTGTTAATATATAATTCAAGACTTTTTTTTTTATTGATGTTATATTTTTTTTATTCAAAATTATTTATTATAAATGTTTTCATATTTATCAAATCAAAATAGGGACATATGCATTATAAAATTATGTCAGACTTTTTTTTTTCTTTTTTTGGGAGCCCTTTTAGTAACTATGAGAATATTTGTATTTGATAAACTTTTCTTTTGCCCTTTTCTTGTTGCCATCTAATTAGCCTTTGTCATTGTTACTACTAAGCTAACGTGGCATGTTCTTACTCGTAGCCCGCCCAGATTCAAAGCTTAGAACCCTTTTCGTGTATCAGAATGCCACATTGTCGTAGTTTAGATGATTATTGAACTGAGGGTAGTTTAGTAACGAGACCATTAAGATTTGATATTTTGCCCAAAATTTCCAACGTTTTCTCACCACTTTTGTTGAGACAGTGAACGGTAAGATTAGAAATTCTTTTTTTTTTTTTTTTTTTTAGTTTTTCACTAAATTTTCTTTCACATGTTTTTCTCAAACAGGTAAAAAAAAATTCATTTTGAAATTACTTTTCTTTCTCATGCTTTTCATGAACACTACTTTCTCATAAAACAGACAAAAGCTGGGGCATTGTAATTAAGAAATAAGAGGAGTTAAATCTATTCATTTCTTCAAATCTTAGCATTAAATAAAAACATTTGATTATATAACAACGTAATGTAATGAAACATACATACACACACACACACATATATATATATATATATAATATAAACATAATTAAAATATTATTTTCTTTGCATTATCAGTAAATATCTCTGTAAATAAAATCTAGAGTGCATTGCACCATCTTTACTGGGCCTAGAACTGGGATATCCCTCTTCGTCTCTAACAACTAATTCTTAATTACTAGAAATTTTTCTGTTAAAAAAAAAAAAAAAAAGCGCTTAACGATGAACGCGAATGAAAGTGGATGAGGGTGCTGCACAGGCTTCGGTATTGGGAAAATCAAAGTCTCCGCTGAGACTTAGGCAAATCAAGGCCAGCTATAAGAGTGGTCCAGTAGCTCCGTCGGGACGTAACGTTTGAACCGTTCCCATGCATCAGCTTTGATTATTTTCTTAATAGTGTGTTGGTCACTCATCTTGATAATAACTGGCGGGCCCAAGGGGTCGAAATCAATATTACTGATGCAGAATGATGCGACGAAGACGTGATATTCATACAGCGTTGTTAGTGGGGCCTTTTATCTTGGAAGTTACCAAATTGAATGGTGGATGGTGGATGGTGGCTGATCCAAAGGCCAGTACGTCTCAGTCCACAGCCCAATTCCAACCTCCATCTTTCTTGGCCTTTCCATCCCTCAAAACAGCTGAACTTTAATGAGCATGACTTGTGGCTTTATCCTTTAAGTTGCGTTGCCTTCACTACTGTAAAGTATATAAAATTTTTTTTTTTATTTTTATTCATTCAGAGTATAGAAGTATGTAAATTATATAATAATAAAAATAATTATTTTTTATTTTTATAATTATCACATGTGTTTTTTTTTTTCTAATTTTAGAATTAAAATTTTTAAAATAAAAAAAAATTAAGTAAGTTAGTTATTAAAGTACCCACAAAAGTATAGCATTATTGACTCAACTAGGTTACATGGTCGGGAAGTGATATTTATTGATGGTCGTGATCAATCAATTTCTTCCTCGAGGCTACAATGACAGATCGTCAAATTCTCTTTCATTCATTATTTCTTGTATCTTTTGTACTGGATAGGTAGACATTGTCCAAACAATGCCTTCTCGTCTGTTTAGCTAATTATTTAAGTGATTAGCGTTAATCAAGGTTGCAAATGATAGTGATTCAAACTCTATTTTGCTCAATGAAGAAAAGTTCCAATCCAATTTGTCAAATAAAATTTCAAATCCATTCCATTCCAATCAATTTATTCAGATACCGTATTTCATCTGGCTTCATGAGTCTCACCACAGCAAACGTAAACAAGTGACGAAACATTTGGACGTGGCAAGTTCCAAAGTCCGAAGTAGCTAAAATCACTTAGATTGCCCCCTGCTAATCATATAATCTTTTTTACCAGATGAACTTTTGTATCTAATGATGATGATGATGATGATGATGATGATGATGATGATGATGATGATGATGATGATGATGAAAGGGACGATGAAGTCTGTCCATGCGTTAACCAGTTGTTAAGCTTCAATTATCAGTAGAGAAGGAGACATTGTTGTCATTGCCACCGTTTACCCAATCCCGTGCATTCAACTTTACGGGCGTCGCTCTCTGCCCAACAAAAAGACGATGCCAAGCAATTGCGTGGCTTAATTTTGAATGTTTATACTCTACACGTCGCTTTAAGAACTGTGTAGTTTGCGTCAGAGTTTTAAAATTCCCACTGAACTAATAATATTCGGATCAAAAATTCAATGAACTGCTATTGAGGAACAAAATATATATATATATATATTCAGATAAAATATGAATCGGATCGTTGATTTTTTTTTTTGAAAAAAAAGTTATATATAATTGTATCATTTTATTAAAATTTTGATATATATATATATGTTTAATTTTTTTTGATAATATTTTATTTATTTTAATCTAAAATATATTAATTATTGTTATATTTTTTAAAAAATTAACTTGTTGATTTGACTAATGACCCAACGAAACGAAACCTTATCTCAATCAAGGTTAGATTCTGCTTTTAAGAATTGTGATTTGTATTTGGGTATTACGTCAAGTTTTTTTTATTTAATTTTTTTATTACGTTCTAACTTTTTGTTTTTATTTCTATTTTTAAATCAGATATTTTTTTTATTTTTAAAAAAAAACACAAAATGTTTGTAGACAGCGTTGAGCTTGAAAATAATAATAAAAAAAAGAGGAGAGATGAGAGAAAGAGAAAAAAAAAACTATTATGTAGTAATATTTATTAAAATACAAGTGAATACAAAAGAATAATAAAATAAATTTTCTTGTTCATAATTTTATTTATTTATAAGAACAAAACAATTGATTGGTCCGCATGGCTTATATTTTTCTTAAAAATAAATAAAAGATATTATATATTGACAAAAGGTAATCTAGATAACAAAGCTGACCATTAATTAAAAAAATAAAAAAATAAAAAGCATAATCAAACAGGCTCTAATTTAAAAAAAAATAATTTTTTTCCCTATAATAGTTACCAATTATGGGTAAGTGTCAATAAGATAGTAATTATATTTCCCCTTTTCTGCCTAAAAATAAAAAATAAAAAGTTCCTCTTTGCACGTAAGCTAGAATAAAGGTATTCTAAAACATGTTCTCACCTACGTTGACTATATTGAAGTGGCATCTAGCATAGTTTCTCACTTAATAATTATCAATTCAATAATCAATATACATATATCTAAGAGTTTATGTTTTAATAATTACAAATTCAATTATTTCATAATTTATTCTTAAATTTTATTTCAACCTTTTTTTTTCCTCTCTCATTCTTTTCTCTCTCTGTTTTTTTTTTTTCACTTATTTTTCTTATTTTCTTATATTTTTCACTTGAAAATAATATTTTTGAAAAATTTTATTAGATTAAATTTCATCTAATTTTTAGGACTTTCGGTTCTCGTTGTTTCCGCTGTAACGGGCCCAGTCAAAGTTAATTGGGCCTCAATAAATAGGCCGTTGGACTGTACCACCACTACAAGTTTGATCTGCGAGTATTTTGAACAGTACCAACTCCCCGCCAATCCTAGCTTAGTTAGCAGCTTTGCCTTTCTTTCTAAATGCTTCTTGTCTCTCTCCCAAGGTCGATATCCGCACATGTAACAACAAAAAACCCAGAAGATCGCCCATCAACAGCAATGGCAGCGGCTCGAGGAAGTCAAGGACATGAAGCATGGCCCTTTACCCGTTTAACTGCTTCGGGCAACTACCCATCATCAAGACTCAATCTTTTGAGTAACTGATGGTTGTATTTCGATTGGGAATTTTCGTTTTCGTCAATCTTGCCTAAAAACTTCTCTTTTCTGGCCAAGACTCTGTAACTGTGCTGTTCTTTTTCTGCAAGTGTGTTCAGATTCATGCAAAGCTTTAATCCATAATAATCTCTCTTAAAGGGTCGTGCCTTTTTCTTTTTCTAATTTTTTTTTTTTTGGTTTGGGTACTGCGTATCACGGGTGTACGATACCCAACTCTCATTCTTGGCCCTTATAAAAGTGGACACTGCACACCCCAATAAATTAACCTTTTAGGGGAGAAGTTAATTGACCCGTGACAAGTGGTATTAGAACCTACTACTATCTACCGTTGGGACCCTGACTTGGCACGGAATGCTGAGAACCCTCCTCGGTGCGTGTAGGAGAATGTCACGGGTGCACACTACCCAACTCCCACATTGTCGAGAAAGAAAAGATTCTTGGGTCTTATAAACGTGAACACTACCCAATAGGTTAGCATTTTGAGTAAAAGTAATGCCCCATGCGGCTCTTTTTACTGAATTCTTGGCGTCAATCAGAACAGAATGGGGTTTACGCAAATGGGTTATCTTTCATCCATAGCTTAACAAATAGGCTACGGATGCATCGAAATTGTTTTTTTTTTTTTTTTTGATATTCTGGGAACGGGCATCTTTCCAGCTGCACTCTTGACAACGATTTTCCAGATAAAACAGCTTTTGCTTTCTAGTCCTGACACCCCGAGAATGCTCTTCTTTCAAGTTCAAGCCCATCATTCCTCCCCCCCAAAAAAAAAAAAAACCACCACTATGAACTCTCTCTACAATTATGTTTCAATCGGGACTATTTCTCTTCACATCAACTTTCCTATGTTTAAACCTTGAATATAAGTTGTATTCAATTACATGGTCTTTTTTTACAGGTTTGTTCTCATGATGGTGGACAGTGCTACGGCCCTGTAAAGAACAGATTTCAGTGGAAGAGGAGAACTGTCAGCCCGGCTTATGCATCTTGCAAAGTTCCAAAGGAGCCTGCAGAAGATAGCTGATGAGCTAGTCTTAATAGGTTATATGCATTAATGTACTCTCTTTCATGAGGTCATGTGTCCGTGCAAATGAAAATACCAGGGCAATCATAAGGATTATAAGCATTACAGTAGGCTACGTGACCTCTTCTTGGGTTTTTCTTTTCCCCATGTCATACTGATGTATGTTGCATTTGTTACCGTATGCTTATATGAATGAATGATGTCGTTTTTACTCTATTAGGATTTTATAGTCTGTAATTGGAGTTTGGTGTGGCTGCTGTCATTACAGACCATGTAGTTGCACAAGTCGATGGTTCTGCTATTTTTGCCGGGCACGTGCTTCCACAACCAGGTTGGCACTTCCAATGGTCCGCCAGGTTAAATATTTTTTTCTTGAGAACGGATACATCAACCGAGAGTTAAAAACCTCGTCAAAGATATATAGATGACATGACTCTCTCTCTCTATATATATTTGTATAAGTGTGTATTATTAAAATTAAAAAATTAGTAAAATATTGGTATAATAGAAAAAAATATTTAAATATTTATTTTTTTAATATACTTTCACAATTGTTTGGGTTTAAAATTAAATTAATTTATAATTTTTTAATATTTTAATAAAATTAAAATTTTAATATATATTCATTTTATTAAATTAAGATAAAATATTTATTATAATTTACTTAATTTGTGTTAATAATTTTTATATATATTTAAAATCTATGTAACACAAATATTCATAATTAAGAAAAATAATTTTAAAAAAATAATTTTAAATTTCTCTTTTTAGTTTTTAAAGAGAAAATATTTTTAATTATCATTTTTTCTTTAAAATAAGAAGATAATCATAATTTAAGACTTTTTTCTTTTTATTATTATTTTTAAAATTACTCTCAATTAAAAAAAACTCATAATTTAAGCCTTTTTATTTTTTATTTAAATGAAATATAAATAAAAATAAATTTCTTAATAAATATAATAAAATTACATATAGCCAGAATTTAATATTTGTGTATATATATATATATATATATATGTATATATATAATACCTTAAAGAAATTTTAGTGGTTAAAATTTATTATTATTATTATTAATTGCAAAAAAAATTAATAGAATATGTAATATAACCGCTTGGAACGTGTAATTTGGCATTATTGAATTTTTGAACAACTTGTCATGCATTTAAAGTAAACTCATTATATATATATACAGTTTAATAAAAATGACGTGAGTATCTTGACTGTATCAGGACCTCGGTCCACTTAGTTTTTTTATTTTGCCAGGTGGGGAAAGCATTGTTACATCATTGTGGCCCGAAAGCCGTAAGTTAAAGTCATGACAACAGCCTCATTACCAAATGTTAACAAGGCTGGTTATGGTAACCTTTCGCAGCCCCTGCAAAACACCATTGTGGCCCTAAAGCTGTAAGTTAAAGTCATGACAACAGCATCATTACCAAATGTTAACAAGGCTGGTTATGATAACCTTTCGCAGCCCCTGCAAAGCGGGGCTTCTCAAGTACTAGAACACCCCTATCCACCTTATATGAGGTGGTTTCCCTCTCCGAAGATTGTAAGGTAATAAGTTCTCTCTGTCTAGCTGAAGCTTAAGCAAGATTTACAGATTTCTGCCAAAGGCGTAACCTCTCTCAAGGACTAGACCATACCAGCAACAGTTGAGCGTGTTGTTACTTTGGAAGCTGAATTAAAGTTGTTTCCATCACTGGAAGGTGCAAACTGTAACCGCTGCAATTTTCAGGCACATTCAATTTCCCAGGAGCAACAATGATGCTTTGTAGGGATCCGTATTATTCTTTTTTCTTGATATGTGAAATCAGTGAGACACTGTTAATATTACAGATTATAAAGTTGCTATCCTGGAATATACCAACAAACATATTTTGGTATTTCCTAAGAAAGCTTTCTGCAAGCTACCTTATTGAAAATATTCTTCAACAAGCGAAATTTGACAAGCTGAGTCAAGCTTTCTTGCTACGGCCACAGGATATATAGGAGGAATTGTGTATGGATACTTTAAATAAGAACGCAACATGCGCAAAAACTATACAAGTACCCCAACAATTATTATTATTTTTTTTTTAGAAAAAAGAAAGATAGAACACTTGTTGCATAATCTCTCACATAGTCTTGATAAAAAAAATTTAGGCACTAAAAAAAAAAAAAAAACTGCTTCTTGTAACAAAAGAATCAATGGACATATGTACAGGAAAAATATAGGAATTAGAATAAGAACACAGGTGGAGACAAGTGAAGGCTTTCAAAGTATCCTATGGAGGCTCACTTGCCAAATTTTCCTCACCCAGGTCTAATTGTGATCCACCGGCAGTGACTTTAGGGAAGGACCATTGATCCGGTACCATCAGAAAATAAGCTGTCATTGCTTTTCTGAATCGTTTCTTGTACTGCTTAGGTGAAATCACAGTAGGAGTAGTGTTTTTGGACCCACCAAGAAAGCCAGAGGCCTTCACCCAAGTCTCGAGGTGCTTGTCCCATGTATACTGCCTCATAAAGTCAATGATCCCCATTACCAGTTCGTGCTTTTCCTCATCCACGCCAACGAGTAATGAGTAGTCCATTACATCAACAGACTATTGGAACATAAAACCACCAATTATAGAAGCACAGAGCAAGAGATGAATGCACTGAAAAAAAATGCCAATGTATACAAACGCTCAGAGAACCAGCCCAGCATCCGTTGGGTGTTTTTAGTATATGAGGCTCCAACACTGAGGTCTAGAAATGGATTAGATGTACGCAACCTTACCTTTGTTTTACAAAGAGGCTGTTTTCGCAACTTAAAACTCTTGACTTTCAAGTCTTAATACTGTTACACCAAGACTATAGCCCTACAATGGCCATTTGGTTAATTTAAAAACAAATGGCTAATTTGACAAATGCTTCAAAGGAAAGATTCTGGAGCTGGCAAGGCAACGGTTCAGAACATTTAATTTGATTGTGAATGTAATTTCTAAGGGAGATAAATTAAACAATAAAGTGAAACTAGTTCAACGATCTTCAAATCCTATTTCCCTTTAACCCAACGTCAATTTATCATCTGGTGTTACAACAAATTAATAACAAATCCATTTACTAATTTATCAAGTAGACTCTTGTATGAAATGTGTCAGGTTTCTATTTATGGGGTCCAAACAAAATGTCATTAGAAAAAGAAAATTGTGATGATGCAATTGCTACTTGTTGGGTGTAATCCCAAAAGCACCATACTTACTGCAAGAAATGAAGTATCGTTCCAGACAGCCCTCTCTAGCAAACGCTTTGCCCTGTTCCCTACAAAAATTGGAGAAGTTGGCATTGCTTCTATCAAATTCTGGTCCAGCAAAACTGTATTGCTCCCACTTGTATCTGGGTTATACCGCGATCGAGAAGATCCCTTAAGGTCATAAAGCCGAGTAACATTACGCCTGTACAGAAGATTCTCCATTACCAAAACATCCATCTTAGACTCTTTTCCTCCTTTGAGGTGCTTCGATGAAACCTATGGTACAATATGGCCAAAGAAAAATACAAATATTAACAAATAGAAAATCCTTGGATTTTTTAGTGACATCACAATAAAGTTAAAAGGTCAAGGAAGTTCTTAATATGTTCAGTGACTGTTTGATACCTTCTCAACATCAGGAGGGGGGGCATTCTCACATCCATGTAGAAAAATTAAAATGTAATAACCAGTACCTGATAAATACCAAGAATCTTTGCCAGGCAACTCGGGCTTCTTGTGCTAATTGATTCAGATAAATACTTAAAATATGCTGGTCCAAACTTGATGAAGGACTCCAGCTCTGTCTTTGTAACCTGTTTGATAATAAACCGGTCATCCAACGTTTTCGCAAAGAACACTTTGCTTTTGCCACCTTGGGCCCCCCACTTCTTGCAACGACTAAGTGATCGTATGAAATCCAACTCAGAAGGGCAACAACTCCTCCTTAAGGCCTCAAAACATTTTGCATAGTAACAAGTCACCGTATACTTCACCTTCCCTAGAGGATCATCATCTGTAAATGACACTCTGGCATGCAAATCCTTTGTGAAATAAAGAGGATCCAGAGCCTGGAAGCCTCGGGACCCAGACATGAGTGATATGCTCTCATCTGTGGACCCAAGGCTTTTATAGGTATCAGATGATGAGCTATCAAGAGAGTTACGCGACAGTAAGCTCACCGAATCAAGAAATGAAGATGAGACAGAATCCACCTTTTCAAGCTCAGAAGTCTGGACATGATAATCTGATGAGACTAGTGCATACGCTACAATACTACTTGGTTCATCATCAAAAACAGGAACAATAGTGTCATTGACACCTACAGGGAGAAGGAGCTTAGCACCACTTTGCCGTTCTAACTCCCTGAACAGAGAGATATAGATAGGACCATATTCACTTATACCATTTTGTTGAACATTTAATAAACATCTCCGACTAAATGAGATGCATAGGTCAGGTAATGGCATTCCTGCCCCACCTGTGGACTTTTCTGCATTGTGAGGCATGCTTGCAGCTGATGCAGGACCAAGAGGGCAATCTACCTCAACCCTAGCTTTATCAACAACAAAATTTTCCAAATCCAAATTTGCTGCATCTTTATTTACCAGAGTTGTATCCAGAAGGGAGCAAGCATTCTCCTCCAGTGTCTTGCTTGCAGGATGACAGTTGCCTGTCCATGCTGCATCAAGATTATCAGACAGACTTGCCATAGTCTCCCCCTCTGAATGGGCTCTTTGGACAATTTTTCCATACTCAAGTGCTTCTCTTGTCTGATCAATATTTGCACTTGAGGAAAGATCATGCTTGGCTTCCTTCCTCAGATTGAGGTCCTGGTCTATGTCACTTCCTTTATGAATTCCACTTGGTTGACTAGCATGGACATCATTTCCCCCTTGACTAAGATTTATTTCTAACTTCTTTTCCAGGGGGTAGGAATCACAACTGCTAAAGCCTTTGCCAGGCCTAGAAGTTGTATCCATCTCAACAAGCTTTTCCACAGAATTGACACATTTCTCCTTGACTGTTGGAACAAAGCTCTTCTGGCCATCTTTAAGATTGCTTCTTAAACTAGCAGCATAAATCAGGCGCTGGTCCCAAACATAAGAATTGAAGAGTAGCTGCCTCCGCAATTTATTGACCTCCAGTATATCAACAGCAGGTTGACCAACTTTTACCTCCCTAATTAACAGCTTCTGTAAAGATTCCTAAAAATTAAAATAGTAGCAGTAAGCAACCACAAAAAAAAAAAAAAAAACAAGAAGAGAAAAATCAGCACTGGACATTTTTCAAACAAGGACTACTAGGTCTCTCCTCATTGCTGCTATCTGTGCAAGCCCTACTCATACATTAATTGAGGCACAGAAAGTCTTGCTGTTGTAGTCTTTTTGGTGTCGCACCCAAGTATCAAATATTCTATTATATACAACCAAGAGCAAAATTAATCAGAATATTGTATAATCAATAAAGTCTGAAGCTACCAGTGCAGGTAATCAGGCACTTCCATAAATAGTTGAGGTCAGCCAAAAGCAATTGACAGCCTATTTTTGTTTTCAATCTCATCCATCAAGTTGCATGTCAATCATTTTTCCTCAGACAGCTAATTCATTTTCCTCTTGTTCTCCTTTTTCTCTGAGAGAGAGAGAGAGAGAGGTGAAGGATGAATCCATAATAAGCTACCTCAGATTCTTCTTTTTCCTTCTGCAGTATTCCTTCAAGTTCTGCAATGCAGAGCCTTGACACTTCAGGTTCTTTTGTATCAACATCCTCAGAACCCACAGAACACAATTTCTCTGAAATGCAATGCAGCGCATTTTGCACCTGACTAAATAAGAGCTCTGCCCTGTGACGCACCTGTACACAAGCAGTCCTAAAAATGGATGCACTTAAAAAACTGCTTGCTGGAAAGAAAGGATAAACAAAAATGGCACCTCATTTGCTTCCTTCAGTATCCATTCCTGATTATCATAGTTAAATTCAATTTTTGATGGTGGAACATAAACAGAATGAACATCAATTGAAGCATAGCGGAAACAAGCAACCATTCTCCCAAAGCTGCATAGGTGAAGACAATGCCATGTGTGAGCAGCAAGAACAATGGTTGTTTCAGTTGAAGGATATCAATGCAAATGAAAACTGGAAACAACAATAGAAAAGAACAAAACATTTATGTATGAAAACAACTCATACATGCCAACAAAAGTTAAGAGGGAAAGCATACCCATAGAAACGAAGACAATCTCTGTGAAGGGAGTGGCCACAACTTGCAACCCGGCTTGCAGCTGCATGATTTGAAAAGCTGAGCTCCAAGAATTTTCCAAAAGACAATCCCCAGGCAGCATCTGACATGACTACTCTCCGAGTGGCTGGTGGGAAGCTATTTTTTCGAGGACATCGTAGGCACCTATGCCACATCCAAATTTTTCCTTCTCTTTCCCCTGGTAAAAGAAACTCCGAAAATTTCTTAACAGATATTGTAAGGCTGCCTTGCCGATGAGTATAGCAATGGACGTGTGCTTCTGATGGCATCTCACATGAATGACATCGGTAGCTCTGGTAAGGGAAATAAGCTCACTCAGAGTCAGCACGTCATGCTATGATTGCCAACAAAACCTAATTCAAGTGAATCAAGTTGCTAGTAAAATGCTAGGTACCTGATCGAAAAGATGATCTCGTAAAAATCGTCCCAAAGGCTTATCAAAGGTCCCGTAATATTTGATTCGGAGGAGATGGGCCTGTTCACATACAGTTCCCTTCCACACACAGCGTGTTGATAACGAAACCAAAATGCTCTGATGGTCCGAAGGTGATGGAGGGAACTCCGCCTTTGAGGATCCAATCTCTTCCTGAAAATTACCAACTTGCTTCAAAGATGAAAACTCTGGTGTAGCCAAGTGATTTGCAGCAAAATCATCAATATCAGCATGGCTACTGTGTCCCAAAGCCAGTGAGGTGGCCAATGAAGTAGAACAGTTATGACCATCAAACCCAGCTTTCTTGGGCTCATTGCCTAGAGAAGCATTCCCAGCACCCACATCACTGTTGTTGCTAGAAACATGATTTGAGAAGAGGTTGCCATGGAATGAACCTGAGATGTCCTGTCTTGAAGAGGATAAAGAAGCAGGAAAACTGGGAGGCTCAATTAAGCCTGTGACAGGTTTCATGTGCCCAGCTTGACCAGAAGGATCTCTAGATAAGCTAGTTAAATTGGCACCTTCTAATTTGTTAGTAGGGTCCAACTTGGTAAACAACATTCTGCCTGATATGTCGCCTTGGATGGATGTCTGTAGCCCACCAGTGCCTTTGTCTGATTTTGCTTCTTCAGGCTGTGAACCTGAAGGCTTTCCAATTCCAGGAACAGTAAAACCAGGTATAGTGGAAATAGACCTTTCAATGCTTGATGGTTTATTGGGCAGTGCAACAGTTATAGGAGTCTTCAAGGGGAGTTCTGGAAGTGATGCACCTTCATCAGCGAGGAAAGACGTCTCTAGTGCCAAGTGATAAGCCGCAAAAACTCCATACTGCACCACATGTTTTACCTTCTTCAACTCGTCCCCATTTGCACCCTTGAGCAAAATCTGAAATAAAGGGGGTTAAAAAGTCAAATTTATCCCAACTTTCTATGAGAATAGTTTAAAAGGCTGCCAGCAACAAGTGGCATAATATATTGGAGAGTCATAAAAAATATAGGAATGGCACTCTACAAGTAAAATGTGCTTGAAACAAGTGGCATAATAACATTGGACAGCATGCAAACATTGAAATCCCTGCATCACAGAGGTCTAGATGAAGAACAGTTTTACTCTGGAAATCTACCCAATACATGAGCTTCCTAATCTGCATCTGTGAATTGGTTCCTTGATCTTTGTTGGAACATGTCTCAATGATCAGCCATGTATCTACAAGAGAAGATACCCTAAAGGTCTCTACAGAGGTTTACATAATTCTACACATAAGATATTTCATTCTAGTCCTGTGAAAATTTCTAGAAAAAGAATAGCTAGCCCCATGTTTGCACTGCCAAACCTAGTTGCATTAATTAAGGATTACTTTGAGTCACTTCATAGGAAATTCTTATTCTTTTCCAATGCAGAGGGTGGTCAAGTAAGACTGCCATGAGAAAAAGAGCCCAAGAGCATCATTTGAGCAACCAAAAAGTGAGGGTGTTTAGGTTGTGAAGGAAACAATAGTTTCTGTGTGATAGTGTAGTAAGGTCTTGAGTGCAACACTGATACCAAATATTTGTTTTTGTACCTGTGAGAACTACAAGCTTCTTTTAGTATTTGAATGTCCACTATTGATCATTCTATTTTCTCTACAGACCCCATGAGCAAGGCCCTAGAAATAATAGAACATTCGCTGCAATTGACAATCAGAAAGGAATTTGTACTGCATCAACCCCTGCTGGGCCTGAAACATATGTTGTATGAGGACATTCTAGGGGTCTCTGCCCAGGAATGTAGTTGTTTAAGCTAGTTTAAGTCATACCCTCCCTTTGGTCTTAAAAAAAAAAAAAGAAAGAAAGCAATTTGTAGGTGGATTGAAGGGCATACATTAGTCTAAGAGTAAGGTTACTCTGTTTTGATTTGGAAGTCACAAGCTCGAATTGCAGAAACAGCCTACCTAAAAAAAACAAGAGCACAACTGTATATATTTGGCACTTCCCCAAATCCCACTGTGTGGGGGCCTGATGCATTGAGATGCCTATTTGTAGATGGATTGATGTACAGAGTGTAGAACTTACAGTACAACCCAAAGGCTTTGGGCAACCCTCAAAGAACATTAGAGTCTTAGTCAGCTGTTTCCCACCTTGGCCAGCACTACCATGCTCCTCGAAAAATTTTTCCACGTGGAACAAGTCACAAAACCCCAGTTTCTGTGATGTGATATGGTCAATTGAAGGGACTATCTGTGCACCAGTGCAGCGGGCTATGCGCTCTAAGAGTGGCCTCTTAATATTAAGAACAAGAGATATGTCTTTTGCAAGAAGGTACTCTTGAGCATATCTAGACACTGACTTCTCTACCAAAAGAACATTAGGATGGTGAGCATCAATCCTTGCAACTGACATCTTCAAATGGTCCATTTCCTGAAAAAAGTGCATGATAGTTAAAAAAGAGGCAATGATCCCAACCTTTCGTTAAAAAAGGAAAAATGAGCAGTAAAGGACTATCCCCAGGACAATGTTCACATTGGAAATTCCAGAAACATTTGAGTTCCATAGAATACCAACTAAAAGTGGAATTGTAACCTGTTGTAACAAAGTATCAACACTGGACAAGAGGTTAGAAACACGCTGATACTCCAGTGCTCCTCCAAGGATCAAAAAGCGTGGTTTGTCTATTTTTGACAACATTCGCCGGTGAGCCACATTTTTCTTGCAAACAACTCCTTTAACAGCCAAACTAGAGAAAAGAAAAACCCCATTAGCATAATTTAATGGATGAATTGCAATAAGAGAACATGAAGTCAATAGACCACATGTGACCATCAGACTGGAAAAAAATGCCACCTTTTCTGTGATTCATTCGTAGTTCCCTCAAAACACATAAAATTAACCATAACAACAATCAAAATTAATATGCCTGCACCCATGTACAAAATCCAATACATGATTTCAGACAAATATTGTTTAAATGACAAGCAGTACAGTTAAGGGTTTGAAGCACCTTTTCAGCAAAATGAGTTAAACAAAAGCTTCAAAAATATGAAGCCTACATTCAAAGCAGTGAGAAACTGACAGAGTCAAAATATTGCAATGTCACATAGGCAGCAGTTTCAAAAATAATGTATTTTTGAAAACATCACCTCTCACTACGATGTCCACAAGCTAAGCATTTAATCTTCACATATCCTCCAGGATCCATACCACCACCCTTGCTTGTGTCTGGCTTAAGAAGTGTAGCAGCTTCCCATGACAGAGATGTTATTATGCCCAACCAGCTCTCTCTGTCATCTTCATCATCAGTTGATAGGTTCTCAACTTGCAAAAGCTGCGCTACCAGGGCTCTAAAATGCCCTTCCACCACATTCTTCATTGCCTTCTTGTGCTCCTCACTTGACTTATCCCTGCTCTGGTACTCTCCCATACCAAAGCTGTTTGAAGGACCTAAGTAACCCCACTCTCCTGAAGTGCCCTCATTATAGTCATCATCATCCAATAAAAGAGCTTCTCTCTCATCCTCTTCATTTTCTGGTTCTGGAGGCAGCCAGAGTAATCCATTGCTCTCAAAATCCACAGGTTCAACATTGGTTCTTTCTACATCATATGCAGGAGCTTCATGCCCATCACTATAATGTCTCTCAGATTGCTTCCCAGCATTCTCAATTTTATACTCAACCTGTGCATTAATATTGTCCGGTGTTGGTGGGCAGCTTATGCTTTCCACATCAACATGGTCAGCACCATGATACATTTCATGTGGCCCATACATACTATCGATTTCATCATTAGCAACTGGACCATAATAT
Source organism: Kandelia obovata (assembly GCA_021464305.1). Classification (NCBI taxonomy): domain Eukaryota; kingdom Viridiplantae; phylum Streptophyta; class Magnoliopsida; order Malpighiales; family Rhizophoraceae; genus Kandelia; species Kandelia obovata. The sequence continues at coordinate 11,448,519 of CM038474.1, read as the reverse complement.
TCACCAGCATGAGAGAACTGCCTTGCTTCTGAATCTGAATGATAAATGCCACAGTCATAATCCTCGTCATCACTCCTTGTACTGAAAGATAGAAGAATTAATTAATAAACAAGTAGTAAAGAGGAACTAAAGCATGATGATATGAATTCGAGGAATCAAGAATTGCTTTCTCATTCAAGAGAAACATTCCAGTAAGTAAACACATCCCCAAGACAAGGAGTGGGGATTCAAAGAAATTATAGCAACCAAGAAAAAGAAACTGAAACAAGAAATTGTGTCAACCACCAGAATATTTTCAAATCCCTACTTTTTATCCTTTGTTTCCCTTTCAAGTCACCTTGTTCAGATTCAAAGAAGAAAATACCTTGAGTTTAAAATGAACAGGCATTCATCACATCAGAAAGACAAAAACACCAATGCCCTACCCCCCAAACCCTCAAAAAAACCCCTCGAAACAAAAGCAAAGAAGAAGTACCTGTTTATGGAATATCCAAACTGGCTTTGGGACATATAAAATGTATCTGCAGAGGCATTTGTTCTCCTTCCAGACATCGAATTGTCTTGCTCACCCACAGTGGAATCCACCTGAGCACATTTATGAGGACTAAGACCAGAACAATATGGCACATGCTGATAAGGTCCAGTCGGGTATGGAGTTGAACCAACTGTGCTTCTGCTAATATTACCAGTGCAGCTAGACTTAGTGCTGGCCAAGCTTGTTGCAGATGGTGATGAACTAAGCTCGGAGCTAGCCACACTGTTCCCATCAGTTGCTGCTATCCCTTGCTCCCACTGCTTAAAACAAAAATTACACACCCTAATCCTCTCCCCATCTTCCTGGCAAATCTTTGGCTCATCTGATGGAGCAGGAATTGAGTTTGCAGTACATTTAGCACAAAAGACTCGACCACAAAGTCGACAATGATGCCTACGATTAAATACTGTGAATTGGGAGTCACAATCATAACATACCCTACAGCTTTGATCAGGCATCCAAAAATCCCTTGGCAAATTGTTGGTCTCAGCCCTCCTTGGGAGCCAGGATTTTACTAAATCAAAAAAATCCAGTATTATGTTATTAGGGTTGCCCATCAACCACGACCCCACCACACCTCCCAACTCATTGTGAAATACTCATTTGCCACAGGTATGCCACAAACGACAAAAGTTTATGCAAGTCATTCTCCCAAGGTCCTGAAGAGAAACGAAATTAGTTTAATGGAGCACTACAATTCCCACACGCAATCTAAATTCTCACAAATCTCTCTCTCTCTCTCTCTGTGACAGGCGTGCACATACAATTGAAGGCAAAATTTTGCAATAAGTTATTGGTGGTATTCAAAGATTAATCCATATCCATGCCCCAAGAATCATTAAACCTAAAGTTTCCGTTCAATTATAAATTAATTGCATCATTAGCAATGTTTCCAGCAGAAGCTTCGAGTCGATAAGAGTTGCAGGTTTTTGTGCATCCATTAAAGCCTTTCAAAAACATTCGATTACCCAAAAAAAAAAAAAAAGGCGCACACACACAAAAGGAAACGGTAATTTTAAGTGAAATTACCTGCAATAAGGAACTCCAAGAACCAAAATTCTTCCTTTTCCTCCTCTTCAAATACGCTGCAGTATTGACCGGCAACGATCAATCCCTCAATCCAAATACCAATATTCGAATTCCGGAATGCCTATTCGGTCTCTAATCACTCATATGCACAGCTCCATCTCAAGACCACCCGATAATCCTAATCAATCATTCATTCAATCAATCAATCAAGCCGAGAAACAGACAAATATATATACATACATACATACATATATATATCACAAAATTGAGCGAAACCCACAAAAATCACATTCCAAGAATCGCCGGGTGATATTTATTTTATTTAACGCTTTGTTACATGAATACGATTTTTTTTTTCTTTCTTCTTTTGGAGAAAAAAAAATAATTAAAAACGGTTAATAAACCTGAAAGAAACCTCTCCCTTCTCTGTACAGCAGTATGCATCAACAAAATATACTTATCAATTTCTTATTTATTTATTTGACAGCGTACAAGGAAGAATCATGATCAGAATTTGTGGTGGTGGCAGGTTGACAATGGCTAAAATGGGCGCAGCACACTTGATAATTTCTCTGTCCCCTTCCTCTTTTCGTCTTTTTTTTTTTTTTTTTCCGTTGTATTTTCATTTTAAATTTATTTACTAACAGCCGCCTTGGCCACACGTTGCTATGAATTGTCGAGTTGGAGGGGCAAAGAAAAAACAATAGCTTAGCTTGTCCCGGTTACTTCAGTATTATTGGCGAACTAGTTTGTCAGTTTGTTAGTTTTGTTCCCCACCCCCACTTGTTCATTGTATTTTCAGGAGTGTCCGGTGTGCTTTGCTGCACGAGATCCATCGAATCATCTCTGTTTCTTTTTGTGTGAGTCTTCATTTATTTATTTATTTTATTTTAAATTATACATTACATAATAAAAATAATTTTTTTATTTTTATAAAATTTAACATTTTTTAAAAATAAAAGTATGTTTTTTTTATAAACTCTTTATTATTGTTACTTTCTAAGTCATAATATTAGAGATAAACAAATTAGAATTATAATATAAGTGAAAGAAAAGTGAAATAATTATTCAGATTTATCTTACGAGGGGCAGATTAAAAGAACTTTCAAAGCATTTAAAAGTTGGCCAATTATTTAATGTGATGTAACATTTGAAACGAAACCCATTAACTTTAATTCAATCGTCATTTCATTATCAAAATTCCTTTTCTCTTATGTTTTTATCAATTTTCTTTTTCTTTTTTTTTTTCAGCCTTTATCGTCCGATGCCTCTATCACTAGTTGTCCTTTTGACTCTTTCCCCGGCCTCTTGCCTTTTTTTTTTTTAAATATATAATTTTTAATAAAAAATTATGTGTTAAATTTTTTTTATAAAATTAAGCATAATTTAATAGTAAATGTATTAATTTATTTCTCTTGCATAAAAATTTCATTACCATGTTGTGACTTTAAACAATTATATATATATATATATATATATATATATATTCAATCATAACTTATTATATTTGGAACAAGCAATATTTTTTAACTTACACTTTTTCTTTTTTTTTTTTTTGCAAAAGGGATATAATGAGGAAATTTGAATATCAGTCTCCCACATAAAGTGGTGGGACGAATTACTTGTCGCACTTCTTAATTTACCAAAAAAGTTTGGGTATGATGTCGGCACCCTTGGTGACGACTTGTAGTCAATTGAGTAGTGACGTGGTCGCTTCCTGTCGGTTGATTTTTTTATTTAAGTCGTTAAATGCCGTTGTTAGAAGCTGTTAATTACAGATTAAGCCACTTGTCACTGCATAAGCCCTCAGATGTTCTTTTGTTGCGCCGTAGTTTGTAGGATGCATAACACAATCAGAGTGATATATATAATTCCGTGTCGACAGATGAATAACGCAAATTTCTTTTGTCATTTCCTCGAGTCTTGGACCAATGTAAACAGAAAAATATAAACCAGCAGTGGCCAATAATGAAATCAAAGGAATTCCATTCATGCAAATCAAATTCCAAACAATAAGAAGAGGAGTGGAGAGCATATGACACGGAGTTATAAAGAAGAAAACAAAACCTTTGGGGTCCATGGGGGTGGTGGAAATAGGGATTGGTGTCCTTTGGGAGAAAGGGGAACTCCTTGGAAATGCCATATCTGATTTCCCTTCTTCAATCCCGCGAAATGCTCTTCCGCCCAGCCACTCATTTCAGCAAATCAACGCAACTGCTAGCCCAAAATTACACGTAACAATAAGATGCAGTCTCTCGACCGTGAGAATGCATGTCCACAACAACAGGCTGTGGAATACGTAGCCATTAAGGAAATTTGACTTTGAATATCAAAATGGCCAATTTGTTATTGTAGCTGCATGTTCGATCGTAAATGTAAATGACACTGTCAAATATTTGAGGCAAACGGTCTTTTACTTTCCTTTAGCAGAAATTAAGACAAAAATTAGCAACTGGGTCTCCCGAAATCCATGCCAAGGTTTCATAGGCTTCGAGAGCTCCTAGGAGTCCAGAACCGTGGTGCATCATGAGATCGTGTCGGCTTCCAAACCCAAAATGGAAAAAAGAGAAGAAAATGAAATAAAAGAACTGACACTGTTTACATTTTATTACAGCAGTGCAGTTGGTTATTGGTGAACTGTGGAATTTGTGCTGAGTGAGCTCACTTTGGCAAAATATGTTCGTGATGACAGAAGCTAAATCTATTTTCTGAAACATACCGAAGCAGGTTGATTTAACATCCGTGGACTGTATTCTAAAATGACTTCCATATTTCTTTCCAGCGAGATTAATACACGACCGCATATACATACATACATACATACATACATACATACATGTGAAGCTTAACCTTTACAGTGAGAACAATAATGGCCTGCCGTACAAACCGTTCCACAGCCATAGCAGAAAGAAGTTCCGCACCTGTCATCCATTATAATTAAGAGAGGAAAGTTGGAAGGCAATCAATCATTGTTTAGTACAGCCAAACAACAATGAAGAATGAGGACTAATTCTACTGTGACAAACCAATGGCATTACAAAAATCACCGGATTGTATGTATGGGTCACTAGCCATGCAACAACTCATGAGTCTAATTCCTGTACTGGATAAGATAGAAGAAGATCAAGACAAATGACCACTAATAACACATAATTCAGTTTCTGGCTTGAAGATGTCCGTCACTCCTGATTTCACGCCTCAAGAAAAGGAACAAGACTGATACGGCTTTTGTTCAAGTAAAATGGGATAAATGCAGAAACAAACTAAGACAGTAGACACTCCTCAAATCTTCTTATAACATCGGTTACAGTATTCAATAAGATTGTTTGTGCCCGTGTAAGAAGATGAATTTGGTCCTAATCGGAGCAGACGTCCCTGAGATTGCTATTCATGAAGCATCTCATTCATATCATGGTCAAAACTCGCAGCTGAACAACAATGCACTTCATTAAAGCTAACTAAAAACAATAAACAGCAGGACTTTTGTGTACGATTGAAAATAGAGCCGACAGAACATTAAATTACACCATCTTTGGACTGCTGTCACCAATGAAACTTATAATTACACTTAATTAAGAGAGAAATTTTACACTCTTCTGAACGCAAAAGATTTGGAAACAACTCACGTCAATTTTCATGTTCAAATCTTAATGGAATTAGTAAGCACAGCAAATGAAAGAGCATACTATCTTACTATTATAAATTTGTGGGCTGAACAAGACCAATAATTCATGTAAGCATCAACACCAGAGCAGAGGTTTTCTCTCGATGATTCATGAATATGCAAATATTTGTGACGATGGCAAATCTGGAAAGCACTGTCGTGTAAAAACAGTTGTGTGTAGCACTAGGTACAGGGCGTCGTCAGCAGATCCAAGAGCAGTAGGTGCCATGGCAAAGCAATTAAAAATGCAAAAGCTTGACACAACACGCACAGAATGGAAGAATTATCATATTTCCGACGAATAAAAATAAATTCTGGTCAATGTCTATTTTTCCCAAAGAACCCACGTATCCAAGACTATGCACTTCAACCCAAGCAAATGCCTCCTCCACTGACATGTATGAAGTGAATGGTTCTAATCTAAGCAAAACCTCTTTTTGGGTTAATTGGCTCCGATTGATGTTCAAATTTGAGAGCTTCAGGCTGAAGAAGACTCTCTCTCTCTCTTAACTCCAATAAACCTTCATAATCCTGTCACATTTTGATTCCCTAAACCCAATAGTTACATTCATGCCAGTAAAATAATTAGAGTAATTTACCATAATTGCAAACACCATCAAAATTATATATTTAAACCCAATCAAGAAACAGAACCAAGAAAAATAACAAACAAACCAAGACTTACCTGCATCTCATATATCTGCAACCTTGGGTTCGCTCAACATAAATCCTGCATTCAGGACACCGTCTCCAATGCTTGTTTTCTGCAAGCTTCATCAACATTATATCTTCCCGCTCCCTCTCATCCTTATGCAGCTTCTGAAACTCCTCGCAGCCAATCCCAGAATGCCAAGGAACGTTACACTGCAAGCAGAACATTCTCCAACAATTAGGACACACTGATTCCCTTATGCTCCCTCCTCCTCTACCTTCATTGTCATTATCATCAATCAACAGCATCGCTGAGCAATCCTTAAAGGGGCAATAAAACTTTTGAGACTCAAGGATCACAGCCTCACACAAGGCCTTACCCCACCTGTCAAACACATCCTGAGGGAGAATAGAGCGGCAATACTCAGGCTCTAGTAAGCCTTTACAATCAGATACAGGGCAGGGAATGTTAAATATGTTGTCTTGTAGCTTTGAGGCCACGTACTTGACTATGCATTCATTGCAGTAAGCATGAGAGCAGCCCTTGATCGAAAATAAATCTTGTTGAGACTTGGGTTCAACACAAATCTCGCAGATTAATTCAATATCAAGGTCGTTCTGAGATTTTGAAGACTGACCCTTTTCAATGACGGCATCACACAAATTCTTCTTCCGGCGTTTCCGGGAAAAATCGATTTCTGGGGTGAAGTGAAGCACCCGTATGTCATCATCAATGTAATCATAGTCTCGAGAGAGATCGACGAAGCTTTTTTCTCTCTTGTGTGAAGGGGTGATCGATTTGAGAGAGGCCATGATCGCCAAATAGAGGTCTTTTTCTTCACTGTATTGCTCAACAGAAATGGCGCTCCTCTTCGTGTCGCCTTCCTTCGATATGGGTGTGTAGCATAAAACGACGTCCTCGTCGTCAAGATCAACAACCTGGGTGACCTCTGTTTTCCCCATCTGTGGCTTCTTGTTTATTGTTGTGTACATAGTGACTATGATCTAACTGAATTGTCGGGAGCTTCTACTCTTTATAAACACCCAACCAAACCCTTTGATCTTCGGATTCTAATAGAATATGATATGCTTTAGCGGAAATTGCCAAGGCGATCAGCAGCACTTGTACTTGTACTTGCCACCTCTCTATCCAATCCACCTTTTTTGTTTTGTTATTGTTTTCCACGTCTGGGGCATATACGATACTTTTTGCTATTGTTTTCTTCGTCCTGATGGTAATACGATACGACCCCCATTTAAATTCAACAAGCATCATTGGGAACGGTGCCCACCTTAATTTTCATAACACAAATTTCATTTTAGATATACACATATATATAATTGTAACAGGTACACTTTATGTTACCTTCTGCACTCCTACACTGTAAAGAAATTAATATATTTTAAAATTTTAAAATATAAATTATATATTATATTTTTAACAAATATATTTTACATTCTACTCTTTTGGTAACGTGAATGATGATTTTATGGCCGTGAATATTATTTTTCGCTTTCGTTTCTTCACTTTTTTCCTTTGATTCCCTAAATTGGTACTGCTAAAAATATGGGTCACTGATCCACCGCCACAATGAATAAATAAAGGCAGGCGACAGCTCCATCGCACGGAAGTTATATACTTACTGGATATGCTAATATATTTGTAATTTTTATTATTAGTTACAATTATATATCAGAATATTAAAAATATATTATGAAAAGCATGTCTAAGGTGTGTCAGCTCAATTATATAGATAGATGTAATATTTTTGATATGGCAACATGCTCCAAGTCAGTGCTACGGGCCAAAGCAGAGTTGGGGAAGAAGTGGGGATCAAGTGTCCGATGGCAGTCAGTTGGAATGTCAGGTTAAGCAGTCAGGAGTCTCTGTACAAGCGTCTATTATCTGATAATTTTAACATTTTTGGACCCCAAGACGAACAATAAGCAATCCCATCGAAAGAGCGAGTGTTACCCTATTGAGCAATTTATATTCTTTCCCTCACGTCCGAGAGCAGCAAAGCCAATTCTCAGGGCTTTTGTAATTTTCAATTCTACTCTGAAGAAACTTTTTAGCTACCTTGTGGCTACGAAACTCAACTCGTCTTTCCATTTCAAGTGAATTCCCTTCTAACCCTATTCTCAACCGGAAAAAGAACAAGTGAACGAGGGAATGAGGGCTCCGATTTGCAGTTCGATGTGCTAAAATATCTGCAGTTCGTTTAGTGCATGCAAGTGGGGCAAACATGGGTAGTGGTGCTGGAGAGACTGCCGCATCTGTGACAGAAGGCATATCCACACCTGCCATCATTAAAAGATAAGATTAATGAATAATTAACTAGATGAGTTTAAAAATTAAAATTCAATCACTAAATCAATTGAATTGGATTCTATCAAAACTTGATTCCAATCTTTTAGCTGAATGCAACTGGCATCTATCCGATGCTATAGAATGAAGCCAGCTGCTATTTGCAATCGAACCGTAACTTTAAACGGGCCAGTTCATTGAGTCAAGGTTAGTATTTAAGGCATCAAAATACAATTCTTCCGTTCAAGATGCATATAATAAGAAAATGATTGAATCTGAACGAGTGAATTCAATCATAACACATTTGGTCTAATTTCTGAAACATCAAAAACCAAACGTTTGGCCAGAGCAATGATACTAATCCACAGGCCATAAAAGAGAATAGCAGCAATTTATCTCTCAGTTGAATAATCATTTTGGGGAAAGAGGCAAAGGGGATTGCTGCTTTTTCTAGGATGCAAAAATGCTCTTAATCTACCACCGACCATAAATAGCGTACCCAACTTCTTGCTCCCACCATAGAGTACATCAAATGCCTCTAATTCGGAGATGAACTCGGTACAATAGGTTTAGGGATGGCCTCAACATAGAACAAGGTAATGCAATCTCATCATTCCATGACTAATATGCCATACTTTTGTGCATCATCTCATGTGTGCCCAATTGACAAATCGGATACCCAACTTGATCCCCCGCACCCATTTCATGGCAAAACGAGCAAACCAAGTAAAAATTAAATAATAATAATAATAATAGAAAAGAAAGAAAGAAAAAAGAAAAATCAATGAGGGAGAAAGCAAATTAACAGACCTGCACTTAAGGTAGTAGCAACCGGACGATTTTTCAACATAGTACTTGCACTTTGGACACCTCCTCCAATTCTTCCGTTGGGCAAGATCCTCCAACATACGATCTTCGCCTTTCTTCTTCAATCTCTGAAGCTTCTTACAGTCAATCTCCAAATGCCACGGAACCTTGCACTTCGCGCAAAAGGCTCTCTTGCAGAACGGACACAACGAGTTCAAGATCTCCGTTTCAGCATCATTGATCAGCAAGGCCGAGCAGTTGTTATACGGGCAGTAAAATTTCTCAGATCCATCAATTACAGACTCGCACAAAGCGATACCCCACCTGTCAAACACGTCCTTGGGCAGAATTTCACGGTAGTACTCGGGCTCCAACGCTCCTCCACAGCCCGATACCGGGCAGGAGATGAACGCGAGACTGTCATCAAGCTTGGAAGCCACGTATCTGACAGTGCATTCACTGCAATAGAAGTGAGTGCAGCCCTTCGGATTGAACGAGCCGTGGAGGGGCCTTGGCTCGACGCAGATTTCGCATACGAAAGTAGAAGCAGTCTCACTGGTCTTCATGACCTGCTCATCATCATCTTCTTTGCGCTCAAGCCCGCTTTGACCTGACTTGGGTGCGAAGAAAACGTCGTTGTCTGCAACTACATTGTAGTGGCAGCGACCCACGATCGCAACAGCCTTTTGTAGGCAATTTTCTGGTTTTCCATGCCTCTGGTATTTGGAAAACATCGTTCCCATGTTGTTCCCCGTGTTTCTGCTTTGTTTTCTCTGACTTTCCGTTCTTCTCTTTCCCGGAAGAGGAAGAAGACGACGAAGAGGAGTTCGGATGTTTTCACGGACGTATTGGAGTAGGACTCCTACAACAAATGTTTGCTAACAAGATATACTTAATACGTGCCCTTCAGGATAGAAAAATGTTAGCAATAACAAACTGAAATATTTTTCTGTATAAAATTCGAATCATCGTGTAAATATCATAATTGACTCTAAAGATTATCGTTTTGGGAAACACCGGTGCAACATTAATGCGAAGTTTCGGGGCCCTCTGCCTTCTTTTTCTCTTTGGTCCGGAAAGGCAGAAGACTCGGCCTCTTTTTTCCATATTTCTAACGAGGAAGCATAGTTTTTCGGTATGCTACTTCTTAGTCATTACCCACTTATCTTGGAAAGTAACCCCTTTTAAATCCACGAGTTGCTTTTGCCAGGCCAGAATATGTACAGATCAATCAAAGCCCCCGCTTGCGCAAAAGTCGTCCCAGACCCAAAAAGGCTTTGCTCAAAACCCAATAGAAGATTCCAATCACACCTAGCAGTGACCGGGAAAAAGTACCCTCTGCTCTCAATCTCTGTCATGCATCACAATAAGCATAAAGAAAGATGCTCAAGAATGTCCAGGTGTCTATTTACAAATTGAGATCCCGTGTATGGTTATCTTACACAATAATCTTATATAAATCAAGATTATCTGGTTCAACGTGTGCCAGTGAACTTTAATAAACAAACTCAACCCAATATAAACAGTGGTAGTTCCTTTACATGAAACAGTTCTCCCATGGACAGATTACCTTCCAATTCAAAGAAGGAGAATTGTCCATGGTCAAAGCTCAAGCGCAGTATCAGGACGTGATGGACCTGATGGTGATGGCAACTTCTTATGCAGCAGAACTGCAGAAGGATACCAAATGCAGAGAAGAGAAGCAGCACTAACTCCTTCGACTAGAGTAGAGGTCCTTAAGGGCAGCATATAAAGGTTCAGCAGCTTTTGGTCTGTCCAGAGTCCCGAGTAGAATGTCAGCCGCAGTGAGATAAGGATCGCCATAGAATTTTAGATTAATATCCATCCTTGTTGCTACTACATTCCCTTCAAGTGACACCCCGACAAATGCCCCTGGTACATTTGAAACAATAAAGAATCAGATACCAACCCAAACTGCCTGGTTGAATGAAAATTAAGAGCAAAACCAACACAGGCTACAGAAATTAATGTGTTAAAACAAGTTTTCATCAACGTTAAACAACAGAAATAATGGAGACGTCCCAAAGAGTCCAAGACCAAATTGAACATTCACCTAGACTTGACCCCATCATTCCCAACAAAACCATATAAACAAATTATGTCTATTGGCTAGCAATGTCTACAAGTAAGTACATAAATGTTCAAAAGAAGGTTTTGAAGCCAGCAACACATAACAGAATGTTAAATTGCTTCCTCTCTGCCTCTCTCCCCAAATGACCACCATAAGATGCATAGTTTACAACATGCAATCAATGTAAGATTTGGATGGTGGATTTATACTGGATAGTGGCATACACATGCAATAAAAGGACATCCCAGCGTATAAGGCTCTCATACTGTAGAGGAAAGAGTCAAATGTATGCTGCCTTACCCTTGTTTCACAAAGAACTTGTTTCTGTGACTCGAACGTATAACCTCTATCTCACAATGGGATAATCTTACTATTATACCAAAACTCATGCTTATTTCTCATAATTATTTTTTCCTTTTCATATATATGGATAACATTACTGGAGAGTCCACATATCTCCCTCATCCAGGAAGAAGACTATAATTCCATGGACACTCACAATCATGCCTCCCCAATGACCAAACTCATGAGCTTGGACAATAAAGCAGAGGGAATCATAGAATCCATGGGGTACTGGAGCGCCAGCTAAATACAAGATGTCTGTCAGAATCAATTACCCAATTTTGTTACAACTAAAAGAATTCCTACAATTCAATAAGCTAGGTTGTTAACAAGCATGCATTGGCACTAGTAAAGAATGCCTAGCCTCAATTTTGACTTCTGAGTTAAGTAAATCGTCCAATAGGATCGTTGTGATAACTAAAAACCCTCATTCAGGATAGAATACCTTTGGTACAACTGTAAGTATAGCACATGCCAGAACCCCTGTCTCCAGCACGAAGATCTGCTTCCAGAACCCTACCCACAGGGCCTGCCGCAGCACTGCAACCAGCACCAAGGGAAAAATGCATGCGACTACAAAATGTCTTAACAGCTCTCATATCATGCAGGACAATTATGAAGTCCATTAGCTCACCCCCAAACTGGAAACAAAGAGTTAATACACAATTCATCAATGTTTTTTACTCGAACATCAGAAATAGTAGTATGTAGTGAAAGATACAACAAATATTCATTCAGCAGATTATATTTAGTAAATTATAGAAAATATACTAATTTCGATATTGAAAAATAATCAAGCAACTTCACTAAAAAAAAAAATCAGAGTAGATCTCCAACTGTACAAGAAAATGCAAGTCCTATTATTTTTTACCACTTCAGTTGCACTATTCCTTCTGGAAAACTAAGATATTAAATAAAAATTGCAGTTTGCTAACAAGACTGACAAAGGGAAGTAGCAACTGGATTAAAACATTAAGGAACTGTCATCAAAAATATACCTGAGCACCCCATCCCAAGCCAGCTGAGCATATTGCAGATGGGGCAGACCATGATCCATCTGACCGTCGAGAAACGACTAAACCAGTGCCAAGTTTGTACGACAAAAGAACACCAGCTTTAGCAACTGTTAGAATTGCCAGGCCTTTTGCTCCTTTTAGAACTGCTAAGGGAACAGACCTCTCGGGAGTCAACCTAGCAACCTGCCCATATCAGAAAAACAATCCACATATGATCAGGGCACCAACATAGGATAATGATGGGTTCTTTGATGCAATATAACCACAATTCTTTGGCTAGTTGAAACAAGTCACAAAAAATTGCCAAGAAAAAAGCATAGCCCGATGTGAAATCCAAGAACTAGATATACAGCTGGTAATGACAGTGAGTCCCATAGCACCATGAACTGGGACACTAAACTCAATTTCAGAGAAAGGGAGCATATTAGCAATTAAGAGAATCTTGATGAAAAACAGAATTGCACCTGGCAGTAGCTTTTCAATGCATTGGATGCTTTGTATATCTCATGCTCCATGGACAAACCAACTGGAAGGTTCAACCATCCCCTTGAGCACGTCCAATCCATCACATCATGCTTTGCAACTTGCATTGCATTGCTAATGGAGTTAATAAGAATGGGTTGTAAAGGTTCAAGCTTATCATAGCAGGCATCACAAACCTTCTGCGGATTCCTCTCCCTAAAAGTCCCAGGCAACAAGCACCGTCCTTTAGTGCACGCTCTGCAAAAAATCCCACCACAAAACCGACAATGATGCCTTCCACGTGTAAGAGCAGTGAAGGGAACAGTGCACTGCATGCATACTGTAGTGGAACTATCTGGCACCCACTCCGGGGGTTCGGCTTCCAAAACCTCTTTGTTAGCCATATGGTTCATCCCATTCGGTTCTAGGAGCGGCGGGGCACTTGGAATATAAACTGAGGAGTGCAAATAAGTGTCTCCATTCTTTTCTGAATCAAGAAAGGAAACATTTGAACTAGGAAGTTGTTTACCTGTGGAGACAAGTGGAGCTTTTGTTCCGCCCAGTTAAAATCGCGACCAACCCACTTAACACATTTTTCAAATTGACCTCGGGAGGACGACTACTTTGTGCAAAATTGCAAACATCGGCACCCGAATCGCACTCTTCATCAACAAAATCTTCAGATTCAAACGGAAACTGGAAAGAGTAATCTTCTTTCGCTGATTTTGAGCTTGATTGGCATGTACTCGCACCTCTCACAACAGGCCACAAATGATTGTCATAGATACCAACATGGGGGTATAGATTTGTCTCCTTACCCGACTTGGAATGAGAAGAAAATGAAACTTTCGCCTCAAAACCTGCCATAGCTACACCATGTGCAGCCTACCAATGATGAATAACAAGAAACTGCGCCGCAGATAAAGACAGCCAGCGTTTCACTTCCGGGAACTAGCAAGAAGACACACAAATTACACCTCAACTAGGAAATCAAAAGGAGAGGTAATCATCACGAACACGGACATTAATTCAAATTAAGCCAATACGGGAGAAGAATTTAGAGCCTTTTATTAAGGGAATTTGAAAAGAGAAACCAAAATCAAAACCAACCATCAAAATAAGTAGTACTATAAGCATGTCTCATTATTCGATCCAAGTAAGACCGTGAAGCCAACAATTTTTCCTGTTTCGAACCTTAAAAGTTTACCTCTTTCCCACGTTACCTCGAGAAGGAAAACTCAAAAACAAAGTTCGATTGTCTTCTTCTATAATACCTTTCAAATTGCTTGCACAAACTTTGTTTTTATTTTATCTTTATTTTTACTTTTATTTTTCAGCTTCTTCAAGACGACTACGATGACACCGACGAGGTGGAGGGACGATCGACCACCACCACCGCCACAAAATATTTTGAAAGAAACCAAGATAAACCTCCCAAGGCTGACAGCTTTACGATCTCCCCCCCGGGTATTTTTAACAAATTTTATTTTAATTTAATAAACTTCGATATTAGAAGTTGGGTTGGGCTCCTTTGGGTTTCTTCGACTTGCATGGGATGTAGCCCTCGGGCTGGAAAGCCCATATATCACACATTCCCTCACAGTTACTTTTTGGGCCTTGTTTTTTGTTTGAACAAAGAAACGTTTCAATAGTTAGTAGATTATATTTTTATTTTTGTGATTATGAATTTTAATTCATAAAAAGAGAGCTACACTTTCTCAATAAATAAAACAACTTATTTATTATAAATATTTGAATTTGTTTAATCCTTGATGTTTTGTGAAGTTAGTATTGCCCCATTTTCAAATGACCTCTCTCCTCCCTGTGCGTCTGTGTAGGCGTGGGTGGTTTTTTTTTTAGGGACGGGGGGTGGTGTAAAAGGGACATATCAAGAAATACATATGTTGAAGCAATAGAGGCTTTTACATTAATCACGGCCCAACACTAACATTACCATTGTCCAACTGGACCGAAAAGGAACTACCAATTCACCACAAACATAAGTCATTTGGATTCCTAATGCCTTCAACAATGATACAGTCACTAAACTCCTTGTAAGGACAAGCAGACCGACAATTTCGAATCCCCAGATCAGGAAAGATCAGGAATATTGAAAACTTCCAACCTTAATCAACTTGGCCAGAGGGGAATCATCAATGCAAGAGTACTAACATTGATGCTAATCAACTTCTGAGCTTCGCACTCGTGGCTTCTTTGCAATTTGCATGTCGTCATTGTAATGACTACCATCATTCATTTCCTTTTCCCCTTTCTTTCTGGCCAGTATCTTGTTGATCTGGTGCAACTCATTATTGAGTTTCTGGTCCCTGTTTTGCTTTCGCGTCTTCCTGCCATCTTGCATCTTCACACCAAATTGGAATGCCGCCTTTGGCATTGCTTCCTTCTGCTCATTATATTTTGCCCACTCATCTTCCGTCTCAAAGTCCCAACGATGAAGACGACCTTTTGCCTGTTGAGATGTGATCCAACTAATTAGCACCAACTGAAAATTCCAGCATAAGGGCATCATACAAAAAGTGTAAGGAGGAATCAATTTTACAGAGCACAAATCAGTTTTTCACATTACAAACATCTTGAATCAAATGTCTCATGAGAATTGGATAAGCCTAATAAAAATTTGTCCCATGGTTCATAACAGTAATCACATTCCATGTTGCTATAAAGAAAAGTTATTAGTCAATTAAAAGCATCAAGCATGCTCCCAACTCAAGTAGAAAAACAAAAGGTATTTACTCTTCCCCCAAGATAGGCCACTTACACGTCCACCCATGTCCATTTTTGACAGGTCATCTTCATCTTCACTGTCCACTATCTCACGATTATACTCTTGATACCCTGGGTAGCATTCAGAATAACTCTCTGAGACGAAGTTGGGATCCTTTTCTCGGGCATCTCTTTCCCTCAACTGTTGAAGCCTCTGATCATCCCGCTTGAACACAGAACCCAGACCCCTATCCTTCTCTTCTTGAGTCATAAATCGTGGATCCTGTGGAATGGTTGCACCTGATTGAATGTCATACGGCTGCACTGTTTGCTGGAGATACTGTTCAGGATAAGCCAATTGCTCAGCGTACTGGTATTCCTGCCAGTCTTCCTGGTAGCTACCAGCAAGTGCTTGTGCTTGCATGGCATCATATCCATTCTACATTGGCAACCAGAAACAAAGACTACCAAATAAGACATTGGAGTTTATGATGTTTTAACTTTTTCACACAGACAGGCAAAAACATTGATGGTAAGCAACAATTTAATGCAACACTAGATTGAAAGGTGAAAGATCAGTCTAGCACAAGAGCCAGCATTCAGAACTCAAGCTCAGCTGCAAAATTTTCATTTACATCTGTTTATTTTATGTCATTATAAAAGTCTATTTACCAAGTCTTGCCATTCCTGAGGAGGCCCAGATGGTGGGACAGAGACATAAGCAGGTTCACTGAAATAAGAAACTTTTTCCTTGTTTCGAGGAGATTCTTCCATGTCCTCTGATATTGGGCTTTGACTTGTGTCCTTTCCAGGAATAGTATAGTCAACACCATCTCCCACAAAAATATCGTCCTCTTCTGCTCTAGCAACAGTGGGAACCTGCTTTTCCCAAGGATCAGGATGATTTTTCTTGGGTGGTGGTGGGGGTGGTGGCAGAATCTCTTTTTCAGTCCTGCTACTTGAGAATATGCCATTAGGTTTTGACAGCTTATCCTCTTCATCATATCCATTGGCAACAGCAGACATCTTTCCTGCAAGGTAAAATCAATAAAGGGAAACAGAAACTTTGTCACACCCATTATATATGAGAATAGACATTGAGGAAAAATGACGAATGTGAATAAGAGAACCAAATCAATATGCATCACACATTGCAACTTTTTCCACATTATATAAAACCATGAAATGTTAAAATAAAACAACTTGAGCAAATAATCCTGATGACTATAAATTCAGCTCATTTAAGTGTGTGGTGACTAATAAACTGAATTGAAATGGTAGCGCACCTTCCATGCAATTGCACATGTAAAATCATGCTGCTGAAACTTTTGTCTATGATATACATGAATGTTAATTGAAACATAAAGTCAGGCTGTGAATCATTATGCTACTTTCAAATACACAATATTTCAATTGCATTCAAGCCATTTCAAGCTTGACCAGGAAAAAGAACCAATATATTGAGAGTCACATACAATTTGAAAAATAAATAATACATTGAAGAATGATGCTGGAACCAAAGTTCTGTAGATAGTGTCCTTACCTTTTGAATCTTTCTCCTTCTTTTTCTTCTTTAAAACTTTCCCAGACGATCCAAGGCGAAGATATGACATGATTTTAGCAATTCGATCCAGCACAGATCCATCAACACTGACAGTGACCATTTCCTACACAAACCAAAGTCAGTATGCTGCCCAACATTTGTAGGAAGCAAATGCTTCAATGCAATGAACAATGAAAAAGTACAAACCTCTGGCACTGGACAATCAGCTTTGCTTCTGTGCAATGTGGTTGGAATATCATGAGAATAGCCGCCCTCCTAGGAAAAAAGAGGGAAAAAGAATGAAGGATATCCAAGTTATCAGTGCAATCAATGTCAATGATACATTGAGCGAGTAGATGATATACAAAACTCTTATGAATGCAATGCTGGCAACAATACCTATATCTATATCCATAGCTTTATTGAAATTTTGTATCCTGCAAACATTCATTCCCTATTCTAGCTCATTGTTAGTCCAAGGCCAAAGTGGCCCACAACCTGCAACTAGGCAAACTAACTTGCTCAATTACTGCAGCTTCAAACCATTCAGGAAAATGTAGCATCATTTTTTTAGTATTTCAAAGTCTCTTAATGATAAAGGATGAGGGCTGTCCACAAAACAGGACAGTAATACAACAAAAGCTGATTGAAGGTAAGTAGCAACAGCCCAACAACCACTTTTCCCGCCAAAGTTGAGCTGTTGTAGTTTGTCATTGTGTGAAGCCAAATAGCAAAACAAACAAGTCAATTTTGGGTTTATTAGAGTCAATTAAATGCACATTCAACAAAAACATGATTTAGTATGACAAATACAACAACATTAGGAATTTTATAGCATAGAAAAGCAACTCCTCACCATGTTGAAAATAAATGCCATTCTACCAGGAAGAAACATCTCATTAGTCTTCACAGAAGTTTGAGGCTTGACCATCCATTGGTAAACTGACTGAATGAGGGAAATAAGATATCAACAAACAACTTCAGTAAAATAATAAACAACTTTGCCTGATTCAATAAGCTTAAGAAGATATTTATTTGATAATTCTGCACATTCTAAAAAATTTGGCAAACCTTTGCAGTTGCTGTGCGAAATGACAATTGCTGGTCTTCCTTAGATGCTCTGTTAAGTAATAAGAGTAAGGCCAAGCGAAAAAAAAGGTAAATTGCATGCTTACCAGCCAAAGAATGAAACATAGGAAATATTTTAATAAAATTCAGGAAATTGGGGAAAAAAAACACTACCATGAGCAAACAATGTTACAACAGCACCAAACTTCCAACAATGGACAATGTACAAGATAATAGTACATTTCAAAATTTTTTTGGGCAACAATAAATCAGGAGCAGGCAATACATTTACAGACATGACCTCACTTGCCCTTCTTTGATTGCCCAAAGCAAGCTACCTTAGCAGGTCACTCAATATCACATTGAGCATAGAACACAATGGGTCTTAATTTCCCACAGTCTACTTTCCTTATTTCTGGAAAACAGAGCTCTATTACTGTGTCATTCCTTTTGGTTTGAATATACTAAAATAAGGCTTCTTATCTCGAATTCAACTTCAAAAAGGAAAACAAAGGAAAGACAGAGAATCCAACTAAAATATGCTTAATTACCTCGAATTCGCATCATTATCATCACCAGAATCAGGCTTCTTATCGATTTCACTTCTTATTTTGTTAAGCAATGCATAATCTAAACCTTTCACCAAGTGGGTATGTTCCACGTCACCTGAACACCAATTTTTCGCCCATTACTTTAACCGAAAAGACACAAATAAAATAAAATCCAACGAAACAAAACAAAAAGTATAGCTAAGCCGGCCCTTTGTTAACAGATGACGGAAAAGCTAATTAGGTCTTTAGAAACACGGACCTCCAAGGTACTTGCTCTTCTCGATGGAAATCTTGTGAGCGTCGGACGAGCGGAGATCGACGGTGCCCGGTGGAGCCACCGCGTGAAAGGAACCCAATTCCGTCGGCTCATAATCGGGATTTTGATCCTCTCTTCGCTCCTTTGCACGGTCCCTATATTTCGGTGTTTCTGGTTCCTCTGCTTTCTCTTCTCTGTGCAATTTCAGCCGTTAGATATCCGTACATACATAGCCCATAAAAAAATTGAAAAAAAAAAGGACAGAATGCTGATGATCGGAAACTAAGACACCAAGATTTACAACATACTTGCGACGAGCAATTTTTTCCTTGTAATAACGCTTCGACGAGGTCATTGCTGAAATTTGATGATTATTTCGGTTAGGGTTTATTGCGATTTGGGAAATTAGCAAGCAAGGGCGATAGATAGATTGTGAGGTATGATTTTACAACATTATCCTCGTTCCCAGTATGTCGGCTTCAAGAATGGAGGAGATGAATGCTGCTTATGTATTGTTTGAACGTTAAATTAGAATTTGTTAATACTATAAAAATTCGAAAATGTCAATAATAATAATAATATTTAACAACGAAGAAATTATTTGTATTTGATAAAAATAAAGAATCTCAACTACATATATTTAAATAAAAAAAAATTAAATTATAATTTGTTAATATAATAAATTTATTTATATAATTTCAATAATTTAATATTGTTGAAAAGCATATTAAATTAAAAATTAAAATTTTATATTATATTATTAATATTTTATACAAATTTAAGCAATTTTAATACTTTTTTTTAGAATAAATAATAATATAGCTGTAAAAATTTAATAAATGGTTTTAGAAAAGGTTTTTAAGAGGCCAGAGTACCCCGCCGAAGTGAACTGTTTCTCGTCGCTTTCCTTCGAGTATGCATCATGTTGATAGAGTAATTGCACATACGGCAGAAACTAATCGATTTTGTGCTTCTTTCCTCCCTCTCTGTCTCTCTCTCTATCTTTACTTTTTCCAATTTCTCGTGTTCTGTTTCAGTGAAATGGCCCGCCATTTACTGAGCGTCTTGATATTTCTTCCTCGTATAGTAAAGTAGGAAAGTGACTTCTGTTTTTGAAGATGATATTCATATAGAAGACAAATCAACCTAAATGAACGGGTAGATGTAACATGTCGTCTGTTACAATTTCTTTAATTAGATGCATGACTAGATGGTTTCTTCTCCAATTGCAATGCTCTTTCAAAAAGATTAATGTTAACTTTAGTTAATTGTTACTAACATTGTTGCTAAAATTACAACTTTTTAGGTCAAATGTCAGTGAAAGTTAATTAAAAAGGTATATCTTATTCTTCAATTGGACACGGTCAATCGTTGTGAAGATCCAGCATTTGATTTCTGGCTAAATATAGACATTTTATATAAATCCTGGTACAATTTGTTACTCTCTCTCTCTCTCTATATATATATATTCTCTTGAAAAATGGTATTTTTAATTTGACTTATCTTAGTAAGTTTGTATAATATAAGATTATATATAAAAATAACAAATCCCTTTGCCTGAGCTACCAAATGAATGTCAAATGGGAGTTTGAGATGGATAATTATCTTTATTCCTCTTGCATAGGTTCTTTTAAATTCTGATTGTCCAGCTCTACACGAGAAGCTGAGATGCTATTATACATTTTATGAGTCGCTGTTACACTGACTCACCGGGCTGCAAGCATCTGAACGAGACATACCGTCTTGAGTAAGCTTCCAGGGTATCATTGCCTGGAAGGAAAACGAACTTATTCTGTTGCTAAATTTATGTAAGGGGAATAGGGGATTGTAGAACCTCAATAATATCTGCTCTTCCAGCGATGGCAGGGTTCAGTTCTCCTCTGCTATATGAATGACTATATCTTCCTACCGCCAACGCCTTGTTCGTCTCTGGTGACTCCAGCGTCGATTCTGGCAACAATAACCACATCAGAGCAAATTACAAGCCTTGCGGCCAGAAAGGCTTCTTTGGAGGACCAACAGGACGCTTTTCTGATGGCCACATACGTCTTAATTGATTTTATAGGTATGACCCACACACTTTACTTTTCATAAGTCACTGTCGATAGGAAAAAGATGTGGAGCATCATTACATGTAGATTGTGAACTTCCGAGCAACTTAACAAGTTACCCTGCAAAATGCAGCCGAATATGCCAAGTTACCCTTAATTCCTCCTTTTATACAACCATATGCTGATTATTCAAAGGGAGTTAACTTGCCTCCGCTGGCATTGTTCTAAGGACCAATCAAGGAATCAGGGGTTGATAATGAATCTGTTGATATTCTGGCCAGATAGTCCAATCAATTTATTTAATAATTTTAAGAATCACGTTCACCAGAAGGCAATTTGTGATGAACTAGTATCTTAACTTATTTTGATACTGTCATAAACAGGTAATTGATCTTCGGACTCAGTTAAAGTACTTCGAAGAGGTGGAAAAACCATTGATGGGAAAGCTTGGAGAAGCCAAAACAAAAAAAAAACTGCAACTGAAAGTAGTTTATTTCATCAGTATGGGGAGCAATGATTACGTGGGCGGTTATGCTGGTAATCCGACGATGCAAGAAACATATGGCCCTGAAGAATATGTTGGGATGGTTGTTGGAAACTTGACACATGCTCTTCAGGTAAGCCTTTCAGATCATTGTTTACTTAGACTCAGAGGAGTAATAATACTTGATAATAATAATAATAAGATTTGTATTGATAATTATCCATTTATTCTTCCTATTCAGGCATTGTGTAATAAAGGAGCCAGAAATTTTGGTTTTTTACGCTTGAGTCCTTTAGGTTGAATATAAGGCCTACGAGCAGCGAACCCCAATGCCAGAGAAGATGGTCGCTTTGAAGCAGCCTCTGCTCTTGCACAGGCTCACAACAATGCTCTGAAAGCAGTACAAACAAGGCTGGAGCACAAACTTCAAGGTTTCAAGTACTGCAATCCCAATTTCGATAACCGGCTATATATGTCAGAATTAATAATCCCTCAGAAGCACAGTACATGGTACGTGTAGCCTATGGTTTGATGCGAGTAATAAGTTCCATTAGTTCAAAAAAACATTCCCTATCGGTGCAATTTAATTTGACAAACCTTGAGCTGGCTTTAGGCTATTCACTGTTTAATCAATATTCCTCGATCCTCTCATTTTTATTGTTTTTTAAAGGTCTCAAAGATGGAGTGAATGCTTGTCGTGGAAGTGCCGTATGGAGGCATCTTCACGTGTGGAGGCACAGAGAAGATACCTGAATTCAAATTACGTGAAAAGGCCAATGATCACTTCTGGTGGGACTCTTTCCATCCAACAGAAGAGTACATGAAAATTTGGGAAAGGACATACGGAATGAAGCCCCATCCACTCTGGGGTAATGCAACCTAAAAGATTCTCCCTCAACCCTGAAAAGCTCAATAATTCTGATCTAGTAAACGCCCCTGAGGAAGAGTATTCCCGGTAATAATAACAAAATATATGTTAGCAGAATAAAAAGTAATAATAAAATATATAAGTAATAATTTTTATTTTGTGGCGATAGCGTGTGTCTAGCTCCGCCTTCACATGCGCAAACAAGGCAGCAGTTTTCACACAAGCTGAAAGCCGAACCATAAAAAGTTCCAGAGTCGCCATAACTACATTTTCTTCTTCTTCCTCCTTTTTTTTTTTTTTTGCCTTTTCAAATGGCCAATAATAAAGGTTGATGATTTATGGTCGGCTTCCACATTTAAGATGATGCATGGTAAAATTCTACAAGTCCCCCCACAGCGACAAGCCCACGTTGTCCCGAGGCTCTTGCCCGTCCCCACATGCCCCAGGGAAAATTTAGATGCAGAAGTTAGGCACATGGCAAGCCCCATTGTCGTTTAAGAAGCTCCGAAACCATTTCCCTTTGCATTTCATATTAGCATGTCTATAACGTCATCCTAGATTTCTATTGTGTTTTTGTTTCCTCCTATTTTGAATAGAATAATGATATTTTTTCCAACTAAATTGTCCGACTATTCGGTAAAAAGACATCGGAAGAGACGGAATTGAAAAAAAAAAGCATTTTTTTTCGACCTTTCTTTTTTTATTTTATCAGTTAAAGTAACCATACAATTGTAATCATAACATGATACAGTTACTTGTATTTTAATAATCAATTTTCTTTAAAAAATTATATTTGACTACCTTTCGATTATAGAACCAGCAGAGTTAAATACAACGTAGATTGAAAACAGGGGAGAGAAACTCAAAAATGAAGATTAATGGAGAAAGAGGGAGCGGAAGTTTTTGATTGATACGAAGAAAACGTTGGATGGATTAGGACAAATAATTAATATATCATATTGACTCATCATAATCACGAAGTTTTCTGCCATGATTAAGAATCAGAAGCTAATCACATAATGCCATGCGACATTGTCAAGCTTCAAGACCAGGAAGGTTTTCGTGCTTACAATTTAAGTTAAGCTGCGATTTAAGAACGCCTCATCTTAACAAGAATGACAGCCAATTATGAGAAGAGCATGCAGCCAGCGTCATGGTTGCATCTGCTTGCGCACATCATATATATATATATATATATATATATCTTTATTTATATGGCGGCCTTGAGGTATATTCAATAATAATTATATAAATAAGTAAATGCATGATATCATTTAATTGTCACCCGCTGCGTAGTAGCTGACCTTTGTTGGTGGTTGTAACTTGTAAGTATGGGCAAAGTCTCGGATCTAAATTCAACTTGCCTGTATTCAACATAAGGTTTGTACTTTATATAATTACAAAAGCCAATGACAAATTGACAATTGTCTCAAGAGCAAATCATTGATATAATTTGGAATACTGGGCCATGTTTCTTCTCAATCCAATAAATTGGCTATCCGCATGACATTTATGTGACGTGCCAGAAACTGATTTTATTTATTTATTTTTTTAACGAAGAACAAAAAAAAATGATATTAGGTAAATCCAGTCAATCAGTATTGGCCTCAGATTAACCAACTTCGTATAATCGTGGAATTTCTTTTAAGAATTTTTGTGATCAATGTAAAAAAATAAAAATTAATGCAAACAAAAGTAAAAATAGAGAGATTTTTATCCGTCAAGAATATTTGACTCCAAGTATGCATTAAAATTTTTAAACTCTTTGTCAAAAGACCATTTGATTGTGCCGTTACTCTGTCTCTCGCTCTCTCTTTCTCTTGGACTTTCTAATAAATTAAGTAAGAAAAAATTACGATGGTAGAAGTTCTAATTTAAATTCGTCAATTTCACTACTTTTTTTTTTTTTTGGGTGGGGGGTTAATTCTGTAATAAGACAATCACGGAAGTTGTGGTTTGCATTTCTCTATGTGGATCTCAGCTGGTCTCACTTTCTCTTCCACACGTTTCTCTCAAATCCAAACCTCAACTACAATCACTGCCACGGCCAAAGCAAGCTCTAAAAAGTAAATAAATACACATGATACGCAACCAATAATAATAATAATAAATAAATAACAACATTAACATCACCCATAATTAGCAGTGTTACTTACCCACAGCAATTTTTTTTAAAAGAAAAAAAAAAAAGAAGAAAAGAAAAGTAAGTTGTTTTCTCGAAGTCTCCTTTCCTTTCACTCGTGTTCGTCTGTCCCTCCTTTTTCCTCTTTTTTCTGCTTCTTCTTCTTCTTCTGCTTATCTAGTCCTCCTCGTATCTTTTTTTTCTTCCATATATACCCTTCATTTTCAAAGGCACACCCGTAAAAGCCCCTCTTTTTTCACCATGTATATATAGCCGTGGGGGCTGCTCAAGGAGAGCTTAGCTATTCCAAACCATTCGATTTCTGTGATTGAAATTTGATATTAAAAAAAAAAAAAAAGCAAAGAAGAAGATCACACAGTGTGGGAGAGCTGGTCGGCCTTCTTGGTGGCGTTTAGCTGCGAAAGGAAAAGGAGGAGCTGAAATAGAAGGAAATAAGAGAGATATATATATATATATATATATATATATATAGAGAGAGAGAGAGAGAGAGAGAGAGAGAGAGAGAGAGAAAGAGGTCAAACTTAGAAGAATGTTGTATTTGAAGCAGCCAAGCCAGGCCTCTCCATTGTGCACAAAGGCCTGCGATTTTGTATGTAAATGGAAAAACGATTCGTTTGCAATTTGAGACCTCTTTTTTTTTTTTTTGCATGACCTTGCGATGATTTCCCTGAGCCAGGGGCTCGGGGAGAGAGATCTGAAATTGTAAAATTAAAATAAAGTCGTTGAAAAACAATATAACTTACTACTACACGCACACACATTTTTTTATATATAAATTATATTCATAAAAAGAGTGATGGCGTCGCCGGAGAATGACGGAGGAGTCTCCGGCTCGCCGAACCGAGGTAGCACCGAGCAGGCTTACATGCAGAAGTTCAGGCTATACAAGACACGATCGGTACTCTTTTTGCTTTTGATTTCGTTGAGATCTCCTCAATTTCAATGTGTTTCATTAGGTGTTTGATTGATGCTTTTGAAACATTCTAAATAAGTACAGTTTTTTGAAAGTGCTGCGCATTGAGCGAGAAAGTTGAGATGGTATAAACTTATGTAGGTCGAAGTGATTGAGTTCCATTTTCAGATGACTCATTTATGCTGTAACGGCAGCTGTAAATGCTGTTTTGAACTGTTGCTCTGATTCTCTGTTTGGCAGAACTTTTACATGATAGGGAGGGATAAGAGCAGGACATATTGGAGAGTGCTAAAGATTGACCGGCTGGAACCTTCTGAATTAAATATTCGTGAAGATTCCACCACGTACACGGAGAGGGAATGCTCCGATTTGTTGATGCGGATACACGAAGGAAACATTGCCACCGGTGGACTTAAGTTTGTTACCACGTGTTATGGGATTGTTGGTATGGCAGAGCTCTATTTGCATGCTTTCAAATCTCTGGCTATATGCAGTGTTTTGTGGTATTGATGGTGGTTTTCTCTTCTCAGGATTTATAAAATTTCTGGGGCCATACTATATGCTACTTATCACGGGAAGAAGACAGATTGGTGCCATCTGTGGTCATGGTGTTTATGCAGTCTCCAACAGTGCAATGATTCCACTACCAAATTCTTCTGTTCGATCTAATATCAGTGATTCTAAGAATGAGAACAGGTCTTTAGTCCATTCTGCACTAGATGCATATTGTCCATGTTACTTGAGAAAGGGAACCATAACTATGACTCTGAAAGATCCCTTGGTTTTTGTATTTGGTGAAACTATTGTATAAATATAACTTTTATTTCTTTGGTAGTTGTTTTTTGTATTTGTTTTTTTGACATTTAGAGAAAATGAAATTTCTTTCTTTTTTCTTTTTCACCCATGTCAAGACTGACAATACACATTATCTTGTTATGAATGACAAGGTTTTGATTTCATGAATGTGCAATAAGCATACAGTCCTTTGAGTACAATGATGTAGTCTGGTAATCAATCTCCATTGATCTGAGCAATGGATATTGCATTGTTCAGACATGGATTTATTTTTTGGTACAAGGGACAGAAGCTGAAGCCTTATGGTTGTGCTATGTATTAGTTTAGAAGATTTATTATTCCCTTTCGGGATGTGAATTCTGTTCCGTTCTTTCCTTTTACTTAGAAACTGTCATTTGTTTTTTGTATTAGACCTTTTGATGATTGTGTTAATTAAATTGCATTGGTGTCATTAATTGCTTAGATACAAGAAGCTCCTCTGCATGGTGGACCTTACAAAGGACTTCTTTTTTAGCTACTCATACAATGTCATGCGTAGTCTTCAAAAGAACTTGTGTCATAATGAGACAGGCCAGGTCGTCTACGAGACAATGTTCGTCTGGAATGAGTTTTTGACTCGTGGAATTCGAAATCACCTCCAGAATACTTTGTGGACAGTTGCACTAGTATATGGCTTCTTTAAACAGGTAAGTAATGAATGATTCTAGGACAAGTCGACAATTTTGGCCTTTTCCCTTCAGCTATGATGCTGTTGGAGCCTGCTGTCCTTGATCCATGGGAATTTACTGTATCTAATTGCTATACAAAATGTTATAGTGGGCTGGCTTAAATTTTTCAAATCATTTGTTCCATCTCTGTGGTTTAGTGTTGTTCTCATGCTATTACTGTGTAAATGAAAACTTTATATTTCAAGAACGAGAATCCCTTTTTTCTTTTTTTTTTTTGGAGCTTCTATATTGAGGATACTTATTAGGCATGTGTTTTCACTTCAGATTAATTGTTTACTGATTAAGCACAACAATAGGCTGATGTTAATTGTTTCAACATCGTGAGTTCATGGCAAATTGCTATCAAGCATGTACTAGTTTTATTAAGATGTATTGGCTTAGTCTGTTTTATCTCTCATGCTATATGAATTCAGGCTACGCTTTCTGTGTCTGGAAGGGAATTCAGACTTACTCTCATTGCCAGACGTTCTCGCCATTATGCTGGTACCAGGTAGGGGTGTTCTTCTTCCCCTCAGGCTACTTTGTGCTTAGTGTTAATGTGCATTGCATGTTGATGAAGATTGAATTGGCTCTTAGCCTCTGATTACTAATTTGAGGCCGCATTATATCAGTTGAAACAGCCTCTGATGTGACAGTAAGGTCTATTCTGTTGTGACTTAGAGGTTACAAGTTTAAGTCATGGAAATAGCCTCTTTGTAAAAACAGATGTAAGGCTACGCACATCTAATTCTTTCCCAGACCTCACAGTCTCGGAGCCTTGTGCATTGGTATACTCTTTTTTTATTGCATCACTTGAAACATAACTATTGGCAATTCCTGTCCAGTAGTTAGTCCGGAAAATATTATGTTTCTCTTTATTCTTTCAATAATATTTGATATTTTTAGTGGTTGGTGTTGAATTGTACAATGATTATCTCATAGTTAAACAGCTATCACGCTTTGTATTTGTGTGTTTTAAGATCTGTTTATGCCTCTCATAGTGTGCTTCTCAATTAGGTACTTGAAACGGGGAGTGAATCAGAAAGGAAGAGTAGCAAATGACGTTGAGACGGAGCAGATTGTTTTTGGGGATGTTCTTGATGGGTTTCCCAAGCAAATATGTTCTGTTGTGCAGAACCGTGGCTCTATCCCTCTATTTTGGTCACAAGAAACATCACGTTTAAATCTTAAACCAGATATTATATGTATGCCCTTGCACTTCTTGAATTCATTTTTGTGCTACATTATTTTATTTCTTCTACTTTCTGTCTCTTTTATTGCTGTGTCCTATGTTGTTCTATTTCATACAATTTTTTGCATCTCTTTCAGTGTCAAAGAAGGACCAAAACTTTGAAGCGACCAGACTTCATTTTGAAAATCTTGTCAAGAGATATGGAAATCCTATTATTATTTTGAATTTGATTAAGGCAAGTTTCTTTCTTTTTTCAGTTTCCAGTGTCTTCACCTTTCTTGCTTATGATTCACATTCCTTCAAGTGCTTTTACGCAATAAAAGAATCTTGTGGAACATTGTTCTTACGAGAAATTGGTGTTGGTGTTGACCAGCTTTTTATTATCTTTTCCTTCCTCTTTGAATGTTGTCTCTCTTTGATATGGTTTTGGGAATGTACAGACACATGAAAAGAAGCCTCGAGAGTCGATTCTTCGCACAGAGTTCGCTTATGCTATTGATTTCATTAATAAAGATTTAACAGAGGAGAATTGTCTAAGATTCCTCCACTGGGATCTACATAAACATTCTCGGAGGTATATCTCTTGTAGCTTGATTTTGGCTTCTTAATACCATATGAATATTTAACCCTGATACTTAATGCACTCGCCTTTTTTTTTTTTTAAATTTCTTTTACTTCCAGCAAAGCAACCAATGTTTTGTTACTTCTGGGAAAAGTGGCTGCATATGCTTTGATGCTAACAGGTTTCTTTTATTGCCAAATAACGCCCACCATGAGACCTGAGGGATGGATGAATTTGCCATTGTCTGAGTAAGTTGATGCATCACAATTCTTCCGTCATTTGTAACATGTGATAAAATGATGGTTAGGCTGGTGCCATTCAAGTTGCAGCAAAGTATTAGTGTATGCTGGTAGATATAAAATGATCCATTTCCCTATATGTTGATTTACCTTGCTTGGGAAGTGTTGACACCTTGGATGAATTAAGAAAGGTTTAAGTTGCATCTCAGTTCACAGATGATTATATGTTTACTCCCTCCCTCCTTCCCTTCACCTTCCCCCCTCCCCCGCTTCTCTTACCCAACCAACTACGTTACTTACCTTCTTCCTTTTGTCCAGCACAGGCTGTTGTAGCCTATAAAATTATGCTGATGTAGGGATGGGATTAACATTAACAATTTTGCATTTTGTTATCTGTAAGCTATTTACCATGCTTTATTGATGGCAAGTTCTTTATTATGAATTTCATGCAGGAGTGTTGAGAATGACAACTTATCTATGCAGAGTAGCTCCGGCAACAATAATGATGTAGATAACTTGGAGAGATGTAGTATAGACAATAGTGTTGTTAATGGAAATCTTATCAAAGGTCCAATGTTCCAAAAAGGTGTGCTAAGAACAAATTGCATAGATTGTCTTGACCGGACAAATGTTGCACAGTATGCATATGGGTTGGCAGCTCTTGGACACCAGCTTCATGCTTTAGGAGCTATAGATAACCCAAAAATAGATCTTGATGAACCTTTGGCGGATGAATTAATGGGGTTTTATGAAACAATGGGCGACACATTGGCTCATCAGTATGGTGGCTCAGCTGCTCACAATAAGGTGATTCTGGTTTTGATGCAAAGATTTGCCGTTCAAGAATATTTCCCTGTAGCTTTTGCTTGCTTTGTTTCATTGTCTCAGATATTTAAAAAGCAGGCTTTTCAGTGGAGCAATTATGAAGGAGAGTTTTATTGGTTTTTTTTTTTTTTTTTACTAGAACTGGTTATATGCATCAATGATTGTTGTGGCCCATGATTTGGCAAGAAGTTCTACTGTCAGATCTTATTCACCAAAATGTCTAATAATTGAGTTAAATTGGGTATCTGTGACAAAATTATTTTAGGTCTCAGAGGGGTTTTTTGGTGGGTTGGGTGGTGGCATTTGGTGACATGACAGTCTTTATACTGTATTAATGTGCTGTGAAAAAGTTGGAAAAATACTGTGCTGACAATGTTTAATAGAAAAATTTTTGCTCAGTATTAATTATGTTTTGAGGTGGATTAAAAACTTCTGTCAAGTCTTGGTCATTCAGCATCATTTTTGATAGTTCTACTACTTTCTAATGTAATGAATAAAGTCAGCATCTTGATTCCAAAATGATATTGTCTTATCCTTTCAAAACTTTTCATGTTCTCTAGATATTCTGTGAGAGAAGGGGCCAATGGAAAGCAGCTACCCACTCCCAGGAGTTCTTCAGAACTCTTCAGCGGTATTACAGCAATGCATATATGGATGTAGAGAAACAGGATGCAATTAACGTGTATGTTATGCTTTTGGTCTTTGTATTGTATTACATGCATAAAAGTAAGGTTTACCTTTGGTAATAATTTGTTCGGTCCATCAGTTGGGTGTGAACAAGTTTCGCTTTTTGCTTTCAAATTGAACCCACAAGGTTTGAAAAATAAACACATTGCCATATGAAATATTGTGTACGGAGGAAAATTAATGGCTGATGTTTGCTCCGCTCATTCAACTTTGGTAGTGTTAGGCAACTGATAAATGACCCACTTTCTGAATAATAATGAGCATACTTCATTTACTGGACTTGTTTTTCCTTGTGTGGTCAATAAATCAATTTTTTTTTTGTTGCTGACTACTTTGAGCAGATTCTTGGGTCACTTTCAGCCACAAGAGGGTAAACCTCCACTGTGGGAGTTGGATTCTGACCAGCATCACCTTGTGGGAAGGAATGGGCAAACAAACACCGATGAAGATTCAAGGTACTTGATTGGCCACCGATGTGAACTATGCCTCAATTTCTATCTGCTTTGGCTATAGTGAATTTAAATGCTCAAAATTTCACTCTTGGAATGTAATGAATACACTTCCAATGTACCAGGAAAAGTAAAAGAATAATGCATATGCTTCAATAACTGTTCAACAAAACTCTGCCATCAATTGCAGTTGCAGGGATGTAATGTCAAATGTCAATATGGTGCCATCTTGTGTGTTTCTTTTGGCATTGTTCCTTTCAGTCCTTTGTTCTTTTTCTGTCTTCACTTTTCCTTTTAATTTAATCTTCATTTAAATTTTTTTAGCCTTCTTTATTTCCCTGTCTCATATTAATTTTAATTAGCATTTGTGTGGGCAGGGGTGCTAGGGGGTGGGTGGAGCTAGTGTTTGAGATGTATCTCTTGTCTTGCATTTTATAATCCTGTAAAAAATGTTTGCATTTTGCTTTCCATATAGCAACATAAACAAGTTGACCACAACTACTGCTGCTTATCCTTTAACTATCAAGTTCCTTATATTCAGGTCATTTTTCAAAAGGTCCTTTTCAGATGGAAATATACTTCATGGAAGTGGGTTGCCATCTTCAGCCACAACTATCAGGCAGAAGAAATTTTCCAATTCAGCTTTGCCTGATCATTTGCACAAGGAAACTAGTTTTCTTGTGGAGTCATCCCCAGAAATATCAACTTGTGAGAGTGATATAGCATTTTCAAGGTTTTTATCTTGTCTTTTTTTCAGCAAATATGCGTCAATCTATTTTTGATTGTTGAGACCATGTTTCACTGCTGATTCCATGTAGTCATTGTTAGTACACAATGGGGGGCTTGCAGCCCCTTTGGGTGTACATGTGCACTCACAACAGTTGTGAAAGTTTTCTATTATCTCACTTTCAGTCAATTGGCAGTTGTTATAGTTATGAACATAGTTGTCAATCTGTTCCTTATAGAACATGGCATAGTTATCTTAGGAGATATTTTTATCATGTTCAACTGTTTATGTCCCATGTGGGGTTTCATCCCTAGGAAAGGTGATCAGTGGGATTGTTGCCCGCATAAAAGGGCTGTTTCTATGGTTGACATTTGGACTGACTCTCTCTTTCTCTCTGCATGTAAGTCTCTGTTTCTGTTTGGTTATTGTTTCATTTCTTGCCTTTGTGATTAATCAATTTACTTATGGCACCTGTTGCTGAATCTGTGTGTGTGACTGGCTGTGCTGTTTTTATAGTGCTATTTACTGATCTTCTGCACAATTTTCATCACTATACCTCTGAGCAGTATTTTTCCCAATGCAGATACACTCCCTTGATGCCTCGCAGACAACTCTTTGGAGATGCACAAAGAGATCGATACCTCAATAGTGATCATGCTTGCTTCTCTGAACATGGAGATATGTTTAGTTGCTCAAATTTTGTTGATATAGACTGGTTATCTTCTTCTGGAAATTCATGCGAAGAAGAGCCATTTGAGAGGTACTTGTAATTGATATGATAACCTTTTTCTTGAATAAGAGGGAGTTCAGTGATTATAGCAATGCATAGAAAAAACAAAAGGAGCTTGGTAGACCAAAACATGTGCGCGTGCTTCTGTTTATGATCTTATAAGCTCAAACTAACAATACCAGCTATTCGAACTATAAATCACAAAGACTGTTTTTGTGGTATCCCTACATTGAGAGTAACTTGTAGAGGTGTTCCATTTATTGCTTTAACAAGTATTTTGCAGTCAAATTTACATATTGGGGCATTAACGGACTGCACAGTCAGAATTGATGTATTAACTGGTTTTTGAAATCTAAAGAAGCCCCTGAACCTTTATCAGTAACACATCACCAATGGGCTTCATGTTTCCTGGCCTAATTTCTTGAAGCATATCAGATTTTTTTTGAAAAAAAAAAATTATTACTTTGAGAGCTTGTCAATATTTTCTTTTACCTCTTTTTTTTGTTTTTTTGGTGCAGATCGTCAATACTTACAAGCTCTCCAGTTGCTGGGATGTCATCAGAGAATGTGAATGGAATCATGGGCGAATCCACCCCATCCACAAGTGGTTATGGCCCCAGCATGAAGGTCAGTAGACTGTTTTGGTGGTCACATTTCTTGTGGGTTTTCTGCATCATATAAGATCAGTAATGATTAACCAAACCATAAAATAGAATGGGTACTGTAAATGACACATACTTCAAAACCATCATATATCAGTAATTGCAGAGTTTTCCTTCTGGTGGGACACATTGGAATCTAAAGGTTTTAGATTGAGTTATACAAAAACCAAATATATGCATTGTAATTTTAGCAATGCTAGGGGGGTGCAGTAGAGAGGACGATAAGTTTATATGGGGTAGATGTCCCTCCATGTGACCAATTTTGTTATTCAGGTTCTATCATTCAGAAGGATGGCAATATAGAGGAGGAAGTGCTTCAGAGGACAAGGTTTGGATGGGTAAAATGCAGATTTGCCACTGGAGTTTTGTGCGATGGCAGAATTCCCTTTTGAGTTGATGGACAAATTCTACCAGACAACAATTAGGTTATTGATGCTCTACAGTAGTGAGTGTTGGGTTATGAAAAAGCAACATGTAAAGAAAATGAGTATGAAAAAAATAAAAATGCCTAGATGGGATGTGTGGACACTCTAGGTAGGAAGGACCAAATTAGGAATGAGGATATTCGTAGCAAAATAGGAGCCAGCACTTTTCGGAATAAAATAAAATAAAATTGAGGGAGTAACGTTTGAGTTGGTGTCCAAGCGTAGGCTGATAGATAGATGCTCTTACTAAGAGGGGTGACCAAACTCAGGTAAATTGTGTGAGAGGAGAGGGAGAGGTAGACATAAGTTAACTTAGGAATCTTTAGTTAGGAAAAGTTTAGAATAATTGAGTCTTACAGCTGTGACTTTGTGCACGACAGAGTGGGATGACAGAGAGAAGATTTATATAACTGACCCCAATTAAATTTGGGATTGAGGTTTTTTTATTTTGTTTTTTTAGCTGCCAATTATATCTCAAAAGGGGTGGTACATCCAACTTTTTTTTTTTTTTTACGCACAAGTGTATGTCTTTGATAATCTGTGAACATCTTAAACAATTGGTTGATACTTCTTAATAGTTGATTGGTTAATATTGCAAACGTAAGAACCTAACAATCAACGTTCAAAATACATATTAGGCATGCTAAGTTGACCCTCAGCTCTCATTCTATGCTCTGTAGGCAAGTCGGCATACAGGAACCAAGCCATGCTATGGTAATCCAGAGAATTCCAATGTTATTGAGGATTTCTCAGATAACTTTGTGCAATGGGTAACTTACGGAGAGACAATCTGCCATTGATGTCAAGATCAATCTCCAGGAGTTAATCGAATTCCGGACCTTGTTTGACTCGACCTGCTTTCGAGATGCTGATTAACTCGTTAGAAATGTTTTTAAAAGGAGCAGGAATGGAGTAACCGAAAATTTACCGGCAAGGAATGTAGGAACAGTCCAAGAAGAAATCATCCCAATCCTTGCATGTGTGACTCGCAGCATTGATTCTACCGTGGAAGTCTCAATGTTTCTCAGCACCAAAGTGCAAAGAGCAAATAGCCAACGCTTTGAAAACAAATTCATTTTAGAGCTCCACTTTTTTTAATTCCTCCAGTAGCTGAAGTATTGGAGGCTTAAGTCCGACTAAATATATTCACTCTGCTCCTAAAAGCTACACTTTTAGAGCAATTTCAGGCCATTGATTCTTTCTTCCCAACAATGGTGGGATTAAGTGTAGCAATGCACCTATAGGTTCGATGAATTCTACTTTCAGTTTCGGCACTACTGACTAGGTTTACGGTTTTCATTTCTGTTTCAAGGAGAAGGTTATCTATCTGTTTGGGTGCCATGACCATAATAGTTTTCATATTAACAGATGGATAACCGAGTCTCTTCGAAATGGAAAGGAAATACGAAGTCTTAGAATTGAAAAAACTGAAAGCAGATTACATGGAATTCTGGGGGCATGCAAGGAAATGCCCACCCCTTATTGGACCAAACACTATTAGTTCCATTCAGCCATTTAAAACAGCTGTTTCTGTTGTGGTGTGCGTGTCTTTGATTAATTGTAACTTTGAAAAAGCCACAAAGCTCTTGGTAGCTACCGAATTAGAAACGTGGGTGGCATGTTGGGTAAAGCAATAATGCAATCGTTTCTTGAAAATTGTCAAAGGTTTTCTGAAATTTCTAATGCGCCTCAGTCTTTGCAAGCATCCGTGAAATTGCGAGTTCACAAGTGAATGTCACCTTGAAGGGGTCGAACATTTGATGGTAACTTTCTGGTCATGCAAAGTAGCCACTGTTGCCTGCTGTTGGGAGATGAAGTAGCTGCAGAATACGCTGCCCTGAATATCCTTTTCTAGAGGACCCCCCACATTCGACAGATTAAGAATTGAGCCTAAAAGTAAACGTTTGCAGGATTGCCATATGTATATTGGTACAATGTAGCAGCAGTTCAGCTTCTTGCTAATACACCTGAAATTCGGAGCTTCAAATCTCATCATGTGCATGAAGGAAAAAGAACTATGACAACTCCGGTGCAGTCTATAAACTACTTGTTGAATGCAAAAACAAGGAAATTTCAAAAAAAAATAAGTCCCTTTAAAAAGGGTAAAATTTGTAAGCTGGGTTGCTAGGGATAGGGAACTGCAATCCATCCCTGAAAACAGAGCTTCAGGTGAAAGCAAGAACAAAAAACCAAATTTCTTCAGCACCAGGAGAAAAAGGTCAGCCAAGAATGGGGAATATTCGGGCAATGTGTTCTAACGGGACGCTATCTGCTTTGTCTTTCCTCAGCTCAGGATGGTTGAATTCATTGCCGGGAAGGACAATCAGTTGGCCTTTCCCATGACCTTTTTCTATACTCCACCCAAAATTGGAAACCTGATGTTCAAGGAATTTGTCCAATGATAGACCTTCGATGTTAATAGCCTGTCACATATCCAAGTCAAATAAGAATCTCAGGAAGATAACCAAAAAGATATTCATCAGTGTGACAATCACAAAAGCTGGTGTAAATTAGACATAGTAAAATCAATGGACGTAAACTAGGATTTAATTTACAACAATTTTTATTTGATGGAAGAGGAACATTTTTCTGAATGAGTACCCAAAAATACAAGCCTTCTGCTAGCATGCTGGTGCTAGGACCAGACAAGAAAATGGACTGCACAGAAAAAACGCAAAGGAAAATAACATGTGCTTAACAGACATACTTCAATAGGAAGATAATTGGAACATACCTCAGCCAGGACAGACCTAGGAACCTTTTGATAAGTCAATGAAAGGAGGTGGATTGCATAGGTTTGAATTGCTTGCTCAAAACCTGCATTTAATCCTTTTATGAAACATTATGGCAATCACTGGCACCATAAAAAACATTAGAGGAAGCCAATTTGATCCTGCACTAATCAATTATTACAAAAAAAAACAAAAAACCATGTATGTAATTATGTACAAACTGATACACTACTACATGACAGTTGCACTTTTATGCAATATCACCTGCAGTAACGTTGGACTTTAAATCACTGCTGACTAAAGTATATCTGCCACCATGTTTCCCTGGGCAGTGCATTTTCTTATCAAACTAATAGTGCCTCAATAGATATGACTGCTGTGTTTTGTGCCCTATAATTTAAATTTGCAGAATAGTATTTCCTAGTAACAAAATAAGAATAATTCACTAAACCATTTATCCTTGTAAATGACATGAACTAGACAACTGAAAAGAAGAAACAGTCAAGGTCTATCTAAGGAAAATAACAGTAACAATGCAGTTCATCATAACCTGGAACAGATTCAACTATGTGGCGGGACTTAGCAGCCTCATCCCAGAATTGGCGAAACCTTCCTGTCTGCAAACAAAAAGGTTGGTGTTTAATATATGTCTATTTCATACTTCCACACAGGTCAAACGATAAAACAGCAAGATACCTCCAAATAGTGTGAGAGAACTATGAGTGTCTTGAACTGTTCCTCCATTTGCTGTGAGCACAAGAAAAACATAATATATAACAGGCTTAATAAGTGCTTAAAATAAAGATAGTTCAACTGCTAAATGACCTTGAAGCCAGTGTTACTTTGGCTGAGCTAACTTTTATTTTAAAAAAAAAATCCCAAAGTGATCTAGGAATTTATATGAGCAGGTCGGTTGGAAAGTTACCACTCGCTCTGGAATCAAAAACAGACAGAGGCTAAAATCTGGGGCTGGCATTGCCATGAGTGCCTGCACAAAAGCAAATAAAAAAGATTAAAAGGAGAAAAAAAAAAAGAATTTAGTGCCAATAAGCTGCAAAACAATTTGTAACTATATTTTAAGAAACAGCTTAACCAAACCTTAACCAAAATGCAGGAAACAATTTGAGCGCTCATTCGCTCTGGCTCGAACTGCAAACAGATAACACAATCGATTGAAGTAATAAGAAGGCATCTGCTTAACTTATTAAGTTTTTTTATTTATTCATTTAAACCAGAGCTAACATAACGAGCCAATCAACTGAAAAGGGGAAATATCAGATGGCAGCATGCAATGCATGGAAAAACTTCATGACTAATGATGGAGAACCTGATAAAGGCGAAGAAGGCAAAGATTTGCATCCAAACTGTATGTCTGTGTCGCAACCTAACCAACACATAAAACCACACAGGAAATTTTCTAATTTGTTAAACACATAAATAACAATAATCTTAATGTTAATCAGACAACGGCATTCCATGAATTCCCACTCCAAACGGAGTAATTAGTTATACTGTTCCGATAAAACAAAAAAAAAACATAAAATAACAAGAAATTACAGAAATCGATTATCCTTCCTCGAAATTGCTTCTTTTTTTCTTTCAAATAAATTCTTCAGAAAATAACAAGAAACAAAGAAATCCGCTCGAGTTCAGTCTGTCACTCCGGCGACATCCGATAAAATTAGAACTCGATTTCACAAAGAGAAGGCCACAGGACACAGAAATCGCGGACACAGTGCCACAGAGAGAGAGAGAGAGAGAGAGAGAGAGACCTGTTCGTTAACGTAGTTTTCGAGATCGGGGAGAATATCTGGATTGTAAGGATTGACGGCGACGAGCTGCTCAACTGTGTATGAGACTTGTTGCTGTTGCGACGGTTTCTGAGGCTCTCTTTCCCTTCCCATCTCTCTCTCCCTCCTCCTCCTTCTTCTTCTTCTTCTTCTTCTTCTTATGTTTCGCCTTTTCTTTTTTCTTTCTTTTTCTCTCTGATTTAAACTGACGTTTTGATGCTTCACCCTCCCCTGCGGCTGCCTAGGGTCCCCGCTGGTCTAAAAACAAAAGCTACATCTATATTCCAAAGACCCCAAGGTTTAAGAAAATTTACAGCCGGTCAAAGCCGTTCGATAAAGGGTTACCCCAATTACCCTAATCCATTCGCTTTTTGACCTTTTTCCAACAAAGTTAGCTAATTACGGTTTGATATAGATGTTCAGTGACTCATTTAATTTGGGTTCAAATTTAATCGACGATGTTTCCTCTCATTTCATAAATTTAAGTTTAAAAAATTTGTAAAATTTTAAATTTAATATATTGTAATTAAATTTAATAAAACTCAACTCAATCGATTACGAATATTTGCCCCATTTTTATGTTAAAGAAAAAAAAATTAGCTAATTAATTAATAATAAAGTAAATATAGAAATAAAATGAAGCTCTTCAATCATGCAACCAAAGCCACCCGGGGAAAAACTTTAAGCTGCTTCTGGAGGAATCAATTTCTGCTGCAAACGTAATTGCTGCAGCGATCAGATTATAGGACAATGAGGACAACCCCATCAAAAAAATTTCACAAGCCCACGAGGACACGTGTGGATATCTGACAAGATTCTCATGTATCATCACTACACCAAAGACTACAAGACTCACTGATGGTAACATGCAAGTTCTTCGGATCACAGATGTAAAAGATTTGATATCAAGTTCCAGCCCATCCACGTCTTCTTATCGCAAGGATTTACAAAGCTCAGCTCAAACATTTCCTTCCTGGCATGCTCACCAGATTCACAAAACCCAACAAGCTTGGCAATGACTTCAGCGCTTTCTTTTATGTGTTGCATGTTAAGAGGGTCTGTCCACAGTCTGTTTACCAATTGCAACCTCCTCTGCTTCCCCACCGGCGGGATTTCCCATTTTGCATAGAGCATTTCTCTTTCTTCTGCTGTTAGCCTTGAATTCACTCTCTTAGCTAAATACTCCCTTTCTTGCTTGAGAGCCTTGATACTGCATTCAGTGCCAATGCAACAAACATGGCCAGCGGTTAATGGATGTCCTTTTTTTTTTTTTTTTTTCAAGCCACATTGACAGATTTATCAAAATGATCAGTAATTGATCAAATAATTTTACCTTGATGATACTGTGGTAGCAGGCTCATCGCCTAAAAGAGCTGGGCTTGCATTTCCAACTTCTGCCAATTGCTGTTCCAACCAAGACAACCGTCTAAGCTCAACTTCCATATACATCCGATCTGTGGGTTCTCCTCTAAATAACAAATAGAATTGTGTGCGGTGAACAATCGAAACGTGGCATAAATGCCATAGCATAATAATTTGCTTTCTTTGATCCTCAAAAACTAAGTTCCATGGCAAGGGAGCTGGATCAATAGCATCCTGCTCGATAGGTGCAGCTTCATTTGACTCTAGCTCGAGCACCTGACATAGAGATGTGAAATAAAATTTTGATATTAGCTCAGCTTGAGAGGCATAACATTGCTATTATTTGAGTTAGAACAAAATTAACTGATAAAGTTTCCATTATGTTGATTGGAAGTTTTTGAAAAGCAGCTAAAAATGAGAATGAACAAATGTCTATGTCTCAAAGGTCCTAATCCTTGGCGTTAAGAAACCAATAGTGTAATCGGGGATGCAAAATGTGCAATGAGGATTGCAAGGAAAAACCTGAAATTATATGGAAACTCACCTGGCAAACCAGAAGCTGCTTTTGGTACTGAAGCTTTGCCACCCTCTCTTTTAACTCAGTAACATAAGCTCTGATGCTTCTTATGTTCTCTTCAGCAGCATTCTTGAACATCCTCTGCATTTTCTTTACATTAACTGAATTAGATTGTGAGGCAGGAGTGTCATCCCTTGATGACATGCTCGCAACATGTCTGTCATTCTTTTGAGGGGTAGCTTCAGCTGGTGTGTTCATTGTACTACAGCTCTCAGGGATTCTGTTCTCCGTCTCATTGTCTACTACAACGCCATGAGAAGAGGACATGGGTGAGCACGGTGATCGTATTATATTTTGCCTGCTTGAGCTATTGCTCAATGCAAAATGAAATACATTTTTCTTCTTCAGTTGAGCCTTGAACTCCGGAGTCTCCTCTCCACTTGAAAAAGAAGAAACGAGCATGTCTATGGATTTCTGGACATTGTCAAGCTTCCTTTCTAGAGAAGCAATTGTATTTTCTTGAGAGTTCAACCGAGAGATCTCTTGCTTCAAGTCAGCTTTATCTCCGATCACAATTTCTTCAGGATCAAAATTAAGTGCTTGCATGTCCTTAATTTCAGATAGCATCTTGGCTATTGTTTCGGCAGCTGCCTGGCTCCCTATCTTACGAGAAGTAACCTCCTTATGAAGTACTTCAAGAGCTTGATTTGCTTCCTCACCCAATTGCTTTTGCCGCTGCTCAAGCTTGCGTATTTCCTGAACAAGCATGGATGGATCTGTAGAAGTGATGGATTGCCTAACCATTGTCTGCCTTCCAATGGCTCTTTTTGTTGCATCTGGTGTAGGCTTACTAATGACTGGTTCACCTTCAACAGTAAATGAAAGACATCTTGCTACATTGCATGAAGGACCACCTTGGTTTACACTCTGGAAACTTCAAATGTCAGGAACAAACATTAAGCTGGGAAAAAATATTAATAATAGTTGCTGAGGTTACCTTCAGCTCCTTGCGAGACTTTCTTTCCAGTTCAAGTTGTGCTTCTGCAAGGTCTCTTTGGCGTTTCAGCTCTTTCATTTCCCTCTCCATCTGCATATTGGAGCAAATACAGCAAGTCACCCTTCCAGAAATTCAAATATGTGAAAAGATTTTCAGAAAACACTCGGATTTTCTGGAAAATGTTAACAGCATACTCAGGAATGAAAAAAGTACTAATCTCGTAAAAGGGGAGGAATTGCAATCCTATAATTCCAACTCAGCTCTTAAGATGCAAAGGAGTTTACTTTGGATTTTCTTCAGGAAGCATAAAATTCTTCTCCAACCAAAAAACAGGAAGCTAAATGATTAAGTCAACAAACATTGAATGCATACCTGCTCAATTTTCATATTCTTCTCTACCAACAAGGACCTTAAAGATGAAGCCGAAGAAAGCTCTGGGCTGCGAAGCTCTGCTTCAAGTCTAGCCACTTCCTTCTGCAAATTCTTAACTAATCGCTTGTCTGATACAACCTGAAGTGGGCAGATTTCATTACTGGAGGCTCCTTGAAGTTTTGCAAATCACACAATGACATAATGACCATAACATCCATGATGGCATAATTTTTCATATTTAATCGCATGAGATTTAAACAACTAAAATACTTGATTAGTTTCTTCAGAACTAAATCAATAAAAAATGTTGAAGCCATTGGGATGTTGCTGCTGTGATTAGCAAACTGATAAACTGATTTCAAGTACAGAGCATAAGAGGGTGCAATTACTCTCTTTTCAAGGAAAGTGAAAACAGACGAATATCTATAGAGTTATAGTAGCATACCATGTTTACTTGGGCATTGTTGGTAACTTCTTTTGCACTGGTTGCAAATTTCAACATATTCCTTGTTTGCTCCACATGACTTAGAGCTGGACTCATGGTACAAATGATTGCTGTTCGCGCATTACCCCCAAGTGAATGCTGCAATATCCGTGTAAGTTTTGAGTCTCTGTATGGTACATGCCCACTTCTTTTCCCACAACTGCAAACATGATTGGGGGTATGGAAAAGAATCCTAAGTGCCCAGTCAACAGATTTATAATAAACCAAGTTCACATGCATTTACCAATTTTCAAGTTTCACAAAACAATACTAGCATATAATATTCTCCTGGAATAACATGGTAACACAAACTCCATCAGTTCCTTTCTAATTCCTATTGATGCCTTGGCTTATATGCATGCTCTTGAGGTTTATAACTAAAATAGTGACAGAAAAGCATCTGGAAAATATGCCAAGTGTATCTTGAAAATGACAGAAGCAAAACAGACATCTGAAGTCACTGCTGTATTCAAAACATAATGCCTCAGCCTCTGGCACTGACCTTAGCTTTCTGATCACCGTTGTGAGTGTCAATAAGCTGCGGTTAATATGACTGCCTTCCTTCAATCTGGCACCATCTGCATATGTTTGAGATGCACGCTCACTTCCAGCAAGGTCCACGAGATTCTGTAAAATTCCAGTACTTCAATGATACATTCAAGGGTAAAGTCCCAATTAAGAGAAAGTTAGGTAACTTACCAAACTTGCCAAAAAGGACTTCACGCATCCTGAATTTTCCCGAAGACTGCTCTCAATGGTCTGTAATTCAACCCATGCATACAATTTCAGAGCTTTGTTAGTCATACAAGCTAGTAATCAACAAATGATTGAAGGCGCTGGGAGTTGGAATTACATGGTAATATGATCAAGGTCAAACAACTAGTTTATCATAGGCATTATTTGAAACTGTAGGAGAAGTTTAACCAAGTAAAATAAAAAAGAAAATACAGCACCAATTGGGCTCACCAGCCTTATGATCTGATGTGATCTTGAACTGTTATCATTCAGAGCTGTTTCACCGACTTGCCGTTGAGCTGAAAATGTGAGTGTTCATGGATCAAAGGACAGGAAGATATGAGATGAGGACACTATTGCTGCATGTGTGGTAGGAATCCTTTAAAATTTTCTCCACTTAGTTATTTAATGATACATAATTTGGGGGGTGGGGGATTTGTTGGTATTTATATAACTATATATGCAGGCATATACCGAATGGTCTAGCATATTACATAGTCTCCTTTAATAGACTTGAAAATGTGCATGTTAACAACTTGACTCAGATGCATCTTTTTCCAGAAGTAACACATGAATATTTAAGTATGCGGATGCACAGTTGATTACAGTTAGATAAATTCCAGCTAAAATACATGAAAGCTATGTTTACCTTCACAAATTCCAATCAAGTGCTTTAAATGTTGGCTGTCCTTGACAACTTCTTCAACTAATTTTTCCGCAATTGTCCCTTTCTGCTTCACAAAATTGGGGAAAGGAAGTTAGCACTGTAACAAAGGAAACCAACACAAGGAAAATATGTCACTGTTCCAACAAATTTTATTCATGCACATGCCTCAGGATCATCCAACAGCCGAAGAGGACCAGATTCACGATTTAAAAGGTCTACAACAGTCTCATTATAGATCTCCAATGCAGATATCTTCAGGATAAATTCCCTCTCCGGTGTCTGCCAAAATTTAAAGTACTTCA
Source organism: Kandelia obovata (assembly GCA_021464305.1). Taxonomy (NCBI): domain Eukaryota; kingdom Viridiplantae; phylum Streptophyta; class Magnoliopsida; order Malpighiales; family Rhizophoraceae; genus Kandelia; species Kandelia obovata. The sequence continues at coordinate 11,405,054 of CM038474.1, read as the reverse complement.
ACTATAAGAACTATTTATAAACACAATGAACAATTTCTTTGTCCTGATCAGTACATATAGCTGTTGCACTATACACATATGGATTGTAAATTACTCGAGATGTTATCAATAACTAATTATAGCTAGAGGAAATTTAATGGTGCTTTTCACTCATGGCAATTTTCTGTTAAAAGTTACTATAATATCAATGAGGAGTAAAAGTTGGCGAATAATGATCCATTGTCAATTGATTGCATGCTGTACCCAGATGGCAATGCAATTAAGGCAGCAATCTATCCCAAAGGAGGGGAGGGGGAAAAAGAAAATTTTCATGGTTTGGTGTCCAGAATAGCTCACATTTTGGATGCGCTCATAAATATCCTTAACAGCATTTTCTGTGATTCCTCTCATGGTAAATGTCTTTCCGCTGCTAGTTTGCCCATACGTAAAGATCGTTGCTGGAAGAATTCAAAACTTAGGAGCCAATGAGAAAATCATGGAAGGACTAACAATGTGGTTAACCGAATAATTCACATTCTTAACCAGGACCAATATGCTACCATTAATTCCTGTAAGTGCGGACAAGGCAACATCCTTGGCCCCTTCTTCGTAAACCCTTCGAGTTGAGCAAGTAGGATCAAAAACCTTATCTATAAAACATTTAAGTATAAAACCATAGAAATTAGACAATCAGCAATTAGTAAACAACAACAACCAAAAAAAAAAAATGTCATGTGACGTAAATATATACCAAACGTATATGAACTTGCAGGCCGCTCGGAATTTGGGTTCTTGAACACAATGGTGTGGCCGTCGGGCCAGTCCCAGGCGATAAGATCGTATAGCGCCTGTTCTCTACGGCTCAACGGCCTTACCCGAACGGTGACCAGAATCTTCTCCTCACGAGCTTTAGGTCCACCTGGAGTGTACGAAGGAGTCCTCGGTATCTTGGATGCAGGCGTGGCCGGCGTCCCAACCATCTTCCCTTTCTTGGCTTAATTCTTCACTTGCATTCAAACACTTGAGAAACACGCAGAATTAAACATTGCAACGTTAAACATTCAATTGCAGAATTAGTGTAACCCTAAAAGCACTTCAGGTGCAGAAAAATAACCAAACATTAATTCATAAAAAAAAATTAAGAGAGAGAGAGAGAGAAGCAAAAAGTCACCTAGAAATGATCATAAAAAAAAAAGAAAAGAAAAGAAAAAAGAAATGGAAAGTTCTGATCGGTTGAAGAAATGCCATATCGAACTTGAACAAAACAAGAAGTCCACATTAATTGCTTGTACTTTCCTTTTCTAAACCATGTTCCACGATTCGGCTACAGAGAATCACCTGAACGAAGAAAAAGAAGAGGAGATGGAGAACAGAGAGAAGAAGAAAAAAAAAAACCTGAAACGAGCGGCCGAAGACAGTGAGGCACCATTTTCAAATTTTGAAATAAAAGAATGCGCGGTACGGACCCCAAGGAAAAAAAAAGGAAAATTACAAAAGAAATTAAAAACGAAAATGTGTAACTGCTGGGATCGAAGGGATCTTTTTCATTAAAGAACAATAAGGACGAGGCGGAGGAGAAGCAAGAAACAGGGTGGTTGTCAGTAAATGCAGGATAGTGCTGAGGAAGAAAGAGAGAGAGAGAGAGAGAGAGAGAGAGAGAGAGAGAGAGAGAGAGAGAGAGAGAGAGAGAGAGGGAGGTGAATGAGTAACGGCTACTTGTTTTACTTGACTTCGTTCTCTTCCTGTTAGTGCGCGTTTCTGAGAGCACCACCTCTACCAGTACAATATTTTGAATTGGGTCCGACGGAACTAAGGTGGTGGGCGTGGGGCTTCGCAAGTTTCATACACTTGAATTTTATTTTTTATTTTTTTGAATGATTATTTATACATTTCATCATCATCATTATTATTGTATTGAGTAGATCTTCAAAACTATTTAATGAAATAAAAAGGAAACAAAAGTTATTCCCAGCAAAATTTAGAAGAAAGAAGAAAGATACAAGGTTTTATTAGGGTTACATTTCCCTTTTCTAAATAGTCTTATAAACCAATTGAACAGTAACATGCAGTCAACCTTCAACTTCAAAGTCCAAAGCGATGAATGGAAAAAATGGTCAGTCAGGAGATTAAAGGACTGATCCCTTCAACTCCAAGATATAAAATGAGCTATTTAGCCCAAAAAGACTTATCCCCTCAAATCCAAGAAACTTGGGCCTTGTCGCTTGCCGGAAAGCCTATCCAATTTATTCTCTTCTGAGCTTTAAAATCCCAAACTCTCAGCCTACCTGATCAATTGACAGATAAGAAAAAGGTTCGAGCCTGACGACAAATTAAAACTAGCAAGTTTCAAGGGCATATTCGATTGCGGCCCAATTGATAGCGATTGCGTAAAGGGAGACGTCAAAAGCGTCAAGCTTTCAAGATTCCATCCAACATAACATTAATCCAATCCAGTCTAAAAAAAGAAAGAAAATAAAATTTTCTCCCGTACGTCAAGCCTGGGGCCAGTTAGAAGGAACCAAGATCACAAAATGTGCATGAAGATCATTCCAAGAAAGCGGGCTTAGGTAGCTCAGAAACCTGACTTAGACAACGTTCAAGTCAAAAAAAGATATAAGTAGTGGGTCTGAACGCTTAATTTTCAGACAAAAGGCAAAAATTCCAAAGATAGATTTAGATTTATCAATGGGAAATGAGTGCTTTGGACTAAAAAAAAAAAAAAAAAGGGGTCCCATATGCCTACTCATTACGTTAGCCCATTTCAACGTGGAATTAGAGGATAGCTTTGTTGCTTGCAGTCCAACAACTCGGGGAATCCCACAAATCTACACCTACCATTCGTGCATCATCGAAGTTTTTTTTTTTTTTTTGGGGTCAAAAATTTCCCTTGAATTATTAGTGACATGTCACTTGGTACCTTGGTGGTGATTTACGAACCATATTACAATTCAAAGGAGATAAGGATGGAATAATTTGGAATTTTAGCCTTCCGGATAATTCAAATGGAAGACTCCGTCTTTGTCATATATTCCATACATCTTCGTGACCTGAAACGCCGACAGACTATCTAGCAATTAGAATTTATGCTTCTAAATTCTGGTTCATACTTGTGATGCTTCTGGTCTCCTCGTTTACGTATTGCTCTCAATAAAGTAGAATTTATGTCCTAAAAATATAATATAAAATTTTAAATTTGTTAATATTAAAATTACATAATATAAAATAAATTTATGAAATTATAAATGGTATCTTGATTCGCGAGGTCCTATGCTCCAATCCTTTCCATTCGTATCTAACAGCACGAAAGAGATGTGCTCTCTCTAACGATAAATTTTTTTTAAAAAAAATCAAAATCAAAATTGGCATGTTTCAGAATTCTGTGTTATAAAATTATGTGACAAGTAAAACTTCAATTCACGTGAGCTTTTTAACAAAAATTAATATGTAAACATCAATAAATATATCATTAATTTATTGATTTATGTGATTGTATAGATTGATGTTGTGAATCTAACAGTTTTCTAATTAAAAAATAAAAATGTGAATCTCGTGGTGGATCTAAAGGGTTATATATATATATATATGGGCTCCACGTCACTATCCACGGGGCAGCCTTTTGTCTCCCCCGTACATTGACTTTACGGTGAAAATAAGATCTACAGTAAACCCCGTTTCCAATGGCAAAATGAACCCATTAGAATATTACACCGTTTGAAGTATATAAACCTCATAAAGCCTAATTTCTCATAATCTCATCAAAGGTATAAAATTTATGATAATGGAATCCTTAGATACTTTTAAGTTTAGATAAAAACAGATGCAAATATTCTATTAGTTACTACATTGCCCTATACTAAGTTTCATAAAATAATGTTATTTTAAATTTAAAATAGAAAATATATATTTTATATTTTTTTATTATTTCTAAGCACAATGCCAATTCAATACATTCACTTTATAATATTTCAAATAGGTTTTTTTTTTTTAGCTTAATTAACTATAAAATTATAAGCTTTGATCTTTAGATTATAATGTTATGAGGTACGATGTTAATCTCATATGTTGGCAAACATTTTTCATAATATTACATTCTAATAATACGGTAATATGAATCGTACTATTGTCTTTTCTATTCAAAACGCCTCCTAAATCATGGAGGGATGGTATTGGTAGGGTTGTAATCAAGTTAAATGTAATCGAATTTTAATATGTTTAGGTTTCGGCTGTTAAGGTTTTGATTGAACTCAAACTTCATTCGAGTAGTTAGAGTTTGAGTTCAATTCAATTAAAAAAAAAAGGTTGACTTTAATAAAGATTCGATGCATTTATATATTTATAATTTTGAAATCTAATTTGATTAAACTCCTTACAGGAATTGGCTTATTATCAAGTTTGGTCTAACCCATTCACAATGCATATATAAACATGAACATAAAATGAGTTAGATTAAATGATTTTTATTATCGAGTTTTAAAATGAATTGTTCTTGAATATAAACGAATTGAATAAATTTTGGTGTAAATTTGGTCATTTATTAAACAATGGTTAAAAATAAGCTTAAAAATTATCAAATAAATTTTTATCAAGTTCAGTTGCAGAGTCTTTAACAAGAATATAAATTCATCTACATCTCTAGACATTGGTGCTAAAAGATACAGAAAAAGAAATGCAAAAATACAAGAAAACCGCACCCAATTCGATGTTAAAACAATCAGGGAAGAGAGGACAACAGAATCAGCAATCAATGATGTTGGGTTATTTTCATGGCTGTGGCAAACAGCGTAAAAGTCTGTCATCTAAAGCTGAAAATTTTCAGCAAAATTAGTGGTGCGTCACATGCCACACCCTCGACAAATTCACCACGCACCAATTTGACAATGACAAGTTGTTGGGCCACAGCGTTTCCCTCCTTCAATTGTTAATGTCATCCTCGTCAGGTGCGCAGCACGACATGCAAGCTACCTTGGATTTAAACCCGTAGTTTAGAAGTATGCATTGGCAGATAATTACAACCTATCTGTAGAGAGTTCACCAATCATAAAAGGGTTTGTAAGAACCTGTAGGTATCGAAGGCGCTTGGAGTAAAAGAAACGTCGACTAAAACTCATTATTAAAAGCCCCATCTTTGAGAATTGGTACCACAAAACCATCCAAACGGTCCTTGTTTATAAATTATATATAGATGTGCAATTGAATTTACAATATCGTGTTGGTCAAAGATCCGATCCAGAGGAAATCTTCCTCATCATCCATTTCGAGAATTCATAGAGTACGGAAAAACTAATGCACATGCTTTGTTTATTATATTATTACAAATGCTTGGAGAGCCCACATATCTTGGTGCCAACCTTTTTTATTCAAAGAAGATTAATAACAAGAATAATTCATTTTTGCCACTTCCAGCAGCGAACAGTGGAAGGGGTCGTTGAAAAGCTTAGAGTATAGAATATATTAAGGTGGGTGCCTTTCTGTGAAACTCAATAGCCAATAGTAGTTTGTTTCTAATTCTCTTCCATGTGACTGTAGAGGCTTTTCCTGTAACTTGTGGTTTGGGATAAAGTCATATTCTAAGACTCATAGGACTTGGTCATTAATTATTCAGAACAAAATCTATCAAAAGAAATAATTAAAAAAAAAAAAAAGATCTATCTGGAGAACTCTGGCCTTTAAATATTCAGTTATTGTTGAGGTAACATTACTTTCATGCCGGAGTACCTATATGAGAAAGAACGAGCTCATGGGTGCCTAAGCCGGTGCAGACCTAACTAAATGGGTTGGATTCAAGCTGACGAAATGTCATTCCATCCTTTGGAATAATTGATAGTGGTGCGCATCATTGCAACGACTCGAATTTGATAATGTTTAGGGCTAACACTCTACCAATGGTAGGTTGCACCAATTGGCAGTTCCAAAATTAATCTCCTTGCATTTTTGTTTACCATAACTGCAGTTAGGGTTACTTTAAGCTAAATACGAGTTCAATTGCAAGAACAAAACAACCCATCCAAATTAGGTTTAGCGGGCCAATAGCCGTACAGTTGATTTCTTTTCAAACCTTAATTTTGTTTTAGCCCTTCGGACGCGCTCCCCTTTTGTCGTGCCTGAATGGTCACTGGCCCTCAGAGGCCAAGATTGTTGGAGCGTTGTCATGGCCTAATCACAGCACTAACTTGAATTATTGGATGTCCTGTTGTTTAATTTGATTATTCAAAATTACCACTGATTAATTTGGATGAGTTCAGTTTTCAAGTTTTTCTTCGAGGATCCATTACTTACGTTATATATGCAAGGGGATTCCATAGCCATTTATTACCCAATCCGTAGACTTTATATTTTATGTCAAGATAAATATTTTTTTTTCACTATTTATTGTTATTTAATCTATTGTAAGCTTAACGAGCCACAAGCTGTATAATATAATATTCTTTCCGTGAACTTGCTTAACTCACATGCATGTGGGTCTTTATTGGAAGTATTGTGTGATGATGCTGAGAAACTTCTCCAGTTAAATGCCATACATTTTTGGCGTGCAATAAGTCTTTGTTTTCTGTCAACAGGATAGGTTTGAGTTTACCGATGATAATATGCATTCGTCGAATTATATATATACTGTCTCTTATACACATCTAGATGTGTATAAGAGACAGGTGTGATGATGCTGAGAAACTTCTCCAGTTAAATGCCATACATTTTTGGCGTGCAATAAGACTTTGTTTTCTGTCAACAGGATAGGTTTGAGTTTACCGAAGATAATATGCATTCGTCGAATTATATATATACTGTCTCTTATACACATCTAGATGTGTATAAGAGACAGTTATTACCCAATCCGTAGACTTTATATTTTATGTCAAGATAAATATTTTTTTTTCACTATTTATTGTTATTTAATCTATTGTAAGCTTAACGAGCCACAAGCTGTATAATATAATATTCTTTCCGTGAACTTGCTTAACTCACATGCATGTGTGTCTTTATTGGAAGTATTGTGTGATGATGCTGAGAAGCTTCTCCAGTTAAATGCCATACATTTTTGGCGTGCAATAAGACTTTGTTTTCTGTCAACAGGATAGGTTTGAGTTTACAGATGATAATATGCATTCGTCGAATTATATATAGATATATATATATATAATATGAATTAAATAAATTATAATATAATAAATTGAGTAATTCAAATTTATATTAAAATTATAATTTTATTAAAATATTAAAAAATTACAAATTTAATTATTAGATGAATATTTAATTAATAATTAAATTAAATATTTAAATTATTTTTAATATTAAATCAAAATTTTCATTTAAATGTTTTATCAAAATTTTAATTATATATATATTATATTGACATTTTTAGCACAAGCATTAGGACTTGCAAACGGATAAGCCCCAAAATTCAAATTGGCTAGCAAATTAAATTTGGCATTTTGTCGGTGTAGGTGCTGCGTCAGAAGTTATGTCATAACCACATAAGAGTTCGCTGTCTCGCACTTTTGTCAAACTTCGGAAAGTGGGGGCCACAAAGATACTTCTCTCCACAAGTAACCCGGAAAGTTACGTTAGGTTGAGCACCGACAAATCACTATGCACCACGTCCCACAGAAAAACAGTGGGAATATCGTTTACAGTGGCGCACGTGGCGCGGGTTATAAATGTACAAATTATCCATTTGCGTTATATTTTCCTAATGTTTTCAACGATGAAATGGCCAAAATACCCTTCTCAGTAGTGGGGTTGGTCTTGGTCGGCTCCAACCCGCTAGGGTTGGCAGATGTTATGAAAAGTGGGAGAATAAATAACTAACTATTAACAATATTAATTAATTAATAAATAAACAAGCAGGTATCTTTCCCCTCAAATTCAAATAATACAGATCCCACACGAATGGCCCACAGAAATAGAAAATTGATCATAGAAAAAATGAGCAAGATCTTGATCTTTGCGCACAATTGCAGCAGCAACATTTTAAACAAGAGAGGTATAGGTGAAGAAAGAAATTAAAAATTTCAATCTCTCTCATTTAGTGGCATTGAAGAGAGAATTAAAAAAAGTAATAATAATAACAATAGGGCTTATAAAAGCGGTTTTTAGTGAAAGGAACAGAGGCACCGCAAAAGATGAGGGCAGTAATCACGGCCTGTTTCATGGATCCGGATCCGGAGGCGCCATTACAATAATACCACTACTTAAATCTAAGCACCTACATGCCCTAAACTTGAACATGCCCCGTCTCGCCCACTCTGTATAAAGGGCCTCATTCTTCACTCTTTTTCTCCATCCTCACTTGCTTTCTCTTTGCAGTCTTTGACTCCTCCTGTGCATTGTTGCGTTTGGTTTGTTTCCTTGAATATATATATATATTACGTATTTAAAATTTTTCTTTTTTTTTCCTCGCTGGAGTTAAGTTCGAGGTACCTCAGATTACAGTACTTTGGTATATGTTTGTGGCATAGACGGTAGGAAATTAAGGTAATATTCTGCTTGTATGTCAAGCAGTATTTATGCTTCAATCTCCATTCTCCAATTTCCTTGTGTTGGGCCAGAAATTGATTGGCTTCTTCTTGGCATATATATATATTATGCTCTTGAGCATTTCCCTCGCGGATTCTTTCCGTCTTGCTTTGTTCTCTTTGCCCCCATTATCAATCGTGATCATCCATCAAAAAGCTAAAAATCTAGAAGTGTACGGTGAAAGTGGGTAAATGTATACGAGACACAAAAATACACACACAATATTAATATAACTATTGTTTGTAAGTTTTCTAACCTTTTTTTTTTATGGATAACTATAATTAATAATAAAAATATAAAATACACAATTAATTATTTTAATAACACAAGATACATTCTTATTTGTTTTAATTTTATTCATCCCTGTGTGGAATTAAGTCCAAAATTTTCATATCACCCCGGGTTAATTGGGCCCAGATTTTTTTTTATTATTATTATTGTTTCGAGTTTGGACCGAAAGTGTTGGTTGTAGGTCTTTAATCCTAAAAAGGAGTCAGTTCTAAGGTAAAGCTCGTTGGTGATAGACATTCGATAGAATTACCATATTGACCTCACTTTTCTATTTTATGGTAATGTGGATCCAATTTAGGTCTCCATGTAAGTACTGGCTTGTGTGAATGGAGAAATACCAACTAATGCTCGCTAATTATGGCTATGAAAGGTAGCAAATAGAAAGCCCTTCGGCCGAGAGATGATAAAGGGCCCCCAGCATTACTTTGGTACAACTATATGTCAAGTCTAATGCCCATGGAAACAGCTGCAACCGCCTTCCTAAGCTAAGGGTCTGTGTATATGTCAAGTCTGCGATTCTTTATTACCACACTAATGTTTAGGTCTGCATTGCTTGGGGCTCAAGTCCTGCAATCACTGCAACTTTATTTTACATAATAATAATAATAATAATAATAATAATAATAATAATAATAATAATAATAATAAAGATTAATGTTCATCTCATTGCTGTTACGTGTATTCATATGATTTATTTATAAAATTTGTTGGTGGATGTTTAATAAAAATTCTTCTTTCAAATCCAACAAGAATCCTAAATCAAGTAATTAATAAATGGGATTTTTTAGATGATTAAAATATTCTCCCCTTCGCAAATATCTAATAATTTTTTTAATTTATTTAATTGGGGACACTTAAAAAGTATTAAATGAATGCAAAGGCCAACTTTGGAGCCAGTGGTGAACCCCAAAAAGGTGAAGGGACATTACATAAAGCTATTCCACCTATTGACCCAAGATTCCTTTTTAGCTACAGCGCGGCTTTCAGGCTGCTTTTTCTATAAATTCCCACCTTGGCTAGTCTTTCACACACCACCCCCGTTGCATTTCCCCTTCTCATTTTCCTGTTGTTGCGTTTGGTTTGTTCTTTTTGTCTTCTTTAGGTGCGTTTCCTTTTTGTTATTTTTTGGTCTTCTTTGCGTTGTTCTGTTGTCTTGCCTTTTTGCTCTTTTTGAGAGTTTGAGTGATCTCTGTAACTGGGTATTCTAAAGATGTGAAGATCATGACATTTTATTTGCAAGGCCACAACCTACTGTGTCTCGTATATATTTTTCTTCTTCTCATAAACTTGTTTAGAGTCTCTAGTTGTTCCATAGTCAAACTGTCTTTGCTAGTCTACTAGACATCTATGCAGATCCTGATGTTCCCAAGTGCTAAATCGGTGTTAAATTCGCGCGGTAGTCCTTTATTGTCTTTGAAGTCTCTGTTTTTCATCAACTCACGGAACAGAGAAGTTTTGTTCTAGTCTTTCTTTGCCCTTTGTCAAAAGTTCTTATCCATTCTCTATTTGGGTCAACCTTTTTTTTTTCTCCTCTGTTTTCCACCTCTGAATTTTCTCTCTACTTTTCTTTTCCATGATTCACACCTCTGTTTCGTGTTTTAGCTTATAATTTTATTTTTTATACTTTTTTATTTATTTCTTCCTGCTTCGCTTTATTCTCATTGCTGGTGATTTTTTTTCTTTGGTTGCCATAACCGAAAAAGAAGGTTTTTCAATTGTATAGCCAACCCGTCTTTTAAACAGATACGGATGTTTTTCTGTTCTTTTAGAGACTTTTGCCAATGGCCTGTAGATCTCTGCAATGTTCTCATGCAGTATTTAAGGACTAATATATTAATGTTGTCCAAATATAGAGCGTAATCAATATTGATTTTGGTAGTTGGGGACTTGGCGAGGTGGTAGGTTTAGAAATTTCTACCCTTCCAGAACAATGTGATGTGCTGTTTATTTTTGACTTTTTGTTTGTTTGGGGTGATTATACGAGTCCTTATATTCTGCAATTTCAGAGAGTGATTTATGTGTTTGTATTTGGTACTTACAGTCTTGCTTCTTTTCTGTTATTCTGATAGTTTTCTGAGGAGCCATGGCAGAACATGTTCTGACTCGTGTTCAAAGCATCCGCGAACGCTTGGACGATACAATCTCTAATCACCGCAATGAAATCGTTGCCTTACTAGCAAGGTAATCTTTGCTTGGCAGGTTTTACGTGTTTGTGGCTCACCTTTTATTTATTTATTTTTTGGTGGGGGGGGGTGGTTTGAACTTAGAAGTATGTAGATTTGCTGTTAATGTTGTTCGTAGAAGATTATGGCTTACATTAGGACGTTTGTATCGTAGAATCGAAGGTAAGGGGAAAGGAATCCTTCAACGCCATCATGTAGTTGCTGAGTATGAAGAGATTCCTGAGGAGACTAGAAACAAGCTAGTAGACGGTGCGTTTGCTGAAGTTCTGAGATCCACACAGGTGAACCAGTTCACACCTGCTTTGTTGGCCTTCCATGCTCAGTTATGACATGTATCTGAGAAACTCACTTTTCTTGTTGATCCTGTAATTTTAGGAAGCAATTGTTTTGCCGCCGTGGATTGTTTTTGCTGTGCGACCGAGGCCTGGTGTCTGGGAGTACATCAGAGTGAACGTTCATGCTCTTGTTGTCGAGGAGTTGCAGGTTTCTGAGTATCTGCATTTCAAGGAGGAGCTTGTTGATGGAAGGTAACTTCTCAGTTCGGACCTTGGAACTCTTGGCTACCACATTAAATACTTTTGCTTTGTGATCTCTACATATTATATAACCTGACATTCTTGATTGAACTGATGCAGCTCCAATGGCAACTTTACTCTTGAGTTGGACTTTGAGCCATTCAATGCATCTTTTCCCCGGCCCACACTCTCAAAGTATATTGGCGATGGTGTGGAATTTCTCAATCGCCACCTTTCGGCCAAGTTGTTTCATGATAAGGAGAGCCTGCACCCGCTTCTTCAATTTCTGAGGGTTCACTGCTACAAGGGAAAGGTATGCCTCTTAACACTTGATGTAAGGAAGCGGGAAAGCGTGAGCAAAAGTCTGAAAATTATCTATGGCGCAAGCAATGAAAGGCCCCAAATAGCCAAATATTTTGATTTTTTTTTTGTAGGTGAATCTTGCATGATACAGAAACTCAAATTGCCTGGATCAGACTTCAGCTGTAGTTTTATTTCCTTGTACTTTGCTTTCCCAGAATCAGATAATGTTGGAGTCAATCTTAGGGGACAATTGTCGAGATCTCGGCAGCTTCCTTCCTTTTAAAACCTGATTTCTTATTGGATACCTTGGTGTATTGCACAGAGCATGATGCTGAATGACAGAATTCATGATCTGAATTCTCTGCAACGTGTCCTCCATAAGGCAGAGGAGTATCTGATTACTGTGCCACCCAAGACTCCATACTACCAGTTTGAGCACAAGTTTCAGGAAATTGGCTTGGAGAGAGGTTGGGGTGATACAGCTCAACGTGTTATGGAGATGATTCAACTTCTTTTGGATCTTCTTGAGGCACCAGACCCCTGCACTCTGGAAACATTCCTTGGAAGAATCCCAATGGTCTTCAATGTTGTGATTATGACTCCTCATGGATACTTCGCCCAAGACAATGTTCTGGGGTATCCTGACACCGGAGGCCAGGTTAGTTCACAAGGCTAGTCTAACCTGCCGTTCAATTATGTAATCTTGTGAAAATTTTGAAGGATCTGCTTTATCCAATCTGCTTCCTAGGTTGTTTATATCTTGGATCAAGTTCGTGCCTTGGAGACTGAAATGCTTCAGAGGATAAAGCAGCAGGGACTTGATATCACCCCACGAATTCTTGTAGTAAGTTCTTGTTTATGTAATATTCTGATCTTTTCAAGCTTCTGATTTTGTGACTATCTTTGTTGCTAAATCATTTTTGGTTGTCTGCAGATTACTCGACTTCTTCCTGATGCTGTCGGAACCACTTGTGGTCAGCGTCTGGAGAAAGTATATGGAACGGAGTATTCAGATATACTTCGAGTACCTTTTAGAACAGAAAAGGGAATAGTCCGCAAATGGATCTCAAGATTTGAAGTGTGGCCTTACCTAGAGACTTACACTGAGGTAAAACATTTGTTCTAATAGGTTTCATTTATGTATTTTCCTTGAATTTATCATTATTGTCATTGATCTTTAATGTTCATTGGTTTACTAAAGTAATCTTACTTTTTCAGGATGTTGCTGCTGAGATTGCGAAAGAATTGCAGTGCAAGCCTGATCTGATAATTGGAAACTACAGTGATGGCAACATTGTCGCCTCCCTGTTAGCACATAAATTAGGTGTTACACAGGTTAGTTTTTTTCATTTGTCACCATAATTTTGTTCTTTCTCATTTCATACACCCCATCAGTCAAATTTTTGTTTGGTTCTGTTACTTGCAGTGTACCATTGCCCACGCTTTGGAGAAGACTAAGTATCCTGATTCAGACATCTATTGGAAGAAGTTTGATGAAAAGTATCACTTTTCTTGCCAGTTTACAGCGGATCTCATTGCCATGAACCACACAGATTTCATCATCACCAGTACGTTCCAAGAAATTGCTGGAAGGTGATATTATTATTCTTTATTTCTTATTCCCCTAAATTTTTTTTTTAAAAAAAAACCCTTTTTTCACTGCATTTAGTTTGTGTTTTCTTACGTTTTTGGCGCTTCTTTCAGCAAGGACACTGTTGGTCAATACGAGAGCCACACTGCTTTCACTCTTCCTGGCTTGTACAGAGTTGTCCATGGAATTGACGTCTTTGATCCCAAATTCAACATTGTGTCCCCTGGTGCCGACATGAGCATATACTTCCCATACACTGAGAAGAAACTAAGGTTGACTTCCTTCCATCCAGAAATTGAAGAGCTTCTTTACAGTCAAGTTGAGAATGAAGAGCACTTGTGAGTGTTTGCACTTCCATTTATAGTTTTCATCTTTACATGTGGAAAAAAATAATAAATATGGATATATGGGGAAGAGCAATGAGATGGATATTAGTTGTGATTACCGTTTTTTTTCCTTGTTAGATGTGTGCTGAAAGATCGCAATAAGCCAATTCTGTTCACCATGGCAAGGCTGGACAGAGTTAAGAACCTAACTGGCCTGGTAGAATGGTATGGAAAGAATAAGCGGTTGCGTGAGCTTGTTAACCTCGTCGTGGTCGGTGGTGATAGAAGGAAGGAGTCAAAAGATCTGGAAGAACAAGCTGAGATGAAGACAATGTACAGCCTTATTAAGCATTACAACCTGAATGGCCAGTTCAGATGGATTTCTTCCCAAATGAACAGGGTGAGGAATGGGGAACTTTACCGTTACATCTGTGACACGAAGGGAGCTTTTGTGCAACCTGCTCTATACGAAGCCTTTGGATTGACTGTTGTTGAGGCCATGACCTGTGGTTTACCAACCTTTGCTACTTGCAAAGGTGGTCCTGCTGAGATCATCGTTCATGGAAAATCTGGGTTCCATATCGATCCTTATCATGGTGATCAGGCTGCCGAGCTTCTTGCCGATTTCTTCGAGAAGTGTAAGGCTGATCCATCTCATTGGGATAGGATCTCCCAGGGAGGCCTGCAACGTATTCAAGAGAAGTAAGCTGATCACTGCCTTCTATCATGAATTTCCTTTTTTTTGCTGAGTTTTATTTGATGGGGTTTGCATTAACTCTCCATTTTTCTTTGTTATTTTCTTTTTCTGTCAGGTATACATGGCAAATTTACTCTCAGAGGCTGTTGACACTCACCGGAGTCTATGGCTTCTGGAAACATGTATCCAACCTTGAACGCCGCGAGAGCAGGCGCTACCTCGAAATGTTTTTCGCCCTCAAGTACCGTAAATTGGTAAGTTTCTTTCTCCTAATCTGCTGGAGTCCTTGTTTTTATACTAGTTTTCGTCAAATATTTAAACAACGCGGTGTTATGACAAATCTTTCTTTCATGTTGAATCAGGCTGAATCTGTTCCTCCGACTGTTGAGTGAACGGAACCTGTAGAAAAACAAGTTTAGTGCTTGAGTCAAGCGGTGGAAGGGTTTCTGAGTTCTGAGAATAATTGTCATTTCACAATTGTGATTGGACAAAGCATGTCTTTCAATTTTTGCTTATGTCAGTCGTTTTTTATGATTTACCTTCTTGAGTTCATCATCTTTTAGTAAAGAGATTGTGCATTTTGGTCCATTTTTGGCTATCCTTCTTGCTGTTTAATGGGAATTTAATGCAAAGAATAATTGCGACTCTCTTTTGATTTTGGTACAATGGAATGGGACACAACATAATTGTGATTCTTCGCTTGGGGCATCATATTTTTGCAGCTACACCATTGCTTCATTATCCTACGACAGTTTCTCTCTTAGACGTCCCCATAAGTTTCCACATTACTGCCGATTATCCAAAAGAAAATAAAAAGACAAAAGTGTGAAATAAAATCAGCGTAACTGCGACCATAGCCTTAGTTCGTTCATTCTTGGCGGCTTGCGGGGCCAAGCCCGTAATTTGCGCGGGACTTTGTTGCATTGTCATCTTTTTGTTTTAAACATGAGAGGGTCAAGTTATGCTAATCATCCTGTTTTTACTATTTAAAAAATAGTGTCATTTTGAATGTACTTACGAGACCCAACACTATAATAATAAATTTTGTATGACTTATTCGTTCATAATGGTATTTATTTTTAATGGACTGATAATATTATGCTTTCAGTCTATCAACCTTTTCCCCCCATTCTATAATGCACGGGCGGTACGAAAGAGCATAGAGATCCGTTTTGTGGCATTTAAGCCTGAGGCTTTTCCTTTTCAAATGGGCTGGGACTGCCAAACAACAACAAAACGAGGGGGAAGTCTGCAGAGAAAGTGTATTAAGGATGGTGATTTATGATATTTCACTCCTCATTGACTCTTATGCATGTTTTTTTTTATAATTCTTTTTACACATTTTGTTAGTTTTTATGTGCATAATGTGATTTTTTTTTCAAAAAAAAAAAAAGAGTAAATTCTAGAAATATGAGATTTCTTCATAAAAAAATTGCACTGTACCAAAGAAACAATTTCTCTTATGTTTAATTTTGCCGATGGTTTGACTAAAATTTAAATTCCAGACTTATAGTTTAACAATGAAGAAGCTCATTTCTCGTTGGGCCACAATGTTCGGTGGTATCCTTTTCTCGTTCTAATGCATCGCGTTGTTCTCATTAATCTGGTTCCTTGACGAGGCCCAGATGAATGGATCAGCATAGAATCTCTGAAAGTCAATATAGCGTGTCATTTTAGTGAAAGTGGCCCACAGAAATCATATCCACCGGGCATGGCAATTTGGCAGTGCTCTTCAAGAGTTTAGTGGCAAACCAAACAACGGCCCTGCCCAATTCTTCCGATAAAGAGAAGAAACCATGATCAGTTTTTTTTTTTTTTTTTTTGTTTGGGGCTGAAACGAAAAATCACTTTATATTGTTGCAGTCTCTAGTCCGGAGATGTGATTCTGTGGGCAGAGCATGCGCGGCTTTTAAAAAAAACAGAAAAAACAAGTAGCGTTGTTGAATTGGAAGTCCCTTGATTTTCAAGATGTGACTTCAAATATTCAAAATAGCGTTGTTGAATTGTATATTTTTTTTTTCTTTGAATTTGATTGAATTAGAAGCGACACCATTGTTGTTGGAAGAAAGGGTTACAAAGGATGGTGAACCTGAACTCTGCCGAATGTTAACCTCTCATGTCACCATCGGTGACACGTCATTAATCCAGAGAACAGGATGACAAAAGAACAAACGATCTTTAGTCCATACATACAGCTGTACGAATCTTAATCAAACTTTATGAGATATTTTATATCTCTTTTTTCTCTGAAAAAAAAAAGTTATTAGCAACGAGCCATAGCTCACAAATATTAAAATTATTTTTAAAGGTAAAAATCTCACATTCAAATATCGATCAATATTAATTAAAAAAAAATTCACAACTAACGAAATAAGAGGATCCGGTAAACATGGAGAGATTTTTTTAAAAGGAAAAAAGTAACTGGTTTGAGTATATTGGGCCAACAATTTTAACAACTTTATGGAGAGAGGAAAAAGCTGATTGCTGCTTCTCTTTTCAACGACTCTGGGCTTGTGCTAACCATCCACTCGATATAGATGCCGAGCCTTCTTTTCTTTTTTTTTTTTTTGAAATTTTCAAATCTTGACAGCGATCCCGATGGACATTAGCCATTGGCTCATCGACCGAAAGAAAACTAACCACTGGCGGCAGGCACATGTCCGGAAGTTTTACAACAATACCACGGGCCTCAGACTTGGAGCTTTTACAGCCACATGCTACTCTACCTGATTTTAGATATGCTAGATGAAAATTATAAAAATAAAAAAATCACGGTTTATTTTGGCTTTATCTAAGGCGCAACACCTCGAGTCTAGTCTGTTACGTAATTTTCTCCTATTTTCGGATCCCAGGTTCAAACAGCAAAACTGATCCTACTGATTGTGCAATAGGTTAAAAATCCTGCAAGCAACGAGATTGTGCTGCCACCTAGAATCAAATTGCATTACAATCCAAAACATCGTTCTGTTCATTGATTTTGACATAACTTGACAGAGTTCATATTCTACACTTCTCTTCCTAGTGTTTTAATGAAAGACTGAAACCATAGACTTCACCTCTGTCACGCACAACCCCACCCAATGCTTTCTTAAACCATGCACGTTTCATTGCAGAGAGGTGCTGTAAATTGAAATGGGGAAGAAATCACCAGCTAATTAGAGACTGTGTGACGAATTTGTATGCATGCATGTCGATCACCTGTCCTTTTAAGCGTGGATTTCATCAAGCGTGCGTACATTTTGTGTCCGCAGCGAACCTTGCCCAAATTAAAATATTTTTCTGGTTTTTTATTTTATTCTAAATTATATAACGACAATGTATATATACTTTCCCATTTGCCTAATTATCTTTATTCAACTTATCCATTATAACCATCAGCATAACCTTCGATCGTCCCAAGTCTGCATAGAATAGTAGGCATCCAAAATGGTACTTAAAAAATTGATTAACATGGCTTCTCTGTCCAAGTTCGCCGCCACGACCTTCAATTTGCGTGCCAGCTGCAAGCCTGCAAAACATATCAATATATCCAGGCGTGGATGGAATGTTATTACCCTAGTATCATTTTCCTGCTTAAAATCACATGAGAAGGCATGGGCACAATTCGGGTCAAAGGTACTGCATGTGTTGCTCACATGCATTTGCTATACCTCCGCCATGCGTCCTTGCAAGTAGCACAATTTTGAAAGTGATGCCCAAAAGCAGTCGAGCATTCCAGAGGTTTTCTTCGAAAAAAAATATATAATAAATATATATATATGTCTTCACCCTTTTTTTTCGCAATAAAGCTTACGAGACAGAATTCGTTACAGAAACATGTGTATTCACGAAATGAAACGTGCATTAGAAAGGCTCCAAGTACAATAGGGGGAGACGGGGCTCAGGGCCCGATAGATTAAAAAATATAATTTTTTTAATTTTGAAGTTCTTGTTAAAATAAAAAAAGTACAATAAATATAATATAATGAGCAAGAATATAAAAATTTATTTTTTAATAATTTTTTTAATATTTTTTTCATACTGATTTTCCATTATGCTCATCTTGTTACACACCGTGTTTTTTTAAGAAGAAAAAAAACTTTAAAATTAAAAATGAAAACACATTTTTCTACTAAACCCCAACCTCCGTTTGACTCTTTGCAACCCACTCCGTTTATGTTTTTTTATTTATTATATATATATTAAAAAAAAGAATATGATCTTATCAAAGAGTGGTTATTTAAAAGAAAAAAGAAAAACTCAGTCATAGGCCAACTAATGATTTGACATATTTCAAGTTGAAAAAAATATATTGCTAATTAATTGGCTCAACATATGCATATTTCAACTTGAATTAAAGGAATTTAATGCATCATCTTGTGTTTAATTACTTAATTAGAAGAGATTTTCCTATCCTTAAAAGTAAGATTAGAAGCTAGAAGAAACGGAGTTCCAAAATAAACACTTGATTAGAAAATTGCGCTATATATATTTAAAAAAAAAAAAAAACCCTGAAAGCTTCAGAGCTAAAAAAAAATCTAATAGCTAGATTAACTATTTTTTTGTAAGAACAATGATTTTCAAATGAAAGACTTTACATTTGAAAAATAAAATCTTTGAAAGGAATAAGGAGACATGGTGATTATTTGAAAAGTTAACGAAAACATACCATCGAGAGCTAAAGAGAGGGAGAGCTAAACAAATATATGGGTTTAAAAAATGGAGGCAGTTTTATTATTATTATTATTAAAAAAAATCCATATTAACAACCTTCTATGAAAAATATTTATCTTATTTAATTGAAAAAAAAAAACAATTAGCAAAAAGAAAAGGAATTCTTCTTACAAATGGGACATTTAGTAGTTATGGGCTTGGAATTTCAGCCTAAAGGTATCATGCTCAAATCACGAGTCACCGGAAAGAGGCTCATGAGTAATGAGATAAGGGAAGACCATCATATATTGGATTATCATTTAAGAGGAGATTAATTAATGATAATGATTGATTAGTTGCAAGGAGTGAATAAGTCACCGTATCACAAGCATTGATTCAGTATATTTGGAGCCTCAAGGAGTGGATAAGCCACAACGTATATGGCGCGATTAAATTGTTTGGCGTGGTACGATAAAAAATAAAATATTAAATTTAATGATGCATATTAAAAAATAAAAATTATTAATAAAAATTAATTTTAATGTTTTTTTAAAATACGTTTAAAAATAAAAGTTCACGGCGGTTACCACCAGTTAATTAGTACAGTCTCCGGAGTTGAAAAGCTCATG
This sequence comes from Kandelia obovata, assembly GCA_021464305.1. NCBI lineage: Eukaryota > Viridiplantae > Streptophyta > Magnoliopsida > Malpighiales > Rhizophoraceae > Kandelia > Kandelia obovata. The sequence continues at coordinate 11,385,397 of CM038474.1, read as the reverse complement.
CCTGTTTATCATTTTAACCTTTCAAAAAATTGTGGCTATAATTACACGTGTACGTGCATGTGTAATTGTTGTTATAATATAATAAAAATTATAATAAAAATTAATTTAGTTAAATTTAATTTAAATAAATTTAAATAATAAAATTTAAATTATTTTGTATAATTTTATTAATTAATAAAATAAAATATTTATATAATTGTATAATAATAATATCAGAGTCGTTACTTTGATATTGTTCAGAGAAATTTTATAAGTATTGTCAGACTTTTTGGAGCTGAAGTCTTCGAATTGGTTTTAAGTGGTACGGACAACAACCATATTACCGAAATTTTACCATTGATAATCACGCATCATGGAATTCATGTTTTTGCCATCAAAAGTCATCTCCCACGTCACTGAATATCTCTCATCCCAAATCCAACTCCTACGTGCCCTTGAATAGTCTCAAAAGCAGTAAAATCTACACAAATCTGATTGTCCCTTCGTTGTCTTCCACCACCAATCCGTCGCATAGAGGAGCAGAAAGAAGGAAATAAACGTTTTGGAGTGCGATTGCAAAAATAGAACTCAAAAGAGTCGGATTGAAAATAAAGACAGTTTAGGGATCATATTGGAAAATCAGAATATACAAGGATCCGATTGAAAATAATCAACAGTTGAGGACCATATGAATGTTACGATCCCAGTTTCAGCTCCTATTTTCAATAAAAAAAAATTACAACCGACGGTATGCGCAAATATAAATTTTATTTAATTATAACAAATTATTAAGTACAGTAGAGTATGAAGTTATTGAACTTATTATAGACGTAATAGAAGTACAAAAATTTGTTCATCGTGAAATATAAAAAAAATAAAAATAAAAAAACGTTATATTTCATCCACTAATGAGTAAATGATGAAAATTTTGAGCAAATTTTTATTTCAACTTTATCAAAATAAGGGATATCCTATTGATATTATTGGAAGGCATGAATAAAGTTAAAAAAATAAAATTTTAAATTTTACGATGTTAGTTTGAAATATTGTAGATGGAGGTTTCAGAAATTATTTCAATATATATAAATAAAGTTTTTGCATTAACAAATTAAATGAGAATATATGAAGAGTAGTTGAATGATCAAGTGAAAGTTGAAAAAATCTTATGGACTCTTACATCGCGATATAAGCATATCGTGGTTGTCATAGAAGAAGCACATGATTTGTCACAAATATCAATTGATGTATTAACAAGCACATTACAAGCTCATGAACAATGTATGAATGAAAAACACATTGAAAAGCTAATAAAACAAACATTTCAAAGTCGAACCTCTACCAAGAGTGATCAATCAAAGCAAAACCAAGGTTCTTCTCGTGGTAGAAGATAAGGTCATAGTAGTAACTACTACAACAATTGAGGTCAAAGAGCTCACTATAATAATTATAGAGATGAAGATAATCAATACAATAATCAAAGGAGATCAAACTAAACATATAAATGTTGAGGTCGAAGCCAAGGAAAAGGTTATAATAGAGGAAGATATAATAAATCCAATATTGAGTGTTACTCATGTCACAAACTTGGTCATTATACTAATAAGTGTTGGTTCAAAGAGAACAATTAGATAACCAATTGTGCACAAGAGGAAGGTACAGAGTATGAAGATCAAGCTCTTATGATGGTTACTGCAACTACTAAAACATCAAATTATAATACATGGTTCTTGATATCGGGTGTACCAACCATATGTGCCAAAATAAAGAGTTTTTTATTGATCTTGATGAGTCAATTTGTTTCACAGTCAAGTTTGCTAATGATAGCAATATACCAATAATGGAAAAAGGGTGAATTCTCATTAAGTAAAAGAATGAAGATCATAACTACATCTCAGATGTATTTTATGTGTCAAACATGAAAAGCAACTTACTCAACTTGGGCCAATTGTTTGAAAAGATGTATAATATACAATTGTGTGATAACTATCTTTCAATTATTGATGAAAAATGTACACTTATTTTTAAATTTCCTTTAATGAAGAATCAAATGTTTCGAGTTGATATTACCACTGCTATTTATACTTGTCTCAATGATGTTGCAAAAGATGAATCTTGGTTATGGTATCTTTGTTTTGGTCATTAAAATTTTTGCAACTTAAAATTACTTGCACAAGGAAATATGGTAAAAGACTTGCCTAGGATACAATTTTCTAATCAAATTTGTGAAATTTCTGTACTTGTAAAATAAAGTAAATAACCTTTTGTGATAGGGAATTAACATGCGAAACAACAACTCTTATTTATCCATTATAATATTTGTGATCCAATGAATGTTCCATCAAATGACAATAATAGGTATTTTCTTACTTTCATTGATGATTTTACAAGGAAGACACGAGTTTACTGCATATAGAGGAAGTCTGAAGTATTTGATTACTTTAAAAAGTTTAAAAAATATGTTGAAAAAACAGAATGGGCATTATATTAAAATTTTGAGAATTGATAGAGGTAGTGAGTATATTTCTAATGAGTTCAAAAAATATTGTGAAGCACAAGGAATAATGCATGAAGTAACATTTCCTAAAGCCCACAACATAATGGAGTTGTTGAAAGGAAAAACAGATTAATTATAAATATGACAAAAAGTTTGTTGAAGGTCAAGGGTATTCCCAATTCATTTTGGGAAGAAGCAGTTTTGTGTTTTGTTTACTTGTTGAATATATCTCCAACAACAAGGATTCAAAATGTTACTCCTGAAGAAGTATGAAGCGATTTTATGTCTAGTGTAAAACATTTCAAAGTTTTTAGTTTTATTGTTTTTGCTTATGTTCTAACATAAATAAGAACAAAGATAGATGATCAAGGAGTGAAGACAATTTTTTTTGGCTGCATAAAAAAAAGATATAAGTTGTTCAATCTTATGACAAAGAAAGTAATAGTAAATAAAGATGTGACTTTTGCTAAAGATAAATCTTGGAATTTTGACATTAAAGAGCAAAATAACTCTCAGAGACGTCCAATTGTTATTTTAGGAGAAGAGAAAACTCAATTTGTAGTCCTCAATGCAAATGAGGATGGTTCACCAGTTGCTCTACAGAATCCTACACCACAAACTCTACAAAAGGATAAAAGACCAAGACGAAATCGTCAATAATCAATTAGATTGCAGAATTATGAAGTAATCCTGAATAATGTTATTGATGATGATGGAGATTTAGTGCACTTTGTCATGTTTATAAACTGTAAACCTGTGTCATTTGATGAGACTATTCAAAATATAAGGCGGGTGAATGCTATGAACGAAGAAATCAAAATAATTGAGAAAAATAATACATGAGAACTTACAAATATTCTACAAGGTCAAAAAACTATTGATGTAAAGTGAATCTTTAAAACTAAGGAAGTCAATAAGTATAAAACAAGATTGATTGGAAAGAATTTGAACAACAACTTGGATATGACTATCACGAGGTATTCTCCCTTATTGCTCAAATAGAGATGATCAGATTTATAATTGTTTTGACTGTGCAGAATCATTGAAAAATTCATCAAATGTATGTGAAATTAGCTTTTCTTAATGATCTGCTTTAAAAGGAAATATTTGTGAAGTAATTGTCAAGTTTTGTGAAGAAAAGAAGTGAAGAGAAGATGTATAAACTAAAGAAAGTACTGAGAGCATAAAACGCAACTTCAAGTACTTATCAAGTTATTTGGTTGCAAAATTTGCTAAATGAAATTCATATTCCAGTTGAAAGTCCTACGAAAATATTTATTGATAATATTTTCGCAATCAATTTGGCTAATAATCTAGTAACACATGGAATGAATATACATATTGATACTCACTTTTATTTTTTAAGAAATCAAGTTGATAAAAGGAATATTGAATTGATATATTATAAGCTGAAAATTAAATATTTGATATTTTTACAAAGTTGTTGAAATATGAAATTTTTATCAAATTGAAACAAATGTTAAAATTAAGAGTATTATCAAATAAGAATTAAGGGAATGTTGATATTAATTTAGATTAAAATAAAATTTGAATTATAATAGAATTAGTTTAGTTGAATTCAATTTAAATTTTATTATTTGAATAAATTTAGATTTATATTATTATATAAATATATAAAATTTAAATTATTATGTATATTTTTAAAATTTTATTAATTAATAAAATAAATTATTAATATAATTGACTAACCATCTTAACTTTAGAACTGAAAAAAATAATAATTATGCGGCTTCGTCATTCTTACTTTTTCCCTTTTTACGTATTAGAATAAACTAGTTGTGATTTATTTATATTAAACTATCACTCCAGACATTGCATCACTATTGCACATGTCCGTCGCTTTCAGTATCAATATGTTAGCGAGTTTAAAAAAAGAAAATAAAACCAGTTAGTTCCCAAAGTAAGAGGAATCCATATAATTTTTTGAATGGGATCAACAACTACGTCTTCATGCTCTGGCTGGCACGCCTATGGGAAGGCCGAAAGTGGACAAAACAGTCGACAACGTTACTTTCATGGTTGCACAGTTGTAACTTGCAGCTTGATTGTTGCAATTCAAATGGGAAAGAGTACAAGTAAATGTGAAGAGAGTTTGGTCATTACAAAACTTGGCTGTTTTTTTTTTTTCTTGTCCCTAGTTTTTTTAGTTCCCCTCTTGTAAGAACAACAAGAAGAAGTGTGATCATAATTATAAATATTTATTACTAGACCTTAAAAAACATTTTAAAGATTGAGATTTGGATATTTTTCAAGAAATTAATAACAATGATTTACCATGCTATTAATTTCTTAGTTAAAAAAAAAAAAGGTAAAATGGACATATTTACAACCATGTGCAGACGAAAGGTTTTGGTTAAAGTAGACGTCAGCAGAGGAGCATAGGAATGATAAAAAATAAAAAAAAAGCGGAGGAGCTAAGGAAAAACTGTTACAAAGGGGCATTTACGTGAATTCAGATTTTGGGTTTCACGGCCCCGGCGCTGCTTTTTTTTTTTTTCCACTTTTCTTTTGTTTTCCTGAATATTTTTTTTTCTAAAATTCTTGCTGCAATTATCATTTTACACCTAAAAAAAAAAGGACCCACATAGTTGGGCCCACAACCCAGTGTCTGGTAAAGATACAGCTGCAACTCCAAGCCGAAATTACCATTGCACCCCTCACGCCTCTGCTTTATACACGAACCTTCCCTTCCCTTTCCCAGCCCCATAGACAGCCATTTCCTTCTTCGGAAGCTCTAAATTGTTTTAAAAGGCAAAATGACCAAAGGCGGCAAGCTAACCAAGCTCAAGTCGGTCCTCAAAAGACTCCACTCCTTCAACAATAACAAGCAAAGCGGCGGCATCCGGCCTGCTGGCAGCCCCATATCCATAACCGCCGTGGCCGACTCCTATTCCGAAGACCTCCACCCGGTCTACGTGGGCAAGTCTCGCCGGCGTTACCTCATCAGCTCAGACGTCATCAACCACCCGCTGTTTCGCGAGCTTGCAGAAAGGTCCGGCGAGTCCGATACCATAAACGTAGCGTGTGAGGTGGTTCTGTTCGAGCACCTGCTTTGGATGCTCGAGAATGCTGACCCGCAATTCCCCGAGTCCCTGGACGAGCTCGCTCAGTTCTACGCTTGCTGAACGGATTCCCTATCATCTTGTAAATTCTTCAAAGCTAATTAGTAGCTATTCCCGGGAAATCAAATAACTCTGAGCTGTTTGCTGGGGCGATTCATTTAAACTTTATATGGTGTATACAGAGTTTAGCGGTGTAGATGGAAATTAAAGTACTAAGACATTATTAGAAAAGGGGAAAGGTGGTGGGATCATTCTTCTTGGCGATGAAGATTTGTGGTTCGTGTTTTCTTAATTATCTTAGATTTTCAACGCTGAGGGGCGAAAGGTTTTTACCACATTTCACACCAGCTAATCTCTAATTCTCTAGGCCTGGTGGCGTCCAGGGATCATATTTTAATTTGTCAGTATCTCAAATGTTGTTCTATATATTTCTTTTTTTCTCTCTTTTTTTAAAAAATTAATGTACGATGTTTATTTATTCCTTTCATTCACATCCACCAAGCTTTTACTTTCTTTTGCGTTCTACGTTAGTTCCTTGTCTCTGTTCTGAAACTTTAGCCGACGATTCAATTCTCTTATCTATATTTCTGAGTCTCTAATGCATTAAAGATATAGCCATCGTAAATCGACTCGAATCGGTTATTCTTATGCTTTTTTAGTTGGATTATATGTTGAGATTCTAAGTATAAGTGTATAAATATAAATTAAAAATAATAAAAAAATAACAGATAACATATAAATATAAAAAAAATCTTATAAACTAAATATTTGAAATTTTAAATGAAAATATAATATCAAAAAATTATAATTCTATCATTTATTTGAATCTACAAAATATGAATTTTGGCAAAGAGTTTCTAATATGGAAGAAACTCCAATCCAATCCAATCCAATGCATGAACCATATTCAGATTTTGGATTTTCGTATTTCCCCAAACATTACAGCTTGTAAAACAGATGGGGTCCAATTGATTGTCTGTCCGGTGGTCCACTATCTTCAGCAATCTCGAGCATCCAAAGCAAGTGCTCGATTGGAGCTTATGGTATAATCCGGTGGTTCAATTAAAGCAGATGCGTCAAGTTATTCGCATGCTTTACCTGTACAAGATGATGAGCCAATGCACTACGCAACAAATCATGAATAAGCAATTGATTGGAACCCATGGCATCACCCGCGGCTGGCTGCTGCAAGATAACAACAATTATTGTCATGGTGAACAGTATAATTAAGTATTACATTTCGCGCCTCCCTTTTTTTTATTATTATTAAATTTCAAAAATAATAATTTACTTCTTCGAAATTCGGGCAGCAGCACGTATAATGACCTTCAGTTGGATGAGAGAGTGCCATCATCCATTTGATTTTTTTTTTTTTTTGAAATTATTTTTTCACTAGTTAATGTGATAATCAACATAACATTGAACATTGATATATCACCGCGGGATAGGTCTTATGTAGTCTTTTTATTCCTATGAGATTTCACAAATAGGTTTCACCCAAACTCTTAGTTAAATTACATTGATGAAAAGGGGCAACATAACTGGCAGGCCTTTTGTCACTGGCTAGCATAAATACTAGATAGTATACAGGGAAGGTCGCACAGTTGAATTTGGATTTGTTTTTTGGTTTGATTGAATTTGGAATTTTAGATCTCTGACAGGACGAGCGTGTTATGATAAGGCAGCAAGAAGTCAAAAACATTTTAATTCATTATACGACGACAGGCAGCACCGCAACCCTAAAAACAAAAGCTTCCGAAAGAAGTTGATAGGCATATTGATTTCATTGCATTTTTTTCTTTGTATGAAATGCATAGTTTATTTTACTAATGATTAGGTTGTTGGAGATTCTTTTATATATTTATTGAGTTGTTGTTGCTTTTGTTGATTATTATGAAATTTTTTATATACCAACTGGAGATCATAATTGGAATACACGAAATTCTTCAACAGACATTAGCACTTGCCTACATAACGCGTTTTAGAGTAGCTATGGCCAATTTACCACCGACAAATATCTGCTATAAAAAAGAAAGAAAAGAAAAGAAAAAAAAGAGTCTACATATAGTGCCAAGGATTATTCAATTTATAATTTTTTTTCCCAACATTTTCCATATCTTTGGAGATTTTTGCACGGCCCGAATATGGATAAAGAAATGACCTATGTGTAGGTTTCATAGTCGAAGTCTCTGATGACTAAAAACAGTTTGGAACGGTAGCTAAAGATACATAAATAAATAAATAAATAATACTTAACTATTCAAATTAATTTATTCTAAAGAAAATGAAAAGTCAGCTTGTGGATATAATTGGAGGTTATAGGAATTTCTGGAATTAGCTTCAGGAAAATGTCAGACCATAATAGATTTCTGGAATTCCCTATGCCAAACATATGGCCATCCACAAATCAGTGAAATTTCCCTTTGAAATGCCAATAATTGTATTCACATTATTCTAAATTTAAGTGTTGCTGCGTGTTCAAGATTGCTAATTTTACAAAAGCGTCAGTATCAGCCACTTTCAGCTTAAAATTTCATCTAATAAAGTTTGAAAAGAATGTGATATAGACGATAAAATCCACATAAGGTCAAAAGTTAATTTGAAAGAAAGAATGAAGTGTTACTGAGATGTCTTCTTAGAGCAAATGCTGTTGTGTTCGCTGTATACTGTATTTATATAAGAAATTTATCATCAAGTTCAAGTTGCCACAAGACCATCTAACTACGAAGGATTTAAAAGGAAACCACAAGGCCTAGCAACTACTCGTCCTTCTCTCGAATACCGATGAATAAAGTCGGTAAAATGGCACCAAAGAAAGAAAAAGAAAAATTATTAAATTATTAAAATATAATAAATAATTCATATTATATATTTTGTATAATAATTAAATTTTTTAAATTAAAATAATTTATTAATATAACGTCAGAATTTTTTTATGATAAAAATTTTTCTTCACATTAATAGTTGTATTTAATTATAAATTATCATCGATATAATAAACTTGTCTTTTATTCTTAATTTTAGTTTAATATATTTATTTGTGAAAAAATGTATTAAAATATAATATATAAAATATATTTTAAATTTTAAATATATTCTATTATAATCCCGCAAGAAGACAACCGTTTTTCGCGGCTTTTCCACGTACGAGATGCCCAATCTGCGGCTTCTATATGCATGCATTTGAGCGCAACGAGGAGTCAGAGAACATTTAGAACCAGACCACGTGGGCAGCCGAAAATGCCTCAAAGGGCTTCATGTTACTGGTGGAATTTTTGTCCCCAAAAAGCCTCTCTTGTTTAATCATATCTGACGTTGGACTTTCATGTGATTCCAAAGTCTCATAGACGATTTGGATGCTTGGACGGGAATGATTTTCGGTACGTGTATCTGTCTTAGGATTCGAGACAAAGAAATTGCAACCTTTTGCTGTTCAATTTGATGACCCCCCAGATGATTTAGGAATTTCCATTTTCTTTTTCCCAAATATTCAATAAATAATTGGTAGCCTAGCTGGTGTTTAATTTAACATTCCTCAAGTGAGGGTTTAAAAAAAAAAAAGAGCAACAAATTAGAGTAATTTTTAACTGTATTTGATTTATAATTTTCGGAGGTTTTGATACATAATCCCATTGGAAAAGAAGAAAGCCTTTTTGTTTTGTTTTGTTTTTATTTTTATTTTTATTTTTATTTTTATTTTTTGGGTATATGCTTCTGTTGTTTACAACTAGGGACTTGAAATGAAAGTTACCTTTGAAATCGGGGCCACCACATAAGCCGAATGGCTGGTTGACATTTATGATTTAAGTCGTTAGAGCAGCTGTTAGCCAAAAAAAAAAAAAATGTTTTCTTTTTTTTAAAAAAATTAAATTTAAAATTTAAAAATTAAATAATTTTTAATTTTTTGTGTTTAGTAGCATAAGATAAAAAAAAATATGTCGTTTGAACATGTTCGTATGTGGCCCAGAAAAACTGCTGGGTGCATCCCCAATGCAAGTGACCGTGGGCACTGTAATCAATACAGAGTCTTTCTTGGTCCTGAGGAAGATTTTAAGGACCCCACACTAGATGCGTTACCATAATAATATATAGTTTTTCGTTATTTTGAATTTTTCTTTTTGACTTTTTGTTATTCATTTTTTAATCATTTCCCACTAATGTGTTTTTTATTTCATTTTTTTTACACACTCACATTATGTCCCTCTGTCTCCTCCTCTTTTTTTTTTTTAAACCAACCTAGATATATTTCAATAATTGAAAAATTATTTGTAACTTTTCATTATGTCTCTACTTCATTTTATGAATTTAGAAATAAAAATAAGAACTTTATGCAATAAGTAATAAAAAAACATATATTTTTTTTTCAAAGTGTAAAAAATATAACTTAAGCTAACAGTCTTATGTCCATACTAACAACAACTATGATAATAAACGAAACTTTAATCATAAATTGATATGTTTATGCCCACAAAGTTTTTAAAAAATTGTACTGAATAATTAAATGAAAAATGACTTTTTAATCTTAACCATTCAATTACAATGAAATGCTTGGATTTGACTATTCTTTTTCTAAAGTTAGAAGGCTAATTCTAGAGGATATTAATCCAAACTGAAATGGGGTTGAAAAATTGAGAATAATATGAAGGCTAGAGCTACATACATTAAATTAGATGAAGAGAACAAAGAACATTGAATAGCCAAGTGATTTGTCGTCTTGCATGGCATGTATGGCGCAAATCATAACATGCTGAAAATGAAAATGGAAGTCATTTTCTCTATTGATGAAATGTTCCCCTTTTTCCAGAGTCTTCTTGTGGTTGCTAATATTTGCTACAATCCAAAAGCCAAAGCCAAGAGACATCAACATGTGAAGTCTCCATGGCTTCAATTCCATGTTATGAACCACTCAAAACAACGTGGGGGGTTCTTTCCTTGCCCTATTCTTTCGGTAGGTGAAAATGAATGCTTTCAGATCATCTTTTTTTTTGGGGGGGGGGGGGGCACCATTACAATGTACACAGTTCAACTCGATTAATAGCTACCATCATATGTTTGATTTCCTGAAAATGATCATCCAATGACCGTCATTTCTAACATCATATGGTTCTACAGATATATGGAGAACAAAGTGGGACTAGAACCCACAGGCTTGAAGCAACTTGGTAGGGTTTTTGCACGTGCAGCTTACTTTATTTTCTCCCTTTTTTTTTAAATTAAAAAAAATGATATAGTAAAAGTGATACTTCAGGGTCCGAGCAATGCACGCATTAAAGGATTACATTTTGTGAACATGAAAATAATTTTATCGAACACCTTGACAAAAATTTAAATTTAAGACTTGTGACAGCTTAACTTATTTTTTAAGTAGTATGCAAAGTGTAAATACTTTGCCGAAGGTTGTGCTTCATGATTTATGCCACACACGGACTAGCGTCATAGGGCCTAAGGCCCGAAGCCCTTAATACGGAGAGCCATACACCAAGGCCCAGCTCGAGTGGTTTAGCTCGATAGGAGTGATCAGAAGAACGACATTTCTGTCCATTTTGTTTTTAAAAACAACTGCAAAACACATTTTTTATTATACAAAATTAATTAAAAAAAAAGACACACAAATCAAAATTTGTAGTCATGAAAAACCTAAAGAAACTCATTATTTGGTGAATTAATTGTACACAATGATAAATTACTTTAAAAATGACACGAATGACAATAAATAATATATATAATTTTTAAAAAATAAAATTTATATTATTTGTATGCATTTTTTTCAATCAGTTTTATTCTATGTCACAAAAAATAAGTCCACCTAATAAGACTGTATAGTTAAAAAATAATATTTTACTATGATACATATTATTATTTATTAATAAAAAAATATTTTATTAATTATATATGATCAAACCAATAAAAAGTGTATTCTACAAATATTTCCCTTGTATTTTTGTTATTGATTCTCTGTCTCCTTTGACACAATTTTTTTTTTATACCGCACTGAGAGGTCATCTTTCTCAGATATGTCCTCCTCTTCGTTTAATTTACACAACTCCTTTTGTGTTCCTCCAAATATTCCTTAATTTATTGGAGGGAGGATGGCTTAGAAAACGAAGTATTGACGCTGACACCAATGCAAACTGGTACTTTTTGTCGTGGTTCGCAAACACATCATCGTGAAGTTTCTTTTCTTTTTTTTTTTCTTTTACAATATATGATATTTACGGGTTTCGGTCTACTCGATCACAAGTCTAGTGACAATGTATAACCATTGATGACAAGCGGTCGTACAAAAAGAAGTGTGATAGGGTATGTTGAGTCAAGTCAGTGTTAGGATTCAGTAATTGAGTCTGGGGTCAGTTCTATATAAGAGTACGCAGTAAAAAGTCAAAGGTGAATTTTCAGCTCAGTATTCGGACGATCAGGTTATTAAAAGCACTATACTTCTTAAGTAGGTAAAAAGGAAAATCATTATTTTACGTGAATAATGATGTCATTAATTTAAATATTATTGAGTCATTCAAAGCAAATAAGATTTAATAGAGCTGTAACAGACGTGGCCATTCCGTTTTGTGAAAACCAGGTTTCGTAGTTTGAGAGACATGTCTTTTAAACCTACGTGGCTCCGAGTCAGCCTGTACAAACCCATCAATGAAATCTCTTAAACCCATTGTAACTATACGTGGTCGATTTTGGGCCTCTTTCATCAATTTCTGAGAGGAAATATTTAAGCCATAATCTAGAACTCACGACCTCAGCTTAATTTAAACGGATTTTTCAATCTTACTTGCATAAATGATTAATCATCGATATCAAAACTAAAATTTTCTAAGAAAAAAAAAATTGAATTATTAGCCTCTGGTCTGTACTGCATTCTCAACCAAAATCATTTTATTTTAACCTACATATTGAAAGAGCTTCCCAATTTGCATTGTATATCTTCATTCAACTTCTCCAGTAGTATTATTTATCTTCCTTCGATCGAAATCTCAAGCCACACCGGTTGCTTGGTTAATAAAAAGCTAAGACGTACAAAATTCAAATGAAAATGAAATAGACGACGGTCATGAAGTGTTGCCTGTGATTTCATTGGTTTTGTTTTATGGGAGGGGAAGAAAGTACTAATGATTCATTTTTGTATGGTAATTAGTTCGGAAGTAAAAATTATATTATTTAAATTAAATTAAATATAATTTTATCATTTAAATATAACTAGATATTCACTATAAAATAAGTATTTTAATTTATTGTATGCAAATGAGGAGTGTTGTTAGTTAAGAGATACAATCAAAATTATTAGTGTAATTTAATATTCTTATTGTTTATTGTTACATAATATTTTTACATTAATAAAATTATTTATTAATTGTATAAAAAATAGTTAAGTTTAATAGCATCGTGCGAAGAGAAGAAGAGAAAAACAGACAAGATTGGAAGCCAATTATGTGGCGTTCCCCACTCCCCACAAAAAGAAAACCCACGGGAATGGGAAGGGAAGGAGTGGTACATTCTTGCACATTTGAGTAAAGGAAGAAGAGGGAGTGGGCAAGATTTATGAGGGATTGAGGCAGCGTCCGAGCTTCATTTGTCAAAAGGAATAATTGTTATCCATTAAAGGTTGTTACACGAGAACAATAGTGGAATTGATATGCTCACATACTTCAAGTGTGCTGTCTTTTTTTCAGTTTTTCATGATTGAAGGGAAAGAGTAGGATTCCATCACCCGTTATGGAGGAACCGTCACGATGTCTAAAGTGCGTCAGAAAAAACGAAGGCAAATTTCCTTATCCGATTCATGGCAAATGATAATGGCATTGCCTTATTCAATGAGGAGTCGTCCTGTCTTTAAGCTCTTTAGCAAAAGATAAACAAATTGACAGATTCTTCGTTTAAATATTGCAAAAGATAATGGCATTGCCTTTTTATTTTTAATTTTTTTTTCACCTTTTTATTTTAATTTATTGGATTGAAAAGTACAAATTAAGGAATAACTCAATTTTTCCATAAATCTCACATTTTCATTTTTCAACAACAATAAATATCTTACTCATAGTATCTAAGATTTAAGGATACACTAACAAAAAAATGATATTTATAAGATTTTGTCGTAGATATCAACTTAATATAAATCTCACATCTTCTTTTTAAATATTTGAACTTGGGATTTCCAAAATAAATATCCAATCTCTTAAGAATGGAGTTTACTTGAGAATCTCTCATTTAATGGTGATTATATAGGTAAACAAAATACAAAGATACATATATGCTGATGGATTTTTAGGCGCAAAAAAAATATTTATGGGTACTTCCTGGAAATTCTTCTAATTAAATATCGAGTAGGCTTCGTGATGGAAGACGGCCCAACCTTTTAAGCGCCGGTCTGCTAATGGAAGTAGGCCAGTGACTCCTTCCTTTCATTCTCATCCCAACGTTTAGGACGCTTTCTAATCCAACTTGGTCAGTGGGCATGAACTTGAAATTGATTATAAACGGTTCATCGGCCATTTTAATGAATAAAAATAAAAATAAAAATCTAGCCATCACCTACATATTATGCCCTAAATTATTTTACTTCCTCCTTTATCAAAACACGAGAGATGAAAATTTTCATTACTTTCGCTTCCCATGCCTCTGTCAGTCTCATCTTTCTTCTTTCATTACTACTATTATTATTTTCCCAAAAGAATTGATGAAACTAGAATGAACGTTTGCAAATAGCAATCGATAGGAATGGGGCAAGTGGAGGCCAGAGGTCACAAAGCCCATCTCATTGATAGAACACAAGACAAAACGAGAAAAGCAGTAGCAGCGAGAACCAACAACACTAACCACCTTTGTGATTTGCGAATAACCTAACTAATCAAAGCTAATTCCAATAATATCGGCCAGGAAAGTCCGCTCTCTCTAATGTATGCCAAGCAGAGTTGTCTCAACAACGTATCGCATCGCATTTTGGTGAACGAGACAGTGATTCGATCAGAGAATAAGCCAGAATGCTGAATACAGAGGTTAAAAATGTAACACTCTTAGCAAGAAATTCACCAAAAAAAAAAAAAAAAAAAGTGCAAACCTAATTAAAGTTTCCTAATTGTTTGTTTGTTTGACAAATAAAAAAGAAAAATGCATCTGCATACAAGGAGACCCTGGTTTACGCCTTAAATCAACCCAAAATTTAGATCGATAAAAGAGATCGACACAATTACTCTTCAACAGTCAATGAATCTCCAGCTGCAAAATTGTGAAAAAAAGTTTGAGTGACAAGAAAACAATATTAAAAAGGTCAAAAAGAAGTTTATGCAGACCTAAAAAAATATTAAAAAAAAAGTTTCCAATTTCCATATAGAGGCTGACTCTTTTCTTGCCCACATAGCCTAAACGCATCTTAAAATCATTTCTGCCGTAGGAATGAGAGTCACTCTACCTGGAATTCACAACCAAATGGAAAGGGGCTACCAATAAGACGGTGCAGGATCATGACTTCATCAAATAAGTGGCTAATACAGATTTAAGTAGATTAATGGAACAGTAAATTTTGCGTAATTCAGAACTGTGAACTTCCAAGCAAACACCTTGGAATTGACGAGGAAATGAGATCGAGCTTACCTGAGTTTTCATCCTGGTGATCTGCCGGATGGTTCTCCATGCATTTTAGGAGAAACTTAAAGATCTCTATCTCACATGGTATAGTGAGCCCGCCCTTATGATTAAACCCAAACTCCTCTTCAACCTTTTCCAGGAGAACCTTAAAAAGGGGGTGGCTAAGGTAGTTAGTAGGAATGATAAACCTCCGAAGCTCTTGCCCAACGTAGACCGCCAGGTACCCTTTAGGCACATCAGGTGGCGGTTCAGGGCTGTGGCAGCTTTCCTCATCTGAATCACAGTTCATAATATCCGATATCCTCCTCTTAATTGCCAATGAAATGGCCCCAGGAGTGCTAGAAGGGTCGGAGCTGGTTGCCTTTGGGCCAATTGTGACAGATTGCCACTTTTGGAGGATTTCTTTTAGTCTAACAATCTGCCAAATTCCAGTCAACTTCTTGCTACCATTGTCATCCATTTTCTAAATGTTTAACACAACGGTGAAAAATATGCCAGAATTGAATTCGCAGCGTTTTGATTTTAGACAAGCAACTCTCATCAGATCTTCTTCCGCTACACTGAAATGCGCAGAGCAAATAAACGAAGATAGATAGAGAGCTATGAGATGAACTTGAGCATAGTTTTTAACTGTTTCACATACGAAGCATTATGCATATTCGCAAAACCTAATTGTCACTAAGAAAATGCTAATAACCAGGAGGCGACATCCAATTATCGCCTTAAGATTCGTACATGCAGATGTACTGTCCTTCCACAGGCAACCTAATTCATGATGTGATCTGATTTTTGGACATTATGGGAAGACAGACCAATGCAAAATCCTCACGCATGAAAAACTTCGAATCATAATTATCGGACCACGCACGAAAGTCCTTTGATCCAAAAAGAAAGGGCACATAATTGCAAAATCGATATTCCGAATTTCGATGCATTTAAGGGCCGGCGGGGGGGGGGGGTGCGTGCATAGGAGCCCAAAATACTACGAAAAATTGGTTATCTAAAATCCAGGAAGAAAAAAAAATGCAGAAGGATCTGAAAGTGAGAGAGTCCTACGCTTCCCAGGATCTATCCACAAATGAAAACAAACGCCAATGTCCCTTTAAGCATCGTCAGGTTTTTTATTCGTTTTAAAGTGAAATTCATCTATTCGGTAAATGGCCATACTGATGATTTTTAAGGAGGAAGGAACGAAACCATTAGACCCCAGAAAGAAGGAAAGCAAAAGAGAAAGGGAAAGAGAGCCCCAAGGTAATCAATGCAGAAGGGAGTACCTGAAGAAGGTGATGGAAGTGGAATCAAGGACTGCCAACTCAGAGGAGGAATGCCATGGATCAGGAGCTCTGAAAGTGGGTTATAAAGACAGCGCCGGGGCTCTCTCTGGAGATGGAGATGGAGAAAGAGACAGACATATTAACAGATGGAGATTGTTATACAGATCCAAGGTGCCAATGTTGGAGATTTTCTATTATAGTCTCACCCCAAATGGGGGGAATATTTTCCGGTGCCTGGCTGCACCGTCAGGTTCTCTCCAGTCAGTTTTCTTTCACTTTTTTTTCTTTCATTCTTTTTTGGGTTGTAGATATCATCTTCTCCTTTTTTACTGCTTGGGAACGGTTGCTTTTGACCGTCTAAATTGTGATTTGTGAATAAGAGTCTGTGAATGGGATCAAACTGAAAAGAATCGTGTTTTCGGATTCTTTTCTTTTTTTTTTTTTTTTTGGAAGTTTTTTAGGGAGTGGTTGAGAGAGAGAGTTGCAATTTTGGAACGCTATGCTTTATAATTGTGTTGGTGATGGAGCAGCTCAAAGGTTCTTTTTACGTGTCGCTCTAACTGACAAGTGACAGTTGAAGTTGGGCTTTGCTTTTGCTTTTGATGCCATTTATAGGATGCAACAAAGATACAGGTACACAGTTGGGCTTTTCTTTGCTATGCTTTTGCTTTTGTTGCTGGAGACTGGCCGCAATAAAGACGCAGGCAGACGGAGTCAGACGTGATAACGTGAGATCCATCCAAATTTGGCTTTTTTTTATTTTTTTTTATTTTAAGATATATAATGTATATACAATGAAATACAATATATAAAATAAAATGTACAAATTACTATAAAAGAAAAGAAAATTTTAATTAATTAATTTAAGATGTAATTTAAATTAATTTGATTTTAAATGTAAGTAAAAAAATTAAATAAAAATTAATCAAATAAATTTGTATAATATACCATTATGCATCTGTTATATTTATAAAAAATATAAATATCATAAAAATAAGGAATGTACATTTTTTATATTTATTTATATATTCTTTCTTATATATATCGCATATTTTCCTTAATTTTTTTTTTTAAAAAAAAAAAACACAACCTGCACAGAGTGGTCTCCCTATCTGGGAAGCTCGTCTAAGAGCCCTATCCATGTGATGGCATTTTATAGACTAATCTCACGTGATAATCTGTGTGGACCAATATTCCATCTCACCTCCTATAATATTCAAACAAATAGAAAGATAGAAATGGAGAAGGTATGCTGCAATAAACGACCAATGCTGAAAAAAACAAGGCTGAAAAAAAAAAGGACCATTGCTGAATTGATGTAAGGCAACGGTCAATGAAATTAACTTTTGGGCAATAATTTTATGTTGGAATTTCACTTTTCAGATATAAAGTAACAGTTTTATAATCAATGGTTACAAAGAAATTAGCCTAAGTAATTCGCATAGATCAACGAGACCCATTAGTACAAACCTTTTAATTATTTAATTAATGCAGCAGATATACATACTTCCTTTTGAATGCTTAAGAAGCATAAAATGTTCACATGCAATCGAGTTTTAAAGTTAAATTGCATACATTTGAAGTAAATGGCAATTGTTTTATTAAATTGAAGGAATTGAAATTGCCTTATCTTATGTTTTTTTTTTTTTTTTTTACAGAAGAAATAGCGCGCAAAGAAAGAGAGATGAAATGGGCCATGACATAAAAACGAAGCTTTCGCCAGCATTGGAAGCAAACCTTAATTGATACTAAAAAAACAAAAATAAAGGGCCAATCCAAAACAAGGAATGCGACTTATCTGACAAAAAACGTTGGGGGGCATATGGTTAGTGTCAGGCCGAGTATAAACACCGCCGCCGTATGCAACTCAAATTACCATCTTTTTCTCCTTTTAGATGATTGATAACTGTTAAGTGTGGTGACTTCTACTCCACTGCTTCTCCTCTCCAACAGCGTCATACCCACACGTCCGATATTGATTTTTGAGCCCGGACGATCCTTTTGTTTGTGTACTCACGCAAATCGCTACGTCAACAAAGATTAGGTCCAAACCTTTAATCTCTTTTCTTATTATTTCCACATTATCTGCCCTTGCAAATAGTTTAAGTAATTTTTTCCGGTACATCAAAATGTAATTAAAGTTCATATTTTGTGAAAATTTGAAATAGTTAGAGTTTAAGCATCCATTTCAAGATCGCCTATGGCTAAGAAGACATATATATTTGTTCGCTTCTTGCAAATTATTTCTATTGGGGTTACTAAGCTTATGGGCTGAATTCAACAAAAACCCATAGTGTGGAAAACGTTAAGGCGGCATTTAGTAAGATTCCGATTGGTCACCGAAAGTAGCAAAAATTTGTTTGCGGTTAGGAATCTAAATGGAGGTTTCAGGCCTTAATTCCTACAATAAGGGATGCAAGATTACGAGAATTGATAAGGATTAGGCTGGTTGGACCTCCGAGTTTCAACTTTCCTCACACTTATCATTCATGAGCCTGTCCCAGATTTAGCATTCTTAGTTTGGGTTCACCAAAATCAGCTGAAACTCCAAATATCATGGGCCTCCACGCTCTTATCGTCAATATCCAAATAATCAAGTCAGTGTCAAGATTCACCAAGTTGGGTAGTCTTCTTGACCCTGTAAATATAAAAATCTTTGTTCATTTGAAAGATAAGTTTATTATTTTCCTTCTCTCCCAATGCCTTATTTTTTGAAACCATTGCATTTTTTTATTATTATTAACTTAAACCATTAAAGTATTAATACAAAATTCTGACCCAACACTCTTTGCCAGTTCTTGTGTCTTGTAGTTTTTTGGTCTTAACCCAACTTTGAGATTCCTCTTCAGGGATGAATAAATAGTACCTTTTATTATGTCACCCAGGATACAATGAGTTTTTTTTTTTTTTTAATTTATTTTGAAAAAAAAAAAGGTTTTTGGGCTTTGGACTGTACTGTCAGGGTAATGGACCCACATGGCCCGAATCCTTAAAGAACGTAGAAAACAGTACCAATAAGCAATAATAAACTGAGACTTTTGCCATTAATTACAACAACCAGTGATAGACGTTTCTCCTTAATTGAAGAATCATGTGAATTTTTAGATTAAAATTTTTATTTTTTTAAAAATTGAAATTCTAATATTTAAGAGGAGACATAAAATTTATAAAAAAAATAAAAAAATTCTTAATATTACCCATAATTTAATAAACCTTTTCATGAATCAACCAATAAATACTCACCGTACTCTAAAGCTAGCGAAGATACGGATACAATTTTGTGGAAACAGGGTTTAAAACTCCAACTGGAGACCACGAAGTTACCTAGACAATCGCTCTTTTTGGACGCTATTTATGATATTTTACTTTTCCTTTGTTTTTGTTTTTTTGGATTTTCTTATGATCTGTCAAATTTAGATGGTGAAACTTGTCCGCTCTAGAGCTTGCTTGGCATCCATGGATGCAGGGACGTATTTAAGGGTGCCGTCCTCCCTTAATTTTATTCTAAGTCTAGAATTGTCATTAAAAATCTAACAATTTGGTTATACTTGTGAAGTGCTAGCAGTTATGCAATTCGAACTTATTTTTCCACATTTCCAGACAATATTATATTAAAGATATATCAAAATTAAATTCCCCCCCCCCCGATCCTTTAAGATTGAAATCCATCTCTTCATAAAGCTTGAACAATTGAACTGAATTGAAATTGTTGTGTTTTTTCTTGTTCAACACAATGCAGAAAATATCTATTTCATCAATTTTATGCAGCGTATCATACTTTTAAAACACGAGAATTCAATTGAATATAAAAAATTTTGATACGCTTAGACACGTGGCATTTTTGGCATGCATCCTGACATGCAATCATAGAGATCAGTAATTAAATGTGCCAAATATTATAATGTTTTGGTCATACATAGTAGTGCTATGATGAATGTAAAGTCAATTGTTTCTACCGTTTGAAATATATAATCAGTTCGTTAGATGATTTGCATAGCAAAGTGGACATGTCGCCAACCATTCTAATTTCATTATAAAACAAATACATGCGGTAAATTGTTTCTGGTAGGTAAGTGTCTAGTAGAGTGAACAACTGACAACTGATGGAGCTCATATTCACTGGAGTCATGCGTCGTGTCCCACATAGTTCTTATTGCTGACCAAGATCAAACAAAACGACAACAATTCCATGCGATTCATCTCCACCATCTCCCCTCCTCGCTTCGCAGCTGAGGCAGAGAGGGGGGAGCGGCAAGGAGACAAAATGTAAGTTAGTCTGGAATTTAAAAATTTGCTCTGCAAAAGAAGTAGCAGCAGGTGGAAGACAGTCGTCTCAAGGAATCGAATCGGTTTTGAAAGAGATGCGTGTGCACATTTCTATTCATTTTTTTGGTTGCTATGACTTTGATGTTTTGGGGGGGATGGTCACCAGTCAGATTTTTATGTTCCACCTAAATGGAGAAACGTTGCTGCTCAAGAAAACCGTGACTTACACTTGGAAAGTATACTTTCTGTACTTTTAGAAGTACAGCCTATATGGCCCTTTTGAGGTTATGGCATTGTTTTTCATAATTTTATGGGTACAGGAAGTACGAACCTTTGCTTTGTTATCAATGCACTTGACACTGCGTAATAATGTCAAAGTTGTAGATGGTCACTGCATTTTGGATTGGCGAGGGCACTTCTTGTCATACTAGTTTATACGGGCACATCCAGCTGTTAATATTGAAATAACTTGTAATAGACTCCCAGAATCAGAAATCTCCTTGTGATGATAAAATTCTCGGCAGCGTCGTGGAAGGTTTATTGGGGTTAAGATAGTGAAACGACTTTAAATTAAGTTTCAAGAAATTAGGGACTTGCTGATTGCTGCAACACGATAAACAAATGAAAGAGAAAGGAAATTGTAAATTGTCTTTCTTTCCTTGATATTGTTGACGTCAAACAAGTTCGATAACTTACAGAATCGAGTTCCAAAGTATAACGACAAGAATGTGCAGGCTATTGCTTTCGGATAACGCTTAAAACCATGATAGGTTGTTGGCAGGTACAAATCAAAGCCAAATAGTAGAGGAATAATCAGATGTCCACTAATTTAAGCTCGTGTTTTCCTTGTGCTTGATTAGGATTTCAACTTAATTACGTTACCACTTTAATGAATTGTAGATGTATCGTGGACCACTGTTCATTTGAAATTGCCAAGTGTGCTATATAATTCAAAAGGCGGCTTGCAATTGTCACTACAATCAAACGAATAAACTATCATGCTAAACACCTTGTTGTAATTGATTTTGTTAAACAAAGTGGATTTGTTAAACCGATGGTGGTTGAAGAGAAGACCTCAAGTTGCAAAGCCATCCAGCTAAAAAAAGGTGCAACAAATGATCGCGCTTAATTTAATAAAGAGATAGGTCACCGTTAAGCTTGCGCGCGTGTTTTGTTTTTTTATCTAGAGGTGATGAATATGCTAAGATTTGGGAATGGTTGTTTTGAGTCATTGAAGTTAATCGGATTTGACATCGTGGTTAGACTTCTATACATTAGATTCCATGAACCTCATATCTATGATATCGTATTTTAAGTTAATTAGATTTTATGTTTATTAAGATTTGATTTTTTAAATTTTAAATTTAAATTATTTGAATTAGGATCATACGAGTTAATTTGAATAGAATTTCACATAAGCTACCAAGGAAATCCCCTGTACAGTTATGGAGGGGAATAAAAAAGAAAAAAAAAATATTTTGCTTTGAAAATTACCTTAACCCTAAACTTAATTTTTTATATATATAAAAAAATATAAATAATTCCTCCCGTTGCAAGTACCTTTTTTTCTCTTATAGAAATTATTAGGGTCCAATAAACTTTTCGGGGAATCTAGTTTACGACTGCCTTGCCTTCGTCAGATTGCTAGACTTCTAGAATGCTGACCAGAATAATTTTATACTATGTTCTAATGGGTTGTCCGGAGCGGTTGTTCGGACTCGTTCATCCAAATGCATTTCAAAATGCAGGGGAGGCTGAAATTCTAATATCAAATAGTAGAAGACGGTGACACCAACGTCTCAACCGCTAAATATTGCCAAAGGCACAAAAATCAGGTCCAACCTAAGGTGTTTTCGCCATTAGTTAGTCTGTAATATCAGGACTTCTAGAGGCCTTTCAATTATTTGCATTATTAATCATTATATCTCCTAAGGAGATTTGTACTTGTACGTGTGCTTTCAAGCGTCATTTTTAACCATATTTCTCTGAAAATTTTATTTCAGCACAACGATCACGCTTGATTTGATTTGTTAAAAATACTTTAATGGCGCTCACGATTAATTTCTTAGACGTCTTATTCCCATATTCCGTGGGCACCATAAGTATCACGGCAGAATATTAAAAAGTGTCGACTGTTTATATTTACTACATCGATTAAAAATGACAAGTTTTCCTTTTAAAATTTTTGTTATTAAAATGGACAACTTGATCCAAGTGAAGTCACCTTATTCTCATTTCCCTATGTCTATAGCCTTGCACCATGAGTAAAACTAAATATTACCCCAAAAATAAAAATATATTTAATTTTTTTATAAAATTTAATATTATTTTTGCTTATGGTTAGCTCATAATTGCACTCCTATTTTAGCTAAAATGGATAATTGCTTAATTATTATTTTTTTTTTAGTAATATTACTATATTAAGAGTTTTACCAAGATTTTTGTTAAACGATTATGGCATGATTCAACGTAGAGCACATACTACAAATTAACACCTATTTATATGAGTCTGGTTATTCATTCTAATAAATCTTAAAACCGCATCATAAAAACTATTTTCTCCATTAATCATATGTATCATGTCACATTTAACGTTGTTCCGATACCATTATTGTGATGATGTCGTATGTTTTGCAAGATTTATTTCTAAGATTATATATATATATTCTAAATTAAGTCACATTCAGTAAATTTTAGGCAGGCGGACTTGAGATAGAATACAAAAAAGTTGGTTCGCACCACATGTCGCATGTTAGGTCATTTAGTACGAAAATCTTATTAAAGTACTCTGAAAATCTGCATTATTGCTCTTTTCGTGTTGTGGTAATTGCGTGGCATATCAGTCATCAAAGGCAAATAGGGCAACGGTTCTTGGAAATATGCTCTGGGAGGGGAAAGGCCTAAATGTTGCTGCGGTTATGAGGTGCAAACTGCAGATAGGTGAGAGGCGGCGCATGCGCGTAGGCCCAGATATATTTTTTTATATATAATTTTATCAGAAATACGGAAAAGAGATACAAAATAAACGTTAATTTATTAAAATAAAAAATAAAAAATAGGTATAAATTATAAATGATATGTATATAATAATTAATTATAAATAAATATAATGATTGGTTGATTTTATTTTTTATTTATTTATTTATTTAATAATTTAGAATGTGCAGCAAATGTTAGTACCCTTTCTAGAGGAAATTCAACGTGTTCAAAGTGTACTTTTCCCCCCTCCGCACGGGAAAATGTACTACAGAGTATCAAAGAATCAAAGAATAGAAATGGGAAATCTAGCTAATCCTTCCCAAGCATCACCATTTTTCTTTTTCTTTTGTGGGTCTCTGTACCAAATTGCTTGCTTGTCCTTCCAGGCATGACAAAGTTCTGATCTTTCCCAACAATATTTGTTTTGCCTTTTATTGTTTCTCACATTAGATTGCGTTTTTGGGTTGTTAGCGGAAGGTCTAAGCCTAGTTTTATTAATGAAAATTTGATGAAGTGTCTCCCAACGTATTGATGGGTGGTATTCTTGGTCCCTATTTTTTCAATGCCCAAACGGCTCCAGACTTCAATTCTTGGCGATGTGCATGTGACAACCTATCGCTAGTGGAACGTGCGGAAAGAGAAAGAGTCATCTGTTGCCTTCGAGTAAATATCTGCAGTTCTGCACCCTACAAATCTGGACAAACTTTACATTGGATAAACACTTTTAAAACAACCTAGAAAAAGTTGATCACAAGAAGATAGCATAATTTATCAAAAATAAAAAAAAATAAAAAGCAACTGATTGCCATTGCAATTACATAAATGGATAAAAAAAATACGTAGGAGCTGAGATGGGAGAATCACAAGAAAAAGAAGGGTAGCCTCGCTGTAACGTAGGTAGGTCTGGTACGTCCAGCTTTGGATCAATTAAGAAAAATATATATTGTTTTTCGCGTGCTGAAGAAACCATATATATTTTTCTATTTCTTTGATTTCTATTACATTTATATATTCTGTTTTGTTTTTTTTTTTCTAGCAAAATTTATCTAGATTGATATCAGATTAAGTGATTGGGAAAGGGATATATAGGACGTAGAACTAAGTCGTCAGCTAGACGAGATATTATTGTATGCATGGAGTGGTAGTTTTTGTTTGTATTTTTAGCAGGAAAAAATCCCAAGGCCTCAACGATTTTCTGGCATAACACATGGCCAGCAGCACTCTCACCTGCTAAAAAAGGTGAAAAACACGCATATGAATTGAAAAATTATAGAGGCAACGCAATCATGCATATTGCTGCAGACCGTAGCTAGTAGCTACATCAGGGTAGGCGGGTGTCAGATTCTGAAAATTCTTTCAAAGGAGACAAATTTATAAGAAAGGGGACAAAAAACACTATGGGAGAAACTTTAAAAAAGAATGGAGACATTAAAAAAAGAATGAATTAAGGGGTAATTATAGATTTGACTTCTTACTCTTCGTTTGGTGAACAAAGTAGGAAAGGAGGAGAACGAGAAAATTGAAAATTGGAAGAAAGAAATATTTTTTTATACTCTTTATGTTTAGAAAAGAATGACGTTAGGAGGGATATGTAAAACTTTTTTATTTGAGAAAGAGTAGAAAGTGATCAGTGTTAACAAAAAGTGTGAAAGGAAAAAAATTATATTTGCTCCGATTCAAATTTACATCCCAAAAAAAAAAAAAAACACTAAAAGGGATTAGTGTTAACAAAAAAAAAATAAGTTGATTATTTTAAGAATTTAATTGGAGAATCAATAATTTTCTTTTTTAAAATTAGAATGAATGGATTTTAGGAGTCTGGGAGAAATTTTTTATAATTTTTCTCACTCCCATACTTAAGACATTTTTCAAATTCAAGCCTAACCCTTTTTTCTCCTTATCTTTCTCTCCACTCTCCTAATTCCCCTTTCCAAAATATAATATTAGTGGATTTGTCGTTGAAGGTGGATTTAGCCGTTTAGTTAAGTGGACTTGTATTCGAACAGAAAACATGACACATAAAAAAAAAAAAAGAACTTTTAAAAAATATTAATTATTATTAAATATTGGCAGAAACTCAAATGAATTTTTATGATCCACAATTGAGGACTAGAGGTCGTTTGTGGAAAATTTTGGCTTTATTTGCATGATCTATGATCAGTGCAATCTCAAGTGACAGGCGAAAGATTCACGTGACCAAATTTATGGCATCTCTCAATGTAAATTCTTGCTTGATTGACCTTTAAGTTCAACTCTTTCTCTGTTTTTTTTTTTTTTTTTAAAGAGGTTTAATTTAACTTCTTGGTAGTATAGTTACAGAATTATGCCCAACTTAATTAGTTCTACCGGTGAATGATAAATCAGATTCCAAACTGAGTTAGTTCTCTTAAAAAACTGAATGAAGTGCTTTTTTTTTTTAATTAATAAATTAGATTATTTTTATTTAAAAAAATATTAAATATCGATTAATCAAATGTAGCAGAAAATTGGTTAATTCGAGCCTTTTAAAAAAATTATTTAGTTATACCCTTTAATTTAAGAAAACCTTAATCAACAATACTAAATCAATAAAATTACATATAACTTAATAACTTGATCATTTGGGTGGAGTTTTATAAACCAAAAAAATAAGAGGATACCACATCTGTGAATAGGGTGAATATAATGAGATTTAAATTGTTAATTATAATCAATGATAATGATTGTCTAATATCTGTATCTATAATCAACAATCTATATCACATCCCATTCACCCCGTCCGCCAAACTGGTGTAGCAAGACCCTTTTGTAAATAATCAATATTGTTTCAATTTTATGTTTATGATCTAACTCGTCTTCTCACCGTTGGAATTTGTAGTTTTAATGGACTTATTCACTAATAGTATTGATCAAAATCCATAATATTGAAGTAAAAATTAACTTGTTAATGTTATTGATGATAATTTTAATCAATAAAAAAAAAATGAAAGATACACATGAATTAAACTTATTATATAATTATAAATATTTATAATTAATTATAAGTGAGATAAAATAATTAAAATATATTGTAATTTTTTTAAAAAAAATTCTACAATACAATATTATAAGTAGTATTATATATTAACTTTAATATATAAATTAAATATTTTTAACCAAATATATTTGATATTTTTAGATAAATATATTTAATAAAAAATATTAATATACTTCAATTATATTACTAAATATAAAATAATAATTTAGTTATTTTAGTGATGATCAAATTATAACATACTATATGCATGAAATATTTTAATTTGATTATTTTGATAATTATTAAATTTTATATATATATTAAAAATTGTTAACTATGGGACACTGCATCATAGGCAGTTGTTATGAATGGGGCCCCCGCCATGCTTGGGTTTGGTCTGTGGTTTAGCGTCATCCTTTCCGTGGAAAAAAGCCAAGTTCGACGCCCACCGTATTCAACTCTTCTAGGCTTGTACTGTGTAATAGATATTTACAATTCCTGAGAGTCGTACAAAGCACCAAGGGATGAAAAAAGGGTCTAACTAAATAAATAACACATATTTAGATTATATATATAATATTTTAATATAAATTAATGTTGTATAAAAAATATAATATAATTTTTTTTTTTTTTATGTTTTCTTGAGCTCACCAAATTTAGATAACCTAATAATTTTTTTTCGTGCCGCTTCTTTAATCAAAGATAAGATTTTTCTTTTTTTTTTTGTTATTTTGTTCTTAACCATTTTGTACGCTGATGTCCATGACAATTATAAAATAATTATTGAACGCCACCTTCCTTTCATGTTAAAGGAATTAGCAGTTCCTCAGACCCATTCTTTAAACAAACCGTCTGCTGGTAGCGCCCCTCTATTTATTTATTCCTTTTTTTTAAAAAAAACCCCTCTTATGTGTGACGTTGCTTTCAATATCTGGATAATTCCTTTGCTTAGCAACGACTCTTTTTGCGCTAAACTAAAAAATAAAATACAATCATAAATAAATTTAAATATTTTTTTTATTATAAATACAAATTATTTAATTTTCAAAACCACACAATCTGATTAAGTTGGTCTTGTTGACATGATTTGTTTGTGCAACCCCAAGTAACAGGCAAGATATTCACATGACACTAATTTTAGGTCATCTCCTAATGCAATTTTTTTGTTTGACTTACATTTAAGTTCAAGTCTGTCTCTTTTTGTTTTTTGCTTCTTTTTTTTTTTTCAGAATAATTTAACTTCTCGGTAGTACAGTCACAGAATTTGGCCTAACTTAATTGGTTCCACTAGTGAATAGTAAATTAGACTCCAAATAAGTTATCTAAAAAAAAAAAAAACTGAATAGAGTGTTTTTTTTTTCGTCAAATCAGATCAATTTTATTAAGAAAATATAAGAGGAAATATTGGGTATAAATATCCA
Source organism: Kandelia obovata (assembly GCA_021464305.1). Lineage (NCBI taxonomy): Eukaryota > Viridiplantae > Streptophyta > Magnoliopsida > Malpighiales > Rhizophoraceae > Kandelia > Kandelia obovata. Next base: position 11,357,318 of record CM038474.1, on the reverse strand, counting down.
TTAATCAAATGGGACAGAGAAATCGTTAATTCGGCTTTCTTTTACAATTTTTGTTTTTTTATTCAGTGATGACCTTTAATTTTAGAAAACCTTAATCAATCATACTAAATCAAAAAAATTAAATAACATGATAAGTTGTGAACATTTGGATGGAGTTAATGTAAATAATCAAAAACTAGATTTTCTAGTGTTAATAGTGAGGCGGAGGTAACAACGCAATTGCTTGAGAAAAATGAAAAGGGTGCTTCATCATGAAAACCGGCGTCTGCCGATTGGAAAGCACAATAAGTAATACTAGTCGTGGAGGCAAGTTGCAGACTTAGATATCGCCTGCATATCCGACCAACTCTCTAATATAACTCAAGGTCGCATCACATACCTTACAAGTTTTGACCTCACTATATATTCATTTATAAGTCGATGTTTCCTTGCTCGTCGCATTCATTTCAACAACCCAACATTTTTTTTTTTCCCTTCAAGTTCGTTAACCTCTAATAATTGAACTAGGGAACCATTAAAAAAGAAAACACAAGAATTCCTCAGTAATCTTCAAATACGTGGCCCAATCCTCGCCCAAGTTCGCGGCTACTACCTCTTTTTATAATCAAGCGATCGTGTAAATTCTTCCATTCTCCCTCTCTCCCTCTTTCTCTGTCCTTATTACATAAGAGTACGAGAGTAGCTAGAAAACATTCACTTGGACAGTAAATTCTCTCTCTCTCTTTCTCTCTGCTTTTTTAGCAATGTTGATTAGCGAGGCCTGGAAATTAACTAATGATGGAATATTAATGCAGGCGAAAATAAAAAGAGAGCAAAATCTCAACTACTACGCGTCTCTCTAAGCACAACTAGAGAGCGGGCAGAAGCGTTGAAATCGTGGGTGGAGATCGGTTGGGAGGTGTTTGTCTTGTTTTAATACTAACTATTAACCAAATTCTCCTCGCAGGCGTGCCAATTGCCAATCGCTTCTAGCTAGCCTAGGCTCCAGCTGTGTGTTTGTGTGTATTGGTGCGTGCGTGCGTGCACCATTTTCATTTCTACGTTCTAAGCAAGGTGGAAAGAGAAGAGAAAACTTAATAGTTATTTTGGCTATTACTTGGAAAAATATGAGATCGTCGCCGTCGACTGTTGGAAGAACCAGCACCAAGCTGTTCAATTACGGCCGTACATTTGACTTCCCTGATGACTTCCACGAATCTGAAGCCGCCAGCGACTACGAACTCGGCGGCCCAATGTTGCCTGTTTTCCTTAATGACCTGCAAAGCGAGAACGAGGAGGAGTTAGTTGAGGTCACGCTAGAGCTCGACCACGACTCCATTCTTGTTTGCAGCGTCACTCCTAATCCAACTGCCCACACAGGTGGCGGACCAGAAGACAGGGCGGGGGCGGAGACGCTGGGGAGGAGCTTATCAGCGACGTCGAGGATCCAGAGGACGTTCGGGTGGCTGAGGTCGAGATCGTCGAGGACGACGTCGTCGGAGGTTGAGGACCGGGCGATTTCGGCTCGAGATGCGAGGAGAATCGAAGCGAAACTTCAACGGACGAGATCGAGCGCGCGGCTGGCGCTGAAAGGACTGAGGTTTATTAACAAGACAACGGAAGCATTCAACTCGGACGAGTTGTGGAGAGGAGTCGAGTCACGGTTCGACTCGCTCGCTGTGGACGGCTTGCTTCGTCGAGAAGATTTTGGCGAATGCATAGGTAACAACAAAAAGAAAAGGCAGCTTCTAAATTAAACTTGGGTGAAAAACTATTGTGCGGGACCTTCGATGCAAGGCCCACAATTTCCGTGCAAGTTAATTGTTTGTTTTTGTTTTTGTTGTCCCCCAAAAAATAAAATAAAATAAAATAAAATGTAGGGATGGTGGACTCAAAGGAGTTTGCGGTGCGCATATTTGATGCATTGGCGAGGAGGAGAAGGCAAAGGTTAAACAAGATATGCAGAGAGGAGCTTCGTGATTTTTGGTTGCAGATTTCGGACCAGAGCTTCGACGCCCGCCTTCAAATTTTCTTTGACATGTATGTCGGCCTTTTTCTCTCTTTCCCTCCCCTGTTCATCTTTCCTTTTTTCTTTTCCTTTTTTTTTAAAAAAAAATTATAAAACACCGAATTTGTAAGTTCATCTCTCTGTTTGTTCTCAAACAAAAACAAATATTGAAAAAATTAAAAAGACATCATAATATTTGTATACAAAATAAATACCAATATATTATATTTTAAAGTTATAATTAGCATATATATATATATATAATAGAATAATAATTATTTTATAATAATAATAATAATAAAAACTTTCACAATTTGGTCATATCCTGAATTCTAGAAGCATTCTCTATAAGCAACCTTGCCGTGTGGGACACCGTCTGAAACTCTTTTATTAGATGATATTTTGACGACGACACTTTAAAACATAAAAATAAAAAGGAAAAAGTTTCCTCATGTTTAAAATAAAATTTTATGAATTTTTTTAAATCGTTGTAAATATTTTGTTTATAGTTTTGATAAATTATGTTAATTCACAAAAATTCTATAATGTTAAAATAAAATTCAAAATTCTATCAGTAATTTCTAAGTCAAAAAGAAAGAAAATGAACAACAAAAGTTACAAACATAAGAAAGATTCAATAGAAATTTAATTTTTATTTTTTATATATTTTTTTCATCTACCTAGATTAGAGCTAAATAGTTTTTTCTTTTCCAACAATTTTTATCATACTTTCTTGAGAAACATCCGTTCATAAAGAAAAATTTAGGTTTTGATGAGGCGAGATGGGGGTAAATCCATTTCACCCATCACCGAGACCCGGGGAAGCATTTTAATGTCGGGCCCAAATCGTCGACCTTGGACGCATATTACGTTTTGGGCTTTTGGCCCACTTTAATAACATACAAGCTGCTTCGCTGTGGCAATAAGTTCTCTCGGAAACTTTACTTTCATGATGCATAAAATTTACTGATCAATTTTTCTTAAGCCTAACCGGAGACCTTATGGTTCTGTTCAGGGCAGATAGCAACGAAGATGGAAGAATCACAAGGGAAGAAGTGCAGGAGGTAATATTGATTTTTGGCTGGTATGGCACATGCATCATCTCTTTAGGGACCAAATAAAATAAAGACTTTATGACATTAATGTGATTAATTTAATAAATTTAAAATTATTCACCAACAACAGATCATGATCATACTGTACTAAAGATATCTTTGGCAATTGGGAAAAATACCTTCCAAAATAAAATAAAAAAAGAGAGAGAGAGAGAGTCCAGAGAGGACAAATGTAGATTTTCGTGTTTGACTTGCAAACATTTTATAAGGTTTATGCGACTTGTTCTTTCTCTGGCATTGAGCTGGAGCTTAAGTCCAAAAAATTCTGTGCGGCCACCCACTATTCCGCATCTTGGTTTGTTAAATAGTAAGAAATTTAGAAATGTTGCTTTCCCTGATAATAATTAATTCCTGTAGTTAGCCCGCCTTTGGAGTTTAAAAATATGCACATGTGACTCCTGATCATTACTTAGCAGTGCTGTTATGTTTTTTTTTTTTATATATATAATATATTTTTTAATTTTAAATCACAGCTGATAATGCTCAGCGCTTCTGCAAACAAATTGTCCAAGCTAAAGGAACAAGCTGAGGAATATGCTTCATTGATAATGGAAGAACTAGACCCTGAAAATCTGGGATATATTGAGGTAAAATTTTCCCTATAAATCGCCGTTACCTTATTTGTTTGCGTTCTTTCATAAAGTACATTCCTCTCTAAATCCGTGGTCAGACATGAAACTGGAACTTCAACTTTTGGTACAGATATTTTGCAAATCGAGCCATCCTTGAATTAGATGTTCATTTAATTTATTTGCTTCTTTTTCAAAATTTTCATCCATTCCCTGCTAATTGAAAAACGACCAATGTAACATATGAACATAGTCATTAATGGTATGCTTGAGTAACCGTGCCTTTTTTCCTTGAATGTTTATGCCACATTGGATTCCACCATCTCGAGCCTTATTCTTGTTGTTTTTTCAGCTATGGCAGTTGGAAACGCTCCTTCTCCAAAGAGACGCGTACATGAACTACAGCAGACCACTGAGCACGACAAGTACAGTGGGTTGGAGTCAAAATTTGGGTCGATTCAGGCCCAAAAGTTTGTTACGCAGACTGAGCTTTGCATTCACGTGTCTAATTGTAGACAACTGGCAGAGGGGTTGGATTTTAGCCCTCTGGATCATGACAATGGGCGGGCTCTTCGCTTGGAAATACAGCCAATATAAGAACAGAGCAGCATTTCAAGTCATGGGTCATTGCTTGGCCGCTGCCAAAGGAGCCGCAGAGACCCTTAAACTCAACATGGCTCTGATTCTTTTACCAGTTTGTCGTAACACACTGACTCGGCTTCGATCCACCAGGGCAAAGTCGTTTGTTCCCTTCGACGACAACATCAATTTTCACAAGGTAAGAAAGAAGCCTCACTTGGATAAGGAAAACTCGATGTTTCTCTTCCACAACTAAACTAAAACTCTCCGTGACTCTCACAGATCATTGCATGTGCTATAGTCATAGGAATTATGATGCACGCTGGAAGCCACTTGTTATGTGACTTTCCCCGTCTGGTTCACTCGTCTCCAGAGAAATTTGCTTTGATAGCATCTGATTTCCATAACCAAAAGCCTACATATGCGTACCTTTTGACGGGTGTTGAAGGGGTGACTGGCATTGCTATGGTGGTACTAATGGCCATTGCATTCACGCTAGCAACACACCAATTCCGACGAAATGGAGTAAGACTACCTACACCCTTCAAAAACTTGACGGGCTTCAATGCGTTCTGGTACACTCATCATCTGCTCGGTGTCGTCTATGTTCTACTGCTTGTCCACGGAACCTTCCTGTTCTTAGCCCACGACTGGTATCAGAAAAATGTAAGAACTTTCAAGGCTTAATCGATTATGACTTTGACAGTACAAATACATGTCAAGTTACTAACATTGGGTTCTCAATACACCTTCCAGACGTGGATGTATATCTCTTTTCCCTTGTTGCTCTATGTAGCAGAGCGGAGTGTGCGAACATGTAGATCGGAATACAGTTCCGTGAAGATATTGAAGGTAATTAGTTAGCATACGATCTGACCTTTACCTTGTACCAGAAGGAAAAACTCACCTTATTCATGTTCTTTCCTGCTGGAAGCTTTTCTAAAGAATAACAGTCTAAAAATAGCCAATTGTTTTCCGTGCTCTAGGTGTCAGTTCTGCCAGGAAATGCCTTCAGTTTGCTCATGTCCAAGCCACAAGGATTCAAGTACAAAAGTGGGCAGTATATTTTTCTGCAATGCCCAAAAATTTCCCCCTTAGAGTGGTAAATGTTATTTCTACTTTAAATCCATCTCCTCCTAAAATTTGATCTCATTTAGTAGAATCAGTGTAAAATGTCTTCCTGCTTTGGGGCACTGAACCGGCACCAATTCTTTCCAGGCACCCATTTTCTATAACCTCGGCACCAGGAGATAACTACCTCAGTGTTCACATCCGGATAGTGGGAGATTGGACAGAAGAACTGAAGCAAGTTTTCACTGAAGTAAATGATTCATCGTCCGTTATTGGGCGAGCCAAATTTGGACTACTTGGAAATGTGGATCAACACAGGTAATTACATGTTTCACAATCACACAGCATAAATTTATATTCAACCAACACGTGGAACTTTTAAGCCAAGACGCTTCACTGGTGCAGCCAACCCAAGCTATACATTGATGGGCCGTATGGGGCTCCAGCACAGGACTACCACAACTACGACGTCTTGCTCCTTGTTGGGCTAGGAATTGGAGCTACCCCTTTCGTAAGCATCCTTAGAGATCTTTTGAAGGGCACGCGAGCAGCAGAATACCAAACGGTACGATTTATGTCGAGTTCTTGCTCTCTCTTTGGCAAAGCTTCATCTCCAACAATTTATCTGGTGATATTTTGATGACTTAGGATACGAACACGGAAACCAGTATATCAGATTGCAGCTCAAGTAGTTATGCATCTTCAAACATGACACCAGGTGGCAAGAAGAGAGCACAGAGGACAATAAATGCCCAATTCTACTGGGTTACTAGAGATCCTGGTTCCTTTGAATGGTTTAAAGAAGCCATGAATGAAGTAGCGGAGATGGACCACAAGGTATTTACATGTTTCAAACAACTTTCATATTTTTAATCTGGCATACATTATGCAATGGAAGTGACTTGATCTTATTTTTTTCTGGTCTCTCCCCATTTGTTGTGCAAACTATGGGACAGGGTCAAATCGAGCTTCACAACTATCTAACCAGTGTTTATGAAGAAGGCGATGCAAGGTCAACATTGATTACCATGGTGCAAGCTCTCAACCATGCCAAACATGGCCTTGATATCTTATCTGGCACTCGGGTAGGACCTCTAATTCGGAACAGAGTTTGAAGTTATCCAAATCGTTCTTTCTTTATGAGATATTGTACTGAACTGATGGAGAAGTATAACTCGATATTTGCTTTCATGCAGGTAAGGACACACTTTGCAAGACCAAACTGGAAAGAAGTGTTCACTAAAATGGCTTGCAAGCATCCATTTGCCACAGTAGGTAATGAACAAATGAGCAAAGAGATAAATGATAGTAAGAAATTTCCTGCTATAAACACTTAACCAAATGCTCATACGGGGAATCATTTGTCACAGAGGAGAGGCCATGCAGTAAATTTAGGTTTACAGAATTTCTCTATGTTAAAAAGAAATGCCACAGAAGATTGTCTTCTAACCAAAACAAGGATTAATTGCAGGGGTGTTTTACTGCGGGATCCCCATGTTGGCAAAAGAGCTGAAGAAGCTATGTCAAGAGTTGAGTCGCAAGACATCCACTCGGTTCGAGTTCCACAAGGAGCATTTCTAAAACGAGATAGACTTCTTTTTACTATGCTATAAGTGAAAAGCTGCAATTATTTTTCACTTATCAAGACATGTTCAAAAGAAGAAAAAAAAAAACTGTAAACATACAAGTCATATTTATAGCTGGAATACATGTAACGGGAGCAATGGAATATACACAGATTAATGCCATCTGGATTTTAGTCAAAATCAGAATTCCAGTTTTGACAATGGCAACCAGCAGTGCTTGTTCTGACGGAGAATTTGGCAACAATTGTGGGAGAAAAAAAATAATCTTGTAGCATAGCAAAAATGTAAGCACAAAGCATGTGTTCCCAACCCATCTCCGCACCGAAATGCTGTGAATGTGGTTGGGCAAGAATGAAAATTGTTGAATAGAACTGTATTTTAGAAAGCTTTAATTTTATATTAAAAATAAAAATTTTGAATTTTAACATTAGTGAGCTATTAAGATTATTACAAGAAAAAGTTACTATTTTTTTTTTCCAATAAGAAGAAACTAAACCTGATTAAAGAAAACTTGAAGAAGAAGAAAAAAAAAAAAAAAAGAAGGGAAATCGAAATACTCAATTCGAGACTCATCAGAAGAAATACAGGTCGTTACTCCGGCTATTCTACTGAAATTGTACGAAGCATCGGATGGGGAAGAAGAGGAAGGCCCCGATTTCATTTTGCTTTGAAAAGTTACGGACAAATTTCTGTGCATCCTCCACCCACAAATTTATATTCTTGAGTTTGGATCCCAACAAAGAGAATAAATGTAAAAAACTTAAGTCGCAAGAAGTATTCTCTAGGAAATTGTTTTCGACTTGGTAGGTTTTAGATATTAATACTACTCTGCCTGAGCATTTCCCCGACTGGCGTTTTGGACAAGCTAACTTTTGTGATACGATTCCATGGGAGATTATGATCATTAAAACCATTCCCTTAATTAGAAAACTATCATTAATTATACTATTTAATATTTTATTTTTATTTTTAATATATATACATATATTAGTAGGAATGAGTTACAAATGGAGAGCCTCGCTATAAATTCCATTACTAAAATTAACGAAATTCTATGAGCGTGCCTCAATTGACAAATTAACAAACCACACCACATGAGTCTCAGTGCAAGTTGAAACTCAAAAATATGAGTAACAAAATACGTAAACCGTAGGACATGACATACTCCAAAAAATTAAGCTATTAAAAAAATGACGTCTCCGAATCTATCAGCAAACACGAGAGGCGATGACGATGACATCAATTGGCATCATGACAATGTCGATGGCAAAATCCCGCTGAGTCTGTTATACTTTCCATTCATGATTCGGATGAATATTCAAACATGTCTGAGAGTAGTTGAGTAAGACGTGTCCATGATTGATGACCAAATTGACATTTGCTCTTGAAAAGATCGAGCTAGCAAAACATGGGTCTCTTCAGTGAAAGATAGAGGATCTTCGAAAGTGATCGTGCATTTAGGCAATATGCTGAGTCAATCCAATATGCAGATAAATTTGTGAATACCGAAGTTCTGGAATTGAGTTCTAACGATCTTTCCGGTCCTAACGAAGACTTGTCAGAACACACAACAGTTAGTATCATCAGATGAACATGCTTAGATTGTTATAAAAGACTGACAAATGTGCATTTACTTTTCCTAATGAAAAAAAGGATGAAGTACAAAGAAAAAACACACAGAAAATTACTCGGAAAAAAAAAAAGTTTGAGAGAAAATATATCCACCCTTGTTATTTATTTCGAATTTCAATTTTTAACTTATCGAGCACAATTCTCTAAGTTTAAGTTGTAGCGGCCATCGTCACATTTTTTTTAATGAAAAATTGTTCTCAAATTCGAAACAACTTCTTTTTCATTCTTTAGTACTTTAAAATTTGAAGTTAGAATTTTTTTTTTCTACTATAGGAGAATCATGAGGGATAAAAAAAATATTATTACTTAAAAATTTAAAATTATTTTTTAAATTCGTTTAAATTTTTATTTAAAATTCTAATTTTATTGAATTTAATTAGTTTAACTTTATAAATAAGATTTGTTTCAATTCATTAGTTAAGAGACTGTTTATAATTATTGAAAATTATAATTAATAATATTATTAAATTTTTCTACAAGCACTAATTTTCTTTTATTTTTAAGATATAATTTTCACATTTTCTTATTTTCAGATAATAATTTGTATGTATATCTCTTCACTTTTTTTTTTTTTTATCTATTTCTTTGATTTCACATATTCCAAGCCCTCCCCAAAATGTTGCAAATGTGGTCAGAAACACACAATTATCTGTAACTTGAGAAATGATAAGCAGACATCACATGCCAATTATTGTAGAATGGAAGTGATGTGCGTTAGACGAAGATCTACAGTTCCATATAATTGGAGAGACAAATTTCTTATAAAGGATACAGTGTACATGAAAATTAAAAAGATCAAAAGGGATAACATCTACGTTACTATCTTAGAAGATTTTTTTTATTTTACTTTTAAGTATTGTTGTTTGCACGTCAATTATCAATAATAGTCTAAAGTTGTGCGTGTAAATTTCTTTACGTAACTCTCAAATGAAATTTGATGGAAAAATATCAATAATTACTTTTCTCTCTCTGTTTTTTTTTTTACTTTCTAGTATTTACAAATAATTTATATATAGTCTAAACTACTCGCAAAGAAGATGTTTTTATTATTGTAACATTTTTTCATTCGTCACGCGGGTTAGTTCTTTCTCTCTATTTTATTAATATTTCTATAATCCCCATATCTTTTTTTTTTTTTTACAACTCTTGTATAATCATAAAAATTTCTCAAACAACATATTTCTTTTATTTTTTTTGAATATTAATAATTATTTTTTTTAATAAACAAATTAAACTGAGAAAGAAAATTATTTAGATAAAAAAATTAATTTTATTAATATGATATATTTTATATAAACTATATATTTATATTAATCATTTCATTTCTCAAGTGCAACAACCCATACATGGAGACGGAGATGGGGATAGAGCATGACACCGACGCAGGGATACACCAACTTTAAAAAAAAAAAAATGCAACATGGATAAAGCGTGAACAAAACTGTATATATATAATTTAAATATTTTTAGTAAATTTATTATTTTTATTTTATAATTCATAAATATTTCTATGTTATTTACCTTCTAATTAATATTTTTAATAACTTTAAAAGAATGTTATATGTAATATGATAATATGATATTTAATATATTGTGAAGTAAAATATTTAGTATAATTATTAGAATAAAATATGTTTATTACATTTTATGTTTTGTCATAAAACTATTCATTAATTTATTTATAGGAAATATTAATATGTGCGTTAAATTTAACGGTGACGACCAACCATCACATAAGGTAAATTCTAAGGAAAACTTTTATTTTACCCTATAATTTGTGTTTGAAAATAATTAATATAATTATATATTATTAAATATATATATATATATATATTAACAAAATGATATTATATTTAAACATGACATTATTTTTAAAAATATTTGATGTTCTTATATATAATTATTATATTATAATAAATTATAATAATTATCATTTTATGATACAATACATTTTATTATTTACATGTATTTCATAAATAAAATGAAAAAAACAGTTTATCTTCTAATTGATTTAGTATTATGGACGTTTTATGAAGAGAGAATACACTAAGATTTTTTATTTATATGATTATTAATAGTAATAATTTTAAGAAATAAAAAGAAGAGTCTTATTTTTATTAATTATTAACTTAATAACTCATAAAATAAAATTAAATAATATAAATAATCATTAATAACTTAATACACATAAAGACATATAACAAGTAGCCTAATAGTAAATTAACTAAATTTAAGACTTAGTAATTAATCTTTAAAATACATCAATTCACCATAATTTGGTGCCCATATGAGTGGCATGCGGATCAAGAACTCCTCACATTTTAATGATTTAGTATGAATATTTAGAAAAAGCATAACGTTTAGAAAAAAATATAAATATATATATATATATATATATTCTTTTTCTATAAAGTATCATCCTAACAAAATAACGAAACTGCTGCGTTTGATGTCAACAGCACTGAGCACAAAAATTTCAAAATGGAAAATGCGGACCGTAACGAAAACGAGATCCAATGGTTACCCTACACGTGTCATATGCTTTTGGGGAAAAATCGAACTCGTGCACTCCGGCATATTATTTGGATCTACCACAGCGAAACAGCATCTTGGCTCTCGATTCCCGGCAGCTGTTATCTGATGCACTTCCCCACTTCTTAGATCCAACGGCTCAGATTTTCCCCCGCCTGCCTATAAATGATCATCCACACGAGCCCACCAAAGAGAACACACCAAGTCCACAACCATCGAAAACAAAACACAAGCCTCAGAGGCACAGAAACCTCAAAAAGCAGGCCGAGGAAACGGTTCGGTCTCGACCATGAACGCCCTGGATTCTCCTCTTGATGCATTGGTCTTCGATGTTGCTGGTTTCGGGATTCTCACTGTCGTCAACAATCTATGGACCTGGGTCGCCTTCATAACGGCAGCCGTCAGCTTCTGGAGGATCAGAACGGCCGGAGCCGGAGTAGCCGCGGCCTCGCGCCTCTTGAAATCGGAGCCACCTACTCCGGCTTGCATCGAGCTCGATGATAGTGGTCCTCACCGGATTCCCGAGACATCAGCCACCGAGCCACATATTTCTCTGACTCCGCCAGCTGCTCATTCCTTCCCATCTCCGTCAGTTTTCGAAGACAACGGAATGACAAAAGGGAAATTCGTTGCGTATTTTAATGATGTCAGAGGAGGCGATGACAAGGGCGACGATGATGGCGAGTTAACGGAGGTTGGGGAGTGGGGTTACGGCGGCGGTCGCGATGATGGGTATGGAGAGTGGTGCGATAGTTGGAATAGGGTCGGGGAAGTGGAGTGGTACAGCTACCAGGATTTAACGGCGATCAACGGCAACGTTGTTAGGTTATGGGATGGAGTTAGGAGAGAAAAGTACAGCTCAAGATGCGAGTGAATTGTTTGGTAGGGTAGTTAATGCGTTAGCGGGGCTCATTTTGCTTTTAATTTGGGGCCAATGCTTTTCAAACGTAAGTGTATTTGCTGGGCCAAACGCCCACAAACTAGAACCAAGCAATGTACAGTGTTGCATTTTTGAGTAATAATGTAATTTGAAGTTGCCAATTACTTTTTGAGTAGTAATGTTTTAATTTGAAGGTGCCAATTACTATGCTTTATTTAGTACATGCACGAGTAGTTTAATTGCGGCGCTGACGAGAGTGATTTTATGTTAATAAAACCATCGATGTGTGTTGAGTGAGAGCACCTCTCCAAGCAAGTATGGAAATCCTTGTCCAACTGGAAATGGAAAGGCTGAAGAGCCGTCTTGCAATATTAATTTGCGGAAGCTCTTGTCATTTCATGAAAGACGACCTTAATACATCCGTGCTTGTCACAAACACCTCTCCATTTCAAACGTCACGACCGTAATTCCAAACATCTTTTTGTCCTCAGCCGTGGGTGGTGGCGTAAACAATTAGCTTTAGTTTTCCCTTTGTGGACCCTTTTCGGAACTCGCCATGATTCAATGTTCTTCGCTCACAAAAAATCACAATCAGATCGCTTTTCTTCCGTTGGAAATTGATTTGATTTGCGCATCGATTTCACCACGGAGTGTGTTAACATCTGCAAAGTATTAATTCCCACGAACCTTTTTTCAAATGGTAATGGAGTTTGTTTGCCACTACTCTAACAAATAGATTACGATTTCGTAGTCCAGAATATTATGTATAGGCTGGAATCGTGGGATATATCAACCGAAAAGATACGGCAGGTGAGAAAAGGGTGCCAAAACTTTTAAAGGCCCTTCTAATATTATTATTAGATACGGTGGTTGTATTTTTCTAGGAGACAATTAGGAAAATATTTAATAATATTACACCCTAGCAACAAATTTTTGAGGAAAATTATATTTTCAATTAAATAATAAAAAAAGGACCATTGAATTGTGTGCTAGTGTAATATTTTTTAATCATCTAAAATCATCAAGACTCAAAATTGAGACTTTTAATCTTAGAGGGAGAATTTCAATATCATTGTTAGTGTAACATGCACAAGGAATCTCATATTAGTAAGGACTAGCGATGCCCTTTCTTTTTTTTCCATTGTTTGGGTCCTTATTTCTTTATTCATTCGATTATTATTCTCTAAAGAAAATAAAAACTACAGATTTCCAGCTATCCTAGTCAGTGTATAGAAGACTTCAATTTCAATCTTAATTTTTAACAAATTATGTGGATTGAGCTGGCTGCCACGACAGCCACAATTCAAAGTTCCGATCTTCAAACGATATGTCGTTTTGCCCATTTTCTGAACTGAATTTTCATGATCATTTGCGTCAATATTCGCCTGTACGAAAAGTGGATGTACCGGAAATTCCCGTGCATCACCATCTTTGTGATTTAATTATCGGAGCAAGACGAACCCTACACGTATAGGATTTGCTCCATCACGTTCTGATGTAATAGTCTAATCTATGTATCTGACGTAATTTTTGTTTACAGAATTATAGGTAATATTCATACTTTCTCATTTTCTTTCAAAAAAAAAAAAAAAAAAGTGTTTTATTTGCGTCTATGTAGTCTTTGTTTGTTTCAATAATTGGCCTGCAGATAGATAAATTATTAACACTTGGACGACTTCGGGCAGTGGAAGAATTGGGCGCCGAAAACAACAAGAATGAAAATCACCCATCGTGCTTGTCATTATGTATCACCCAATAAAATATTGACTGGTGGCATAGCAAGTGCTGGACTGTTAATTTCACAAGTTAAAAATTAAGAAATTTAAATTTAATCTACTCTATTTTGCACTCAACAGCTATTCACACTCCCTATATTTAAAGGTAACAAAAAAACATGTAGAGACTAACAAATATTAATCAAAGTTAATGAAAATAATAAATAAAATAGTTTTATCATTTTTTTAAGTTAGAATTCTAGAAACTGGATAAACATTTTTCTACAAAATTTGATTATTTTCTGTTTATACAAATTGAGCATAATATATATATAAAGGTAGTTTATACGAGGCAAAAAAAAATGAAAACATCTATACCTTTTTTTCTCTCTTGCAAAATGAATTGAAATGCAATTCAAAACTTTTTTTTTTTTTTTTTTGGTCTCTTTATAGAGCAGTGGCAATTATCTACAATTTTTTCTACCGAACATTTAAAGGAGGATATTAATTGACACAAGGAACGGATATCGGTATGCTTTTTGTCACATCTAAAATTAAAGAATATAAATTATTATATTATAAAAAAATAAGATATGTTAAATATAAATTTCCTTAAAGCCGAACACCAAAATATTAGCTTTGTAAAACTTTTTGCCAGAATATTTTGATAAAATACCCGTCTGAGTGGCACCTCGCATCTTAACGCATATTCTTCAGCTTCAGCCGTCGTACATGAACACAGCCTTGCTCTGGCTGGCCGAAGGATTGAGAGTAACATTTCGTGGGCCGGGTCTCTGCTTGTCTCTCTCGTAATTGCTGGAAGTTCATGAACAATCACTAAGATTGCATCATTAAGGCCCTTTTCCAATGCTTCAGTGGTCTGGTTTAAGTTTCCATAGCCTTAATGGAATTTGTCCTTCTCTTATTTTCAACCACTAGGTGTTGTATGTTAGTGTAAGAACATGTTATAACAATCAATAAGGTGACATGTACATGAATTTCCTGGCATGCCAAACCCCCATAATACCTTGAAACTTGAAATAACACTTTTGAAAACTAACTGTCAAGTTATGTTAAGTTTAAGACTTTAGCAACGTGGGATTCAATGTTTTTAGCACGTCTTTTTTATATGTATTATGATTGTGTAATACAATAAAATTGAATTAAAATAGACTAAATTGAAGCACTAGACTTTATTAACACTGAATTAATTGATTAAATTGAAAATATAAAAATGGCCAAACAACTAATTAAGTAAGAATGTAGACAAAAGAATAAAATAAATTTTTATACTATTTCAAATAACATTTTCAAATATTAGGTCTATTTAAAAACTAAAATTAATAAGTGAGGAAAGTTCATATAAATTATGAGTTAAGTCTTATACTTTTGTAATGTAAGATTTAATACTCTTAACATAAACTAACCCATCCAAAAAAAAAAAATTAATAATATACTTTACACACACAAATAATACAAAAATAGAACAATTCTTCTCAAAATTTTAAGAACCTAAAGTTGGTCTCTTCACGAGTAACCATGTCGGTGGCCAAACTCGTTGTATAAAACAGTGATAAGCCAATAATTGATGCCAGATATATGGCAGACAAGACACAATATTTATAGATTCGTATCTGCAAAACAAGGTCAGTCACAAGTAAAATTTCAAGGGTTCCACGAGCGATCACTTGGATGCCAGAACCATCCGTTCAATAAAAAGACCTAGGACCCTGGCTCTCGCTGATTGTAAGCCCCACCTACAGGAAATTGCCAATCCGATGGCAACTCAAAGTAGCAAGATGGGCAAGCCACTTATACTGCCAGCCAATTACTACAGTAGCTTGTCTCCTCTTTCCCGTGGCAACAAATTTAAGTGAACAGGAAACAACTAAATTAGGTTTTGGAATCGATCACGGGCAAGGCAAAGCTCACATGATACATTCCAGATATTGTATTCAATAATTTAACTGTGGCAGGGACCCATCACTTGCAATTCCTTCTAAGTCCTATCACTGGAATCTTAGGATACCAAAAACCAATTCCTTTTTGTAAAAAAGTTGGTAATCAAAGAAATTCGGTTAGAAGAGTGCTACATTGAATTGGTAAGTAAGACTCACAAAATAAAAAATTATAATTATCTTAAAAGACTAAATGTTTTTTTTTTTTTTCTTTTTGTGTACTGGGAAAGATCGAAATTTATTTAAAAAATGTTTTTAAATGTGTTGAGCCCAAATGCTAGTTCATCTCTGCCTCTCCCTTTGGTTAGTTTCTTGTGTCCATGAAACCGCGCTTTATACAATAGTGCTTCATTTACTGAGATGGGGAAATTCAAATGTGCCAGTTTGTGTAAAATGTTATGGAGAGACAAATATGTGTGTAGTCTTGTATCATGTCACCAAATTTGTAATTTTGTCCATATGCTATGTTTGGTGAACATTTTTCATTATTCAATTCCCCCCCCCCCAAAAAAAATAAATTTTCATGTACATATAATTTGACAAAGAGAATATGATGGAACTATTGTCCATTTATCAAGATTTATAACATCAATAATCAAATCATGGGACTGTGCCTTCAAGCCAAGTGGATAATTAAGTCCTTGCAATATATATATATATATCAATAACTATTGCATTCAATTAAATTATTGTAAACTAAGTACGATTCATTACTATATTCATGAAAAAAATTAAGCAACAAGCTCCCCTCCTAATTTTTAATACGATTTGTCTACATAGAAATATTTATCTAAATTTGATAGGAATATGGTCGCTTAGAGACATCCTGTAGATAACTAAGTCTTGACTTTTTATGTATGGAATTATTTTATTATATAATTCATTCCCGGATAGCGTCTAGGACCTCAAAACAAAAATCAGGTAGTCATATAAATTGGAGTAGCACAAGGTTAAATGGACAAAGCATGTTTGATCTAATTAACTGCCAATTGACAAATGTGAGTTGGATTGTTGTAAACCTATAGAAACACTCAAACCTGAAAAATAAGAAAAAGGATCAACTTTCTAAAGGGGAAAGTTTGGGTCCATGGCCATCCGCAGGGTCAATTAATAAAGCTGCAGACATTTTGGTGCCATCCTGTTCATCTGCTGCTATTTTTGATAAGGTGCATTTATTCTCTCTTGATCTCTTCCCATCCACGACTTTGCCAAAACTACACCCTTGGCGTCTCCAATACCTGAACACAATTGAAGGTAAATGACGACAGTCAATAGAAGTCAATTTCATTAAGCACCGACTTTAAGCCCACGTTATAAAGTCCCCCCATTAAGTTGGTCTGCTCCAGCGGAGTTATCACTCGCATTATCTAGACAGCCATAGGCACTGGAATTAGAGCTTTTCTTTGAGCAAAAACACAATGCATATCCGCGTCTCTTTACTAATGGGTCTCTTTCTCTTGCTTTCTCTCTCCACCTCTCCCCGCTCCGCCAACGCCAGGGATCTGGTCCGTTCATCGTGTGTTCACGCTAGCTATCCCAGTCTCTGCATTCGCACCCTCTCCTCCCACGCAGGGCACGCCAGCAGCCACGCGACATAGCCCCCCGCTCCAAAGTCAACCCTCGCAAGGGCTAGCAGGGTGTCGACCTACTTGGCCGCCCTGCCGAGTCTTAAGACCAAGAGAGAGCGAGTTGTGCTGAAAGACTGCGTGGAGCAGATATCGGACTCGGTGGAGGGCTGAGAAAGACTCTCGCGGAGCTCAAGCACTTGAGAGGAGGCGAAACGTTCAGATGGCAGATGAGCAATGCGGAGACGTGGGTGAGCGCTTCCTTGACGAACGAGGACACGTGTCTTGATGGGTTTCAGGGAGTGAAAGGCGAGGTCAAGGCCGATGTGAAGCGGAAGATCACCAATGTGGCCAAGGTTACTAGTAATGCTTTGTACCTCATCAATCGCCTTGGTGAAACCCGCGGGTAGGCCAAGGCTCAGAGCTTAAAGTTGCAGCCCTTTATGCTCCGCCGGATGTTAATAAATCTATTATTAATTCCTGATTAGCACTAATTAATCAAGTTTAATTGTCCTCCTTTGTTAGGATTTATCTTAATCTTATGGGACGTGTATGTACGTATGATATTTTTCTTTTTTTAAAATTTCCTATCCTTTATGTATAAATACTATTACACACGTAGTACTATGATTTTCCTGCTTTTGTTCCTTCTTTTATTTTTTTCTCTTTCGTATAGAGTCTTAGAATTAAATACCAACATGCTCTTTCCAAGTTTCAATTTTTTTGGTCATCCTTACGATTTTCCATTTCCCTCCCCCACCCCCCGCAAGTTTTAAATTTCAATTAGAATGGAAGAATTAATTCTATCTTTCATACCATCACGCAATGGGTCGGTGTGTGTTAACATTAATTTTGGCTTAGGAAATTCACCTCCAATTGAGTTAATGGAGTCCGCTCTCTTCTAGCTTCCCTTGGTTTTTACCCGTGGCCCTTGCGGTGAATTAATTGACTGACATATTGTGGCAGGAACTTCTAGGTATGGTCAATAAATATTGGCTGGGCATAGCGAAATAAAAGCAGTATAAAGAGTGGCGGACCCAAAACATTTATATTATAAACTACATCTCCCAGAGTGATCCAAAAGTGAGCTAATAATTGACATTGGTCGGATCGGAAAAGTGAGGCCACGAACAACAATACTTTTAAAAGGCTTTGGCGTTTCACAACAACAGTGTGGGGACGTGTCTCGTGCACATGCATAAAATGCTGGGTTAGATGGATAGCTTGTTTCGGATCGGATAACCAGACTCGTGATCGATGACTCGCTAGTAAGTTACACATGAAACGTCCGGGCCAGGTCGGGCCGATGTTCTATATAAAACGCGACTTCTATAAAAATTGGGCCATGGGCCCAAATGGCTCTAAGTCATTTCTCCTTCACGCCATGGGCTCTTTTAACTTTTATATATATATATATATATACATACACATGTACACAACTCATAAACCCCAGCGAAGTTGGAACCAAAACCCAAAAACCGTTGTCTGCAGTCGGCGCTACAATGGAGGGCGTCGAGATGGAAAATCCCGCCACCATCTCCACCGTGGATCACGACGACGACGACTTCTGCGAATCAATTCTCTCACGGTTGTCTTCGTCGACGGAGGAAGACCACCAACACCTCTGCGCCACCATCGGCGCCATGTCCCAGGAGCTCAAGGACCAGAACCTCGCTTCCAACCCCGTCGCCTATTTTGGCGCGACGTGCTCCTCCCTCGACCGCCTCCTCTCCTCCCACCCTGACCCTCCTCCCCACATGGTCTCGTCTCTCTTGACCATTCTTTCCCTAATCCTTCCCAGAATTTCGGTCCCGATTTTGAGAAAGAAGAGGGAATTCGTTTCGGAGCTGGTGTTTAGGGTTTTGAGGTTGAGTTCTGCCACCATTTTCGCGCTCGTTGCTGGATTGAAGTGTGTAGGGAATTTATTGATTGTTAAAGATACTGCCAATTGGGCTGATGTCTCACATTTATATTCTGCTTTGTTGGGGTTCATGGTTGATTCGCGCCCAAAGGTGATCTCTATGAGGCGTATATTTCTTTTTTCTTAGTAATATCTCTTGTGTTGCTATTTGAGCTTATTCTTAAATCCTAGGGGGTGCTCCGATTTCCCTTAATGTATTTGCCTCTGTCCTATATTGTGATAGGATGCATTATTTATAGTACTTTCAAGTTGAACTGGGCTATTTCCTCTTGCTTGCAATTTTTTTGGGAAATCAATCGTTCATCACTTTGGTAGTCATGGAGCTGTTGAATCTTCATACGGGTTTTTGTGGACGAAAATCCTGTCATTTTCTTGTGCAACACATTGATGGAAGATTTCTATCGTTAATCAGTTGGCAGAATGGGGTGCCATTGGTGTTTCTTCACATAATTAGATTTACCTGTGTGTGCTCAATTCTGAAAGTTGGAAGAGTCATAGTTTTTTAGGCTCCAGGGACTGTTTGGAATTATTCAATTTGGCATGTTCAAGGACTTATTATAATGGATCTGAATTAATTCTTGATTTTGTGTCCTTTTAATAATATTTAAGTGATTAGTGTAAGCTGTCCCTTTGCCATGTTCTCATGGAAACTTCGTGTTTTGGTGTTAAATTTGGATTTTGACAGGTGAGAAGGCAGTCACATATGTGTATAAGAGATGTCCTACAAAGTTTAAGGGGGACATCAGCACTAGCCCCAGCAAGTGAAGGTGTCACGAAAGCATTTGAAAGACACCTTCTCTTTACCGGTGGGTCAGGTGCAAATGCTGCTGAAGGGTCCAAGGGAGCCCAGGAAGTCCTTTATATTCTGGATTTGCTGAAAGAATGTCTTCCTCTTATGTTGATGAAGTACATGACTACCATTCTCAAGTATTTCAAAACCCTTATTGAACTGCGACAACCTGTTGTTACAAGGCGCATAACTGATAGTTTGAATGCAATATGTCTCCACCCAACTATGGATGTTCCAGATGAAATATTACTCGATCTACTATGCTCAATAGCAGTTTATGCCTCGACAAATGAAACGTCAGCTGATAACATGACTTTTACTGCTCGCTTGCTGGATGTTGGGTTGAAAAAAATTTATTCCATAAATAGGCAAATTTGTGTAGTTAAGCTACCCATTTTATTTAGCACACTTAAAGGTTAGATGCTGATCTTTGGAATAATGTCTAATGTCTTTGATTGCCTTTTTTTATTGAATTCCATTTCATGACTAGTGCATCTCTCACCTTGGGATCTTCAGATATTTTGGCGTCCGAACATGAGGAGCCCATCTTTGCGGCCACGGAGGCATTTAAGAGTCTGATACGCAACTGTGTTGATGAAAATTTGATCAAGCAGGGTGTGGATCAGATTGCAATGAACAAAAATGTAGAAGTTAGAAAGTCTGGACCAACTGTCATTGAAAAAGTGTGTGCAATAATTGAAAGCTTACTGGATTACCAGTATAGCGCAGTCTGGGACATGGTATTTCAAGTTGTTTCTGTGATGTTTGATAAACTAGGTATTCTGATTACTGCTTTTGACCCTTCTTCTCTTGTTTCATTACATTTTATGGTTCCAACTTCTTGCTTGTGCTTCTGAATGTGTTTAAGGCTTGGTAGATTTAGTTGGTGTTTTTTTTTTCCCCAAAAAAAGGAACTTAATTTGTTTTGAGAGTTGGCCATTAACCTTTTGGGTTCTGTACTTTCTGCTATTGATGGAAATAATTCTCACCTCTGAAATATAACAGTGCACTATTTGACATTCAGGGTTCTATTCCTCATATTTTACAAGGGGAATCCTTATGAACTTGGCAGATATGCAGAGAATGCCTGACGAAGATTTTCCTTACAGGAAACAGGTAATTATGTGCCTCCTTTTTGAACAATCTTTTGCATGTTCCTTGTTGATAAGGAGCAGGGACTATTTCTAGATTATACCATCATTTGGTGTACTAGTGTTATTACCACAGAATCTGTTGCCTGAGATCTTACTTCAGGATGCCTATAATGTCACTATGGTCTGATTTCTTCCCATCTCGAGTAGCCATAGATACTCCTGTAATTGCTGAAGTTTGTTTGATTTCAGTTACTCTCCATAATATTATTTGGATATAAGATTTTATCATTCCACTGGAGAAAGGAGAACAATATGGCTCAATAGAACCTAGCACAGATTGACTGTTTTAACACATGTTGGTTGACTTAAAACCTGGCTGTGGCCTATAGGCTAAGAAAAGAGGAAAAGTGGTAGGACAGGAAAAGTAGGAAAGTTTTGAAAGTTGGGTCCCTCAACAACATTATCTTGGGCCTTTTTCTTATATTCTGGTACCGTTTGAATGTCTTGTCTTCTGCAGTTTGCTCATGAGCTATATCAAGATTAAAGGATTGATAATAGGGTGTGTGGTGAACCAGTCTTGTTTATGTGGATCAACTTGCTTGATGGTTAAATGAATATGTATTGTGGTTTTATTACATTTGCTGAATTAGTAAGTGTACTGTCGATCTAAGTATGATTTGGCTAGCCTGCTTTTGGTATCTAATTGAAAGGTTCTTGATCTTAAGCAACATATTATGCAATCATTATTAATGGCATTCGGTTTTCTTGCCAAACATCGGAACTTTCCAAATATGCACTTCTTGCTGACAAGTGATTGTGTTTATCAATCTGCAGTTGCATGAATGTCTTGGATCTGCTCTTGGTGCAATGGGGCCAGAGACATTTTTGAGTATCCTCCCTCTAAATCTAGAAGCTGATGACTTATCTGAGGTTAATGTCTGGCTGTTTCCTATTCTGAAGAAGTATACTGTTGGTGCCCATTTAAGCTTCTATACAGAGACAGTTTTGGGTATGATTAGTCTGATGCGGCAGAAATCTCGACAGGTATGAAGCTCACAAAATAAGTGATGATTTTTCCTTGTGTAACAATTTTCAGTTACTTCTTATTGTTGCAGCTTGAGGTAGAGGGAAGAATTGTCTCAGCAAGGAGCCTTGATGCAGTTGCATATTCCTTGTGGTCCTTGCTACCTTCCTTTTGCAATTATCCTGTAGACACTGCAGAAAGTTTCAAGGATCTGGAGAAGGCTTTATTTGGTGTTATCTGGGAGGAACTTGAAGTTCGTGGAATGATATGTTCTGCTCTTCAAATTCTTATTCAACAGAATAAGAGAATTCTGGAGGAAAACTACGACCTTTTTTATATTGAAGTTAGTGGTGCCAAGCAACGAGCTATGGCGTGCTATACCCCACAGGTTGCAGCAGATAATTTGACCGTGTTAAAGTCATCTGCTCGGGAGTTGTTGACTGTTATGTCAGGGATCCTTCTGGAATCTCCAAAAGACGATGGAGTTTTTTTGCAGGTATGTGTACCACTATCCAGAACAGTGGCTTTTTATATTTCTTCTAGCAGGCAATATTTTCTAGATTAGTGTCATCATTAGTCAGGGATTTCACTCACTTTTTGAAAAAGAAATGTAATTTCCATTTATAGATGCATTTTTTTGCAAGGAATTGTGGAACACTGGTTGTCAGTAGGCCTGTGTGTACGGGAGAAGTGAACTTCTATGATAGGAAGAAGCTAAGAGGATTTAGTAATTTAGAGAGATCTCCGACCAGCATTTATTTTGTTTCCTTGATAGGAGGTGCTTCTCAATCTATGTATCATCCTGGTCCTTTAGTGAGGTGTCTAATTCTGTTTATGTTGTTGCAGCATACGATTAGTGAGTTTGCTTCTATAGCTGACAAAAAGGTGATCACACGGATATTCTCAAAGACAATGCTTAGAATTTTGGAAGTCACAAAAAGGGCTGCAGAAGCTGAAAATTCTAAAGGTTCCTCTTCATTGCAGACTGAGGACTCATCAAACGAAAAGTCATTATCGCTTGAGAGGTTTGTCTGTTCTTCTTATCTTGCTAACCATTGATCCACTCTTACTGTAATGTTGCTTGTGTAAGTTCTCCTTTCAATGTTTCAACCCTTTTCCACCAAGAAGAAAGTTTTACTAGTGTAAAAATGAAGTGGCATCTCCAGTTTAAATTTTCTGTACCCAAACTTTTTTTTTAATAATTCCTTTTTAAATGCAGGGCACAACTATTTGGCTTGGCAGTTTCACTTCTGCCTGGCCTGGATATTAAAGAAATTAATGTTTTATTTGATGCTGTAAAACCAGCATTACAGGTTTGTCAATTACTAGATATTGGCCACTGATTTGACTTTGCTTTTGGCTAGGAAAATTTTTCCTCCATACAAGAGTAATTGGATATTATTACTTTTGTTGCCTGCAGGATCCCGAAGGTCTTGTTCAGAAGAAGGCATACAAAGTTCTTTCAATTATTCTTCAGGTTATCATTCATCCTTGTAAAAGTTCAGAATAGTGTATTCATTTGTACAGTCTGCTCACAGACCTTGTCTCTATAATTACAATCAGTTTTGCAGATTAAAACAAAGGCTTTTGTTTGTGTTGATTGTTCTTAATTGAGTGATTTTATGAAAGTTATGGCTGCATAAGAAGCTATCTCAAACATAGGGAGATGGTTTTTGTTCTTTGAATGTTTATTTATTGAACAAGTAATCATGTGGAAACTTTTGCTTGGCATTTGTTTTTGTATTTTGTCAAGGTATTTGCTGATTTAATTTTTCATTTCTTGGTTATTGTATCAGAAGTCTGAGTTTCTTTCATCAGCGCTTGAGGAATTGCTTCAACTCATGATCGATGTGCTGCCCTTGTGCCATTTTTCTGCCAAACGGCACAGAATTGATTGTCTGTATTTTCTTGTTGTCCATGTGGCCAAGGTTGTAAGACCTATCTTTATTCTCTTTTCTTTCATTAGCTAATATTTGGTAAAGCAATGTATTCACCTGCTCACCTTTGATTAAATTGAGATTCTGAAAGGCTTGATGATTATGTTTCCAATCTAAACTCAATTCCTCACACTCATCTTTGCAGGAAGATTCTGAGCAGAGAAGGCGTGACATCCTTTGCTCTTTCCTCACTGAAATAATAATTTCTCTAAAGGAGGTAATTTGCTATCTATTGGGATGTTGGTTTACTGCATATTTGCATTTTCCTTATTTTGAATTTTCTTCTTTGCCCTTTTTCTTTGTCCAAGGGTTTGTTTGCAACACAAAATTGAAATTGTTTGAATCACATCTTCTCATTTGTCAACAGGGGTTCCTACTAGGCCTCATAACCTTTTAAATTTTGTGCGACATATTGTCGATTAATTTGATCTAGACATGATATTGAATGATGTGCGTACTTTGTCTATGGGGAAGCTGCATTTAAGGAGTGAGGATTCAGTTTTTTGTAGGTGCTAGGGGGTGAATAGTCATAGATAATTGCCTCTACATCTTGGCTTTTCTTTGCCTTGCTTTTGTCCATTGTCTTGGGATGACTATGATCAATAAGCTATTATTGTATCTGATGATCACTTATAAGTTTCATTCTTGTATTTAAGCTGTTAGATATTTTCCTGAAGTTAGAATATTCATGTACATGCTACACCTTTGGTTTTAGATTTTTTTTCTTTTATGATTCTTTTTGACAGGCGAACAAGAAAACAAGGAATAGAGCTTATGATGTGCTTGTTCAAATCGGCCATGCATGTGGAGACGATGGGAATGGTGGAAAAAGGGAAAACTTGTATCAATTTTTTAACATGGTACTAACTCAGGTTTTTGTTTCAACATAATCATTTCTAGATTGATTGAAGCTGTTTCTTTGGCCTAATGCTTAGGAAGTTCTAACCAAATTTTATGAAACTAACCCTCTTGTCTTGATCCATTTTCATTTGACAGGGGTTGCTACTGCTTTTCATACTCACTCTTATCTAAAAGGAAAAATATCTAAATTGACCACTTGTTGGAAGCATCAACTTTCTTCTTTGTTGCAGGTAGCTGGAGGCCTAGCAGGAGAGACTCCTCATATGGTCAGTGCTACTGTGAAAGGCTTAGCTCGTTTGACTTATGAGTTCTCAGACCTTATTGCTACTGCTTACAAGTTACTTCCGTCCACATTTCTCCTCCTTCAAAGAAAGAACCGAGAAATAATCAAAGTGCGTTTATCTATGCTTTGTGTAGTTTTATCTTAGATTTATTGGTCATCTGCATAACCAATTAATGTTGCAATTGATTAACGTTCGTAATTGATATTCTTTCCTAGACTAAGTCTGACTTATCTTTGGTGCAGGCTAACTTGGGATTGCTGAAGGTGCTGGTAGCCAAATCACAGGCTGAATGGCTGCAAATGCACTTGGGCAGCTTGGTGGAAGGCTTGCTGAAGTGGCAGGATAACTCCAAAAATCATTTTAAAGCTAAGGTATATGGCTATCCTCCAATTTTTAACCCTGGATATTGTCTATCGGTTCAAGTCATTTTAGAGGACATGTTTCTGATCACAGCAACCTTTTGCTCTGTCAAGTGTTTCACAATTGTTGTTTATTCTAACAAGTGTTGTCTTGCTACCTTTATCCTATGAAACAGTCCTTTCCCCTGTAGTGCTGACCAAATTTTTATAATTGTGGGACGATTTGTTTGTATCATGGAACCAATGTTCCTGAGGATTATTTTTGGATTTAAGATGTGTTGAGCTGAGTTGTCTTGGTTCAGTGTTGGACACTGTTTGCAATGTCAATTCTGGTGCAAGATACAGTTTGATCACTGCTAGGCAAGCCTCTTGGTTATATGAAAAATTGGTCCACATTTTGATATGCATCACTTCCTGACTCTTTTCAGGTTAAGCATCTCCTGGAAATGCTTGTCAGGAAATGTGGTCTCAATGCTGTCAAAGCCGTGATGCCTGAAGAACATATGAAACTCCTAACCAATATCAGGAAGGTTAGTTATATGGTTATGCTGACACACTTCTTTTTCCCTTCTACTCAAATAGAAGACTATTTTTGGGGTTTCTTACCTTCTGCAGTGTTCCTTGTTATTGATAATATAGATAAAGGAACGAAATGAGAGAAAGATTGGATCTGATGCTGAGGAAACTAAATCTTATCTTTCAAGGGCAACGACATCCAGGTCTCACCTCCATCATCTTGAAAATTCATACATGTAGTGAACTGTTAATTTTAATTGGGAGACTATACATTGATATCTTGTAATGCATCATTTGACCATGATGTCATCCAAATTAAGATGAACTTTTTCTATTCACAGAAGTTCTATTACCTTAGATATATGTATATTATTGAAAAGTTTGTTTTTTTCTTCTTCTTTGAAGGTTAAGCAAATGGAACCATACAAAAATATTCTCTGATTTTGGTGATGAAGAAATGGAGGATAGTGATGATGATATGGACATGAAATCTGGTAGGCATAGCAACACTTCCACAATGCTCAAATCAAAGGTTGCTTCATTACGGTAAGTCCATTAAGAATATTCTGTTAATTTGTTTCAGCATGTTGTATTGTTGTTTGTTCCTTTTTTGTTTTTATTGGATTTTGTTTGGGTTCAGCTATTATTAATTGTCCAAAATTAAGCTCAATGTGCCAATGAATAACAATTCTTAACATTCGGATGTTTGTTGAAGCTTTGTTTGATTCACTGTGGTGCCTAATGGCTCCGGTAGTGAAAACCCAAATAAAGCATCAGCTTAATTTCTGGCATATTGTTTTTCTTTTGGTATCCTTTACAATAGAAATGAACAATAGGTTATTATGGCACTTGACAATTAGATTTGGAAAGGACATTTGGTGCCTGTAGATAAAAGAACGAGAAAAAAAAAAATAGAACAAAACTTTAGCATCTCTTGTAATGTACGGATATTTGAAATCCTTCAGAGGAAATTATTTTGATGTTATTGAATCAAAACTGCATTGTTTTTGGGTTTTTTTTTATTATTACTTTTTATCTTGTAGTGTAATAAAATAAATAAAAAATATATTTTAAAATTCTAAAATTGTAATACTAGATCTTTAATTGTGCATCTAATCTATCCAGGTTGAAGAGAAGACATAGATCAGATAAGAGCTTGCCAGAAGATTTATTTGAGCACTTGGGTGATGAGCCTCTTGACTTGCTTGATCAGCGCAAAACAAGATCAGCTCTCCAATCATCTCAGGGTCTGAAAAGGAAGCAAGAATCATATGACGAACCAGAGATAGATTCTGAAGGACGGCTGGTTATTCGTGAGGGAGCAAACTCAAAGGAGGAAAGGCAACCTGACCCTGATTCAGATAGGCGCGAAGCTGGTAGCCTTTTGGCTTCCCTCCCAGCAAAGAAAACCCAGAAGCACCAGAAAATATCTGACTCTGGGTGGGCATACACAGGGAGTGAATATGCCAGTAAGAAGGCTGGTGGAGATGTAAGGAGGAAGGACAAGCTTGATCCATATGCATATTGGCCTCTGGATCGGAAGATGTTAAGCCGCAGGCCGGAACATCGGGCAGCAGCACGGAAAGGTATGGCAGGTGCGGTAAAGATGACCAAGAAGCTTGAGGGAAAGAGTGCTTCAAGTGCACTTTCAATGAATGTCCCGAAAATTAAAAAGGTTCAAAGGAAAAGTAACAAGAGAAAAAGCGGGCAGAGGCCCCATCTACATTGATACAATTTAAGCCACTCCCAGTGTCATCAAGGTCATTTTCAGTGATGTAGTTGTCTGATAAATTACAGCTGAATTCCTTGGCAGTGGGTTCAGATTTGAATTATTATGTTTAGTCGGAGAATGTAACTTATGGGTCTCCTGATGGCCGTGGACTGGATTTTAGGCGATGCCAAGGCTGTAATAGTGAGAATGAGGTAGCTCGACACAGGTGAGCGAAGATTGAGATAGTCTGAATGAGAAATATCAGTGCAACTCCAAATCAAAGATTTGTCATTCTAATATTTGATTAGTTACATGTTGTAATTGATTCGATCAATTGTAATTGATTTCCTTGCATAAAAGTAGTGTCCGATGAGTCGATAGCTTATGATAAAGTTATCCATGAATTTGTCGGTAAAATTCTTTATTATATATTTTTTCGGCTAATAGAAATTAGAGATTAAAAATAAAAAAATTATAAAAATAATAAAAAAAGAATATTAATTTTTATATACTTTACAAATATAAAGTAAGTAATTAATTATTATTATGAGTAATTATTAAATTTTATAAATTGAGAATTTTATTATAGTTTTAAAAAATTATCATAACGTTTTGATTTTATGGATGATTAATAATAATTTCAAGAATTGGTCCGTGAAAAATGAAAAGGGTTAAAGAAGATTAGGATATGTTATAAATTTATTTTTGTAATATTATAAATATTATATTTTGTTATAAGTTTTTTTTTAATTTTATTATTTATATCATTTTAATAAAATTCATGATAAATGTGTTTATAAATATGTAGAAATTTTAAATGTCTAGCAATTAAGGAGACCTGAAATTCTTGTAAGAGTTAGAATTAGAAAAAATACTATCTAAAGTGTATTGGGTGATTAAGTTAGAATTATTTTGTAATTTTTTAATAATTTTTTAAGTTTTAAAATTATTCCACTGCTCAATTTTAATTTGTGTGGGGATATTGCAAGAGAGATAAACAAGATGAATTTTGCATTATGATATTAAGTCAAGATAATAAGTAATAAGATTAAAGTATTTAAGATTTTAAATGATTTAAAGAAGTAATAAATTAATTTCATTGATGAGTAAATAGTGATCGATAATTATTGATATGGTTAAAGTGTAAGGTAAATTATTATTTTTTAGAAGTTGATAATTTATTTATGATCGACAATAGTTTGATCATAAATAACTTGAAATAGGAATAAATTAGTTAAAAAATGATAAGTGACATTACACCATCACTTAGCTCAATAAAGTCACTTTATTTAATCCTTTGGTTTGTCACTCACAAAATAAGGGATAGTTCTCCAAACACTTGTTAATTATTTCAGTTTGTTCATTCGTTTGTAGGTAATAAGTAATACTCATATTCAATTGTGTTTCTTACAAATGAAATAACTTTTTTTTAAAAATTATTAGTTTAGAATTTATCTCAATTACTAATAATAGATTTAAAAATACTTGCAACTTTATAATATTTTCGATAAAAACTTAAGTGATAGTAGTAGTAGTATACAAATGACTAATAATAAAAAAATGAGCATATTTAGTAAATTGATCTATTACAACAAAAATATTTGTTTTATCTTAACATAATGTAAGTCTCTTAATAGAGTTCATAAAGATATTTGTTCAAATTTCTTCAAGAATAAATAAGAGTTAAAGAAGACCAAGATACATTACAAATTCACTTTTATGACATTGACAAATATCACATTTAATTATATTTTTTTTATCTCATTACTTATACCCTTCTAGTAAAACTCATGACAAATGCGCTGATAAGTATAAAGACATTTCAAATTTCTAGCAGTTAAGGAGACATAAAACTCTTATAGGAGTATGTCCTTGTAAGCAGAATTAGAAACAATTATTATCTTGCCTTTTGTAGCACAAGTTTGTAAAATCTCAAGTGTAATGAGTGATTGAATCATGATCTTTTTGTAATTTTTCAATAAATTTTCAAGTTTCAAGGTATTCCACCACTCGTTTTTTATTTGTGTAAGGATATTGCAAGTAAAGATAAATAGTGTGTATTTTGGATCTTGCTAATAAGTCAAGATAATAAGTAATAAGACTAATGAGTTCAAGGACTTTGAATGATCTAAAGAAATAAGGAGATAATTTATATTGATGATTGAATGGTGATAAAAAACTATTAATATGGTTGAAATCTAAGATAGATGTAATTTTGAACAAATTCATATTCAATAAGGTGTGTATCAATGTGCTTTTTTATTTAGTCTTGGGTTGAAATAAGATTATCTTTTAGAAGTTTAAGCAATTTGCCTTTATCCTACAAATTTCTATCCACCCAATCTACGTGAGAAAACCTAGTTATATATCTTATAAAGTTTGGTGGAGCTTTACCATAAATATTTTGAAATAGGAATAACTTGGTTGAAGAATAATACTTCACCCAATCTTTTGGATTGTCGCTCACAAAACAATGTGATAGTTTTCCAAACACTTATTGACTACTTTAGTTTACTCATTTGTTTGTGGGTGATAAGTAATTTTCATATTCAACTGTATTCTTATAAATGAAATGACTTTTTCCATAAATTACTAGTGAGATTTTATCTTAATCACTAATAATAGATTTAGGAATACCGTACAATTTCACAATATTTTCGATAAAAACTTGAATAACATTAGTAGCAATATATAGATGATTAATAGTAAAAAAATGAGTATATTTAGTTAATAGATCTATCACAACAAAAATAGTTATTTTTCCTTATACAAAAAGAAATTAACATAAATAGTTTGACCTTAAAATAGGAGTTTTACCTTTATACACTTTTTTTGAGAGGTCGAATTCCTCCCATCAACAACATTCATCGTAAATTTGTCACAGATTTCTATTAGAAAAACAAGTTTTTTAGTAATTTTTTTATTTATAAAATTATTGATACTTTCTCAATCAACTAGTACCATTATTAGTCATCCTTTAAAGAATATCTCAATTTTTATGGTTTACAAATTAGAATATCTTATTAAAGTATAAACTAGAGGCTTGTTGGTGTATTCACCATCAATGTCATCACATTTAAGATAAAATTGATCATTATCAATTTCATTAAGTTCATCTACTGATTCAATCATTAAAATTTTTTATTTACATTGATGTTTTTTATGTCATTTTTTATCTTAACATAGTTCTTTGTCATTCACTTTTTTATTTACTATTAAGTCAAACGTCTAATATTAATGAGACAATTTAAAGAGGATAAATTAATGCTACCATTAATAGGTTTGCTAATGATTCTTAGCATCTCACCTCTCCTGTAACCGAGCAAAATAAATAGTATCTGTCATTGTTTACCGTTGTTTGTGGCTATCAAGTTTTGACTTCCCATTGAATGTCAGGAATAAATCCTTTGTTGCAGGTACCGACCAATTATCTTTCCAACTAATTTTTAGTTCGATTAACAAGTTATTTGAAATGACTTTGATACTCTAAACTGTTGATATCTGATAAATTTTTACAAACTTTACATTAACATTGTGATATTATGAAAATTTAAATCATATAAGAAAGTTTTTGGTAAAATCAGCCCAAGTCAAAATTTTGACACAAATTTCTAATTTATCATACCATTAGATAATATTATCTTCTAAATAAATGAAAACAATTTCTATTTTAAAGTGCTCTATTGTACGGTGAAAAAAAAATTTATTTTTCAACTATAGAAATCCAACCTACGAGATCATTTTCATCCCAATGAAAAAATTCACCTTTATACATGCATGTATAGAGTTATAGTCAATATCTCTAGAAAATTTTCTTAATTCTTTTTATTTATTAATAAATCTAAAAGTATTTTCTTTTAATTAGTTTTGTGCTAAAGTTATGATTATTTATTCGAGTAATTTTAGAGATTTTTTAAATAAAAGATATTAATTTTTCAATACGAGACATTCTAGTGTTAGAATTTAATAATTTATATGAAAATATAATATAAGAATATAAATTAGTAATATTAAAAATTTTCTTTTGTTACCAGATAAAAGATATAAAACAAGTTTTGTTTCTTTTGTTTAATGGCGATGGTGGAGATAAAAAATAAAAACAAAATTCTTAAAACTTAAATTCTAACTAGATAATGAGAAATTAAAGATGAAAAATAAAGAAATTATAAAAATAAAGAAAATAAATTTTAATCTATTTTAAGAAACCAACTTTTAATAGTCACTTTAAAAGATGAACTCAAATTAATAAAAATAATTTTGATATTATTTTTATTAATTAAATTTATATTATTATTATAAAAATAATTATTAAATTATATAAATTTAAAAAATCTTATTATACCGTAACTTAAAGAAATCTTGTTAGTTTTAACCAAAAGTACTGGTTCTCGAACTTGTTTCTGTGAGTTGAGTACCGTACCTTTAACGCCGGTACAAGGCCTGGTGTGGGAGAGGACAGAAGCTATGTTCTCGAGAATAGGCCGACGGAACCGGTTCTCGAAGGAATCAATTCTCAACAGTATTTAAGCAACAATAATGTTGCAACTTACAAGAAAAGCACTCTTTTTTCTTCATTTTCTGCATTTGGTTATTTTGTTTCTGTAATTTTTCTTTTCAAATTTATGCTTTTACCCCGTGAAGAACGCATAGCTAAACCGCTTCGATAGCTTTGGTAAGCAATAAATGGGATGCACCTTTCTAGGGCTAAAAGTAGCTTCCCCTCTCTCTACAGGAATTTCTCTATGGTAAGAAGCCATGTGATAGCCATTTTATGGATGCTTGGCCTAGGCTGGCAACAGAACCACAGCGAGAAATACGCATCAAGTTATACAACTTGTCAAGAACTTAGTTAATTAGGGTGAGGGAATGCAGTTCGTTAACAGTTACTAAAACTTTACAAAAGGATACGGTCAGGAAAGCAGTGCAGTGAAGAATGCAAGAAAGAAAATTGCGGGATGCAGTCATGCAGATGAACTGACAGGTACAGCAGCATATACTAGGCGATTTCTAACTCAAAAATTCAACAAGTATGCCGCTGCAACCTGCCCAGCTGCAAGCTCAAAATACACTAGAATTCACTGACAAAAACAACTGCTCGCACATGGAACAGAGATAAAAGGGGCGAGGAGAGAGAAGCCAGGACATCTAGTAGTGATCTGATGGCTCTCAAGTACATAACCCCCCCCCCCCAAGAGGATTCTTAAAACAATTACATGTTTCTCCAATAAACATTTGGTGAAATTTGAACAATTCACCTTCCCAAAGTAAAATTCCTCTCTCCAGATCAGCTGTCTCGGGAGTTATATTTGAAAAATTATTGTGCTCAACAAATTGAACAGAAACCAGATACGACAAAGACTCCAAGGGGGTTCTGCAAGATGTATCCATTTCAGAGATTGTTAGTTGCTGAGCAATTTTGGCATACTGAAGAGTTAAAATAAGATTAGGAGTCCAACCCCAGGACATCATCTGTCCACAAATCCCATAATGTATTCTTCTTTTAGTTTTATAGGCTACTCGCATTTATGGCTCACATGGTAAACAGTCAGGCCCCAAACCAATGATTCCATCTTGGATAGTGGGAAAAATGATCCTGCCCTTCTAAATCTCTTGAATCAAATTAGGAAAGCAAAAGTGCAAAAGGGAAGGACAAAAAAAATTACAAATCCACCTTACTGATACAGCAAAGTTGAAGCAGCTCTCTTTCACTTGTATGGAGCAAATACAATTGATGAGTTGTGGCCACCAAATCCAAATGAGTTAGACAATGCAACCCTAATGTCCAGTCTCTCTTTCTTTGGGCCCACAAGCACGTTTGTGTCCTAAATTGATATGCCAGAAACATTAAATAATTCAAAAACTAAAAGTCTCTGTTTACTTCAGCTGAGTGGTGAACCCTGCCAAAAGACATAAGTTAGACAAATTCCAAGATCAGGCAACATACCACTCCTTTATCTGGATTTTCCAGGTTGATATTTGGATGAACCCATCCAGTCCGTATTGCCTGTGAAAGCAACAGACATAATATAACAGCAATAAGTCAAATCAACAATGGAGATGTTAGGGGAAAGAAAGGAAAGAAGGGGAGCAGTAATTTATATTTTAGCCAGCTGAACAGTCTACTCTTTTAAGCAGCCATGCAACCACACAATAGGTACCTGGATTGCTGCAACAGCTTCCACAGCACCAGCTGCTCCCAGCAGGTGGCCAATCATAGATTTTGTTGAGTTCACCCTTAGCTGTAATTGTAGGAGATCCCTTAAAAATTTACTAAGAAACAGGTGTTTTATATAAATAATCATGAATGCTCACTTACGTCACGATTGTGGCCAAAACAATTCATGAGAGCTTGATACTCTTTCATATCTCCAGATGGTGTGGATGTTGCATGTGCATTTATGTAATTCACATCCTCCCGAGACACCCCAGACTGAGATAATGCCTTTTCTATGCAGAGAATGACACCGAACCCTGTATTTCAAGAGGGACGAAAAAAGCATTAATTGGATTGTGATGCTCTGCAAGGTAAGCAAGGAGACAAACTCCCATATAGAGTTACTCATTTGTGTGAGACTCTCAGCGATGACTGGTTGAGAGTCTGGTCTGATAAGCATCAAAGAAACAGGCACATTGCATCAAAACTCATTTTTGGAAGGATAATGCACATTGCATGTAAGCATAGCTAAGTACAATTATGATCAACAGATGTAATGCACTGATAAAATAAAGAATCATGTTGCATTCATTTGTCTGATTGGTAGTACTTAAGATGGATATTAGAAATTTGTTTGCTTGTCAACGGAAGGTTTAGCAGAAATCTAGTTAGTCATACAATCCCTTAGTTCTTGATGTTAACTGAGGAATCCTTTTCTTTTTCCATGTAGCTGTATCCAGCCTACATAACTGATAATCATCAACAACAAATGACAAGTGTGGACCAGTTGATGTATTTCCAATGAATGCATTTCGTAAGAATCAAGGAAAAGCTTACAGGAGCTATCTCCAATTTTTGACCCTCCTTTGGATCACAAGTGGAAAGTAGTTATTGGAATGTCATGTATTGACCATGTAGTATAAGCAACTCAGTAGGCAGTAATTTAGCCACAAAGATGAATAACTAGATTCAATGACAAAAACATAGGTTAACATCCTTCAGCAAGTCTGGAAATCTCCATGACCAAATGTGAGTGAATTTACAAGCACTTTATATATGGTCTATTACCATCTGGACGTGGCTCAGTCACGTGATAAGCATCACATGTAAAGCTTCCTCCAAGAAATTCTGCATAGATATTTGCACCTCTTTTCTGCAAATCATAGATTAACCAACAGATTAATTATTCGAGGGAGACCTTCCAATCAATATTTACAACTAAGATCATTTTGTTTAAGCATTAAGCAAGTAAGAAAAATCAAAATCACAGATACAAGAGGAAAATTTGGCGATGGGAAGAAGGTACCAAACACAAAAAGTGACCTCCCTTTGACAGATTTGACCCCAAATGGGACTAGCAACAAAGAAACTTAAGACTAAAACTGGATAATAGTAAAAATCAAATAATGGGCTATAAGCAACCTTTTAATGAACTAAAAGGGACATACCTTTGCATGTTCTAATTCTTCTAAAAGCAGAACACCAGCTCCTTCCCCCATAACAAATCCATCACGACTCTGTTCATTAACAGATCCAACATTAAAGTTAAGTGACATAAAGTACCTTTAAAAGCAATATTCTGGCTCACAGCTTTGATTAGCTACTTCCAATCACAACGTTTACATAAGTGAATGAGAGGCTTTTCCAACAGTTTTGGAAGTTTTAAAAACGCAGGACTCAGAATCAGAGCTTCTTGGCTATGACACAAGAAACCAGGATAAGAAAGCGGAGTAATAGCTGATGATGAAGTGATGAGGATACCCATGGCACTGGCAGTTTCTCAAGTGGTGCTCATGAATTGTGAACTTTTATATGCTATATCTTAAAATAACTTAAGTAACCATTAAATATTAAACCTATGGCACTGGCATATCTCAAGTGGTGCTTGTGAATTACGAAATTTTGTATGCAATATCTTTTTTAAAAAACATCAATTAACCATTTCGTATTATATCAACAATTAACAGGGAGAAAATTGGAGAAGAGATGATTAGACAGCCCACCATATCCCAAGGTCTTGAAGCTTTGGCAGGGTCATCATTCCTCTCAGACAGTGCTCTGCATGCCACAAAACCTCCCAGCCCTAAACAAGAATAGCATAGGGGATGTACATCAACCTCGGTCAATGCCAACTTGCCAGATAGGATGAACATAAAGAAAGAATGATTACCAATAGGTATAATTGCTGCATCTGAACCACCACAGAGCATAACATCCTGCAAGTTTATAACTACACTTTTAAGAAAATGGGACAAGGAATACTCAGTGGTTAAGTATAGTATCTTAAGCATACCAAAATTAATTGTTGAACACGTATCAGATTCAATGACACTCACAGCTTCACCTCTACCAATGTGGTTTGCCGCACTCAATATGCAGAAGTTGCTAGTAGCACAAGCAGTAGAAATTGAATAGTTTGGCCCCATCCAACCCTGTGATTTAATAAGAAAATCCACAGTTAATCTAATATACAAGCTTACTCTGCATATCTTTAAAAAAAGTTAAGGCCTACCAGATCCATTGCCAGCATGGCAGAACCCATATTTGTAGTTGCAAAAGGCACACAGAATGGGTTCATCTTTTTGTAATTGATCCTCAGAGCTTCAATGGCATCATTGAAGACCTAATAATAATCACAGAAAGCAGTAATTTATCTCTATCATCAATGTTATGTCATGAAACAGAAATAAGCTTTTTGTACACCTTCAAGTCATATGGCTCTTGTGCAAGGTGATGGAACAATAAACCCTATTATCTAAAAAGAGTTTATGCTCTGAAAGAGATCAAGAATGCCATTAAGGTCAACAAAAGGCCAAAGCTGATTTTATACAAGGTAAAAGTGAATATGGAAAATAACTTTGCGTTCCCAATTCTTTAAAGCATAAAGAGAACTGTTAATGTCCCCAAACTTGTACAGCATGTGGCTAGGGACAGAGACAATAGAAAGATTTCAGGATGCACTTTTTGCCAGGATAAATTCAACATGGGAAACAGAAGGCCAGCGGGCCTGTTTTCCCCCCAGCTTTATTATCAAAAATAAAGAGCAACAGAAACACATGAACCTCAGGGTTACCTTCATGCCACCCATTGCCGAGCCAATCAGGACTCCACATTTAGATTTATCTAATTCATCCATTACATCCTCAGTGATTCCACTGTCTGCCAAGGCTTTTTTGCCAGCCGTAAGCATGTAAAGCATAAATTTGTCCATTCTCTTTGACAATTTTGGTGCCACCCATCCATCAGTCGAGAAAGACTTTATCTCCCCAGCAATTCTCTGAGAAAGCAAAGCAAAGAAAGAAAAAGAAGACAGTTATTATGAGAACGGAATTTAATGCAACTAACAAAAGAAGAGAAGCCTTCAGGAAAACTTACAGTTGGAAATTGAGCACAATCAAAGGCCTCTATCTGACTAACACCACTGACCCCTTCAAGCAGATTATTGTAGAAAACATCTGGATCATCACCAAGGGGTGTCGCAACACCCATCCCTGTCACAACTACTCGCCTCTGCTTTGTTGCAGGTTTTTTTTTTGTTTCAAATTCCTTTGCAGGTTGCACTGCTACAGCCCTGGCTTCCCCTAAAAATTTTAAGTAGAGCATCAAAGACAGTCAGGGATATATATGCTGTAAGAAAATTCACAAGAGAGGCTCTGTTTCTTGTTAGGCTGTTGGGTGTGTCCATGCACGAATGCAAGTTGTGAGAAAAAGAGAGGGGGAGTGGCGAAGGAAGAGAGAACATTTTGCAGAATGGAGAAATGAACTG
Source organism: Kandelia obovata (assembly GCA_021464305.1). Lineage (NCBI taxonomy): Eukaryota > Viridiplantae > Streptophyta > Magnoliopsida > Malpighiales > Rhizophoraceae > Kandelia > Kandelia obovata. The sequence goes on along the minus strand of CM038474.1, from coordinate 11,319,712 downwards.
CCATTACAATTTTCTTTTCATAATCTGAAAATACTCAATTTCAAATGTCATAGATGCAGCTAGTGAAACTAAAATAAACTGATAATGCCACTAGTGAAAACATTAACATAAACAAAATAGGATCTGACATTTTTCACTTAGAATCAATATAAGTTCACAATCCAACTAGTGGAAACTGAAAAAGAGCTAACCACATGAAGCAGAGCAGCCAAAGCTGCTCCCAACAAAAAGACAGATGCGATGAAGAAACGCGGCATATAACACAACGCGAGCACAAATTCGAAATCAGATGCCACAAAAAAGCCAAAAACAAGCTATTTACTCGAAGCATACTAAAAGAGAAACAGATAAATAAAAATACAACAATCAAAAACAGTAAATTGACCAAAAAAAAAAACAGAATATAAACAAATATGAAGCGGGAAATGAAAAAGAAAAAGGAAAAAGCAACCAAAGTTGTACGGAACCAAAGAGATGAATCAAAAGAAAGAAATTACCGGAAACAGCGGGTCGATTGAGGCGTCTCTGCTTGCGATTGAGATGAGTGGAAGGAGAGAGGAGGCCATTAGCGGCGTAGTAGTGACTACAGGGCTCGAAGGCCAAGCAGGAGCTCATTAATCCCTGGAAGCTCGATCCACGAAATGAAGACGACAAACGTCTCGAGAGAGATTGGCAGCCGCCGCCGCCGCCGTCGTCTCCAAGGCCAACACCAAACGCGCTGGTACTATTGCTCTTGCCAGTGGCGCTATTGCATTTAGAGAGAAGTGTCGTCCTCCGGCGGCTGGAACGCCGGTTGCTCGATGTCGACGCATGGAACGCTTGTGATGCCGTCGAATGCTCCTTGGCGCACGTGACCGACATGCACGCCGCCACCAGCCACGCGCATAGCGGAGACGAAACTGAAGCAGCTGGCCCCGTCATAACCAACAACTGATTCTCGCTCTATTCCGATTCCCTCAAATCGAAAATTAAAAATGAAATCAGACCATTATTTTATTGAAAAAGAAAAAGAAAAAGAAAAGGCATTAAGAAAAAACTAAAAGTCAGAAGCTAGCAGGTTGATCGAGAGAAGGAAAGGAGAAGCCAAAACGAAAGAAAAGCAATAGGGCAGCATTCCATCTCTGTCAATATTATCTATCGTTGTTTTTTTCCATTTTCCTTTTCTAAAAATAAAGCCTTTTCTCTCTTCCTCTTCTGTGTATGTGTGTGTTTTTTTCTGGCGTGTCGTCTAACCGGGGGGGGGGGGCTTTTCAAGACGCCAAGTATTTGGGCAAATCTTAGTCGACCTCAGAATTTGAGTGACAAGTGCTGTACGTTTCTCTCCCCATTTTTTGAATTATCCCAGTACACAGAGTGTGCGTGCGTGTGTGCTCACTGGTGGTGGATGGACCTCTGTGTCTGTACGTTTTGCAAAATCACAGAAACAAAAAATGTAACCGAATTTCATTACGTCCACCAATGCGCAAATATGCTATTTTCTCGAGGCATTGGCATCAGGAAACCCGCACGATTATGTCATTTTTGTGACCAAAAATTTTGGAATGCAAACCTTTGCGAGAATCTAATGTCCGCGAAACACTATGACCTGTTGTAAATATAGAATTATTTATCTAGTGTAATATGTATGTGCATATATTGAGAAGAAAATTTGAGACATTGAGTCGTGACATGGGTTCTTGCTTGTATAATAAAAGGTTAATGGACACTTGTCCGTGCAAACCGGCCAGCCAACCCTGAACTGAACTGAACTGAACGGAACGGAACGGAACTCTCCAATTTCCGGTGTGAAATGATCTAGCTAACTATCGGGAATGTTTTTCCGCCGTCCTTCCTGTAGATTGCTCTACTCTCTGGGTTGAAACTCTTTTTTTAATTTGTTACTGTCACTGATTTTCTAACCATAAGTCGCGCATGATGAGTGGGGGCTTTTAACAGTACCAGTGAGTTTATTACTATTATTACTATTATTATTTTCTTGGTTAAATTGAGTTCACACCTTACAAAGATGACAGGTGAATAAAAAATATATATATAAATTTATCTAATAGTTATATTAAAATACAGGTGACTTTTTGTTTGTGTTAGAATAGAGTTACATGCATGATTGATTCCCTCTATTGTATATGGAAAAAAGTTTGAGAAAATAATGTGGCTGGGCAACAGACATTAGTGTCATTTTCTATTGGGTGGTTTGCAAAATAATGTAGCAATTTAATTGTTAAAGGGAAACGCTATGTTATTATTTAGTTCTGGTAATTTTGTGGATGGAATTTGACACATCAAAATAAGAGTTACCTCGTGATTTAGTTTGATTTGGGTGCATGCTCTAAGATTCAGTCGTTGAAGTTATAATTAACACATTAAATATGTTATTTTGTTTCCTCTTATATTGTTCATAAATTAATTTTTATGTGGCCTTAATTTAAATCTTTAGAAGTAAGAATCGGTTACAAAAGAAGTTGATTAAGTAAAAATATTGTACATTCCTCGATGTCACAGGGGGACGACGAGAGAATTGCAGCTATTAGTCGAGTAAATCACTTGTCCCACTTGTGCGCTTTCAAGTGATAAATCTATTGTTGTTCAAAAAGACAATAGAAGAGAGGGTGGACTTTAGGGTTTGAGTGGTATATTTTTTTTTATTTAAAAAATAGTAAAATAAAATATTAATGAATAATGTTAACTTGATTTTAATATGAGAAATGACTTATTTTTTGCTATGTTTTTGTTTTTTTTTTTGGGGGGGGGTTCTTAGAAGTTAAAAAATAAAAATAAAAATCAATTTGTGACACCAAAGATGACATGAGAGTGGGACAGTCAAAGAAATCAATGATCTCAAAAAGATAATCCATGAGTGCATCTGTGTCTACATAATTTTTAGCCTATATTTATTTTAACAGCATAAAATTCGTTAATTTTCTATATGTGCACCAGTTTCTTTATTGCCATAATGTGCATTTACAAACATGCGCCTGCCAAAGCATATGATCTTTATTGAAATCACTGCCAGAGTAAAATCTTGATAGAGTGAAATCTTATAGAACGAATTTAATTTTTTGGTTAACGCGCAAAAATTAACCGAAAATGTTACCGGCAGGAAGTGGCAGTGACAAAAACGAAGAGTACAATTCACTAGAAGCCATTACAGAGAGTATATCACTGCTAAATTTACTGTTATACCCACACAAGTACTTATCAAGAGGATGAGTCTCCTGCCAAGAACACAATTTTCAAGTAACTTTTTAAAAATTTACCGCTGGTTAAAGTTATTGAAAAAAGCATAAAGCCACTTGCGTATGTAATGTCGATAAAAGTTTAAGATTTTAGAAGGGGATTAAATAATAAATGATATATTAAATATAAATATGTATTTTATGTTTAAAATTTTAAATAAAATTTTATAATAAATAATATATTAAATATAAAGAGGCACTCTATGTTTATTATTTGTACAAATTTATTTGTTATAAAAATTGAGAGTCATACGATTTGAATTTATTATTTTTTATTTATAAAAAAATTTAATATTATAATAAAAAATCACTAAATTCAGGAAAATTTTACATTATAATTATATTAAACGGTTGGAAAGCACATGTCACTTTTAAGTTTATGTAAATGGTTTAAATTTTTTTTTTTTTAAAAAAAAAAACTAGATATTTTTGCTGAGCATGTGGAAAAGTTTTCTCGTTATAGAAAGTAAAACAAAATGATTGTATCCATCGGCCTATTACAACCACACATATCTAAAAGTATCCTCATTTTGGTGATCATGATTGAAACCTAGGATCCCTTCACGAATTATTCTAGATTATACGATTTTAGCTAGCAGAAGTGATAAAATGCTCAAAAAGTAAGATACAAAATAAAGAATTTCGTGCGTTATGATATAAAACAATTTAATGTCAGGCAATAAATGAATCAGTTGAATTCAATTGAATTCACTAATATATAATAAATGTTACAGTAAATTTTTTTATAAGATAAAATTAAACACACTTAATTATGATATACACAACTAAAATTAAACTCTCGAAATATTTGTATTTTAATATTAAGATGAAAGTTATTTTTTATCTCATAAGTAAATGATTGTATTATAATATATAAAATTTTAAAAATTATTTGTTAACAAAGACATATTTTAAACTAAATAGACACAACATTTTTTTATATGTTTATTTATCAAAAAAACATATATACATAAGTATGAAGTAAATTATGAGACATAACTTTTACATTTTAAAAATAATGGTATATTTTAAAAATGTATTAACAATTTTCACTATTTTTAAAATAGTAAAATATAATGAATTCTCAATAATTCTTAAGTTAAATACATAAGTAATGATATCTTGTATTTTGAACTAGCATTTAATGAAAAATTCATTGCAATCAATTTGAATAATAATAATAATATACAAGATTTAAATTACTTATTTTTATTGATAAGTAGTATAAACACTTTATATAATTAACTTTAACAATAAATTTTCCATTTGTTTAAGTGATAGTGTACATATTTTTTTCATGTATATTTTAAAATCTAGTCCTTAAACTTATTGAAGTGGTCAACACATTATACTTCTATATAAGTCAACTGCGTTGTCCCACTATGAAGCACTTAGTTAACAATGTTAAGAATAATAAAAACTTATCATCTTTTTATAACTATATGTATTAAAGATTATATACATTATAATGAAAAACTTATTACAATATTATAATCGTACAAATGACATATTTTTACTTATTAAACTCAAAATTTTATTATATATTAAGTGTTAAATTGAGTTTTTATCATGAGTGATCAATATATATGAACTAAAGACTTATCCATTTTACTATTTTGTTCATTAAATCATGAACCCTTTTAAGTTTGATTAAGCTACATTTATATTAGGGTCTTTTGTCTATAATTAACAACAAATACATTTAACTCAACAATTAACATACAACCTTTTCATTTAAAAGGTCACAATTGTGCTTTATTTTAACTATTAACTATAGGTGCAATGATTATCCACAAAGCTTACCAATTAGGTGTGCCTCTTAAGCTTTCATATGTTATGATTTTGAAACTTAAAAGTCTTAATTTTTTTATATTTTAGGAATGACATACCAATTTAGTGATTTCCTAACATTTGTGTAGTTACAAACTAACCAGACACAACTTTTTGTTTTGAAAGGAATTGTGAATCGTCAATTTTAACAAATTCTCAAGATAGATGTTACTTCATAACAAATTTAGTTTTCTTGAAGGCAAACAACTTTATTAAGACGATTCCTTTTTCTTTTTAAACAAAAAATATAAGTTTTCCCTTGAGGAATGATCCCTCAAGGATGTTTTTTTAAATATAAAAAGTGTTTTTATAAATCTTAAGCATTTCATATTAATTATAAGAGTCAACATTTGTTGCTTTTTTAGTTATAATGCCCCTTATAATACACCATTTGGATTCTCCTTATGAGTTTTAAGACCTAATAAACATGATATTAGTGTTTTAATTATTTATTATTTTATACTTTTTTATTTTATCTTTGTGTCTAATGTCTCCCTTGATTTAAAAATTTCTAATAAATATTGTCTTTAAGGCTAAGGTGTGGATAATTTCCTTTAGGGTCTTTATTTGACTTTTTTTTTATCACAATCTTTTATTACTCATACTTGAAATACAAGCAACAATAAGATTGTAGAAAAGTCAAAATATAATTCTTTCTTTCTCTCTCTCTATATATATATATATTATATTGTCTATACAAACGATATATCAAGCTTGTGACTTAAGTAGTTATTATGCCTTTTGAAGGTCTTCTTTTCCTTGATTCTTGACTCATATGTCAAAATTAGAAATAACAAGAAGTCAAAACGGGGTTGAGAATGACTATCTAAATTCTTATCTACGATCTTGACACTATCCTTATTTTTGTGAGGAGAAGGTTTATAATCTCATCCTCATTCATGTCAGGGATCGAGAATCCTTGTCTCTTCCTTACCTTTGATATACTTTTTTTATTTTTTTCTTAAAATAAACAAAATGTTTCACTTTAAAATTGATGTAAAAATCCAATCTTTAGTTTAATAATTATGAAAAGATGGATTAGCATCAAAATTACAAAACCAAAATTTTTTTAATAACCAAGATAAAAACAAGAATTCACATGGATTAAAAGTAAGGAAATTGCGAAAATAAAAACCAATTTTAATTGTAAAGATTAATTAATAAAAGACAATCATTATCTAATTAAACTATAAAAAGACAACATTTACTAATACCCATATGAGAAAGATAGAAACAAAGAGAAACAAAAAGTGCTAGTTACCAAATCAAAGTTTATAAGCATATATTTTCAAAGAGAGAGAAAAAGTTCCTTATGAGTAAGACCAATATCAAATAAGATCAAATCTAAAGATGGGTTACTCATTGTAATCCTTTCTTTTGAAAGTCAAAGAAAATTTGTACTTGAGTCAAACATTTTAATCTTATAAGTCTTTTAATCATCATTCTCAAAGGTAACAAAGAGATCCCTACCATCATTAAAAAAAAGAGATAAGTCACTAAATGAAGAATCCAAAGAAAAAAATGTCATATTATGTGAGGTGGTTTAAGGATTTGGGGTTTTAATTAGAGATGTAATTGATTAAATTACTTTTCTAGAAAGATTATATAATTGTTATTTTTTCATAATTATAAATGATAAAATAATAAACTATAAATCAGTTAGGGGCACAACTGAAGATGAGATGGGGATAAAGATGGTGATAGGTTCAAAATGGGGATTATGAATATCATTCTCATCTTTATCTCTACTTAAAATTTAAAGGATTAACGATCTTGCCCTAATCCTTGATCAAACTTTATTGACCTCATTTCTATTAGGAGAATATTGGACAAATTTATACAAAGACATGAACCATTATTTTCCTTAGTTAAAAGTTTTATATTTTTATTATAGTAACCACAACCTTTTAATTGAAAGGAATTGAATTCCTTAGATCTTATAATAATTTCTTTCTTGAAAGAGACTTGCAACTTCATTAATTGGAAACCTTAACTCAATTACTCCATAGACAAAAAATTTTTGTCTTTTGTAATGCCTTTTTAAAAAGTACTTTTTGTCATTTTTTTTAAGAAATAAAAAACCATAAAAGGTGTAACAAAGGGTCACAACTCTATTATGCCTATATTTTTTTAATAATAAATCAAATATTACCTAATAAGAGTTTGAAAAAAATTGCTAAGTACAAGTGGTTACATTGTCTATATATTCATTTAGGTTTGATGTTTATAAGATACAACCCTTTATATTTTTAAACCAAATTTACTCATAAGAACTTTAATGTCAATAGACTAAACTAATGTATAAGCATGCATAACTAACATAATATAAAACAAATAATAATTATTTAAAAAATATAAAGTCTTGTGCATAAAAGAGTTTTATTTTTTATTTTTGTATCTAATTGTTACATGTTGTTAGTGTTTAATTAACCAAAGGCATAATTGGTCTAGTAAGTGGCTTGACATCACCAAATGACAACAATTTATGTCTTTAGAATTCCTTAAATCTCAAGTTGTTTTGTTTTATACAAAATGACCATCAACAACATGATTTTTTTATTATTTATTTTTAAAATTTTCATTTCAAAAAATCATTAATGAAGTATCTGTTCATTAAGAAAATTAACAATTTCTTAAGTGAATGCCTGTTTATTTAAGTATTATATATATATCACCTCTTAAGAATGTAAAGGACAAACACTAGTTTTAGATTACATTAAAATTCATGCAAATCATAAAGCATCTCTATTATCTCAATTTTTATCATGCCTTTTTCTTTTAGTTTAAAATTGAGTATGCCCCACTTTTATTTTCTATTTTAAATTCTAATTAAAAGAATCAATTCTTTTTAAGACTACTTAATAACAATGCTTCTTTCTTTATAATTCTTAGGAGACACTATTAAATATGCATGAACTTTTGTGCATGAAACTTCATACATACACATAAGATGCCATAAAAGTGTCCTAAATATTATTATAAACAAGCGACAACTTTTGTAGAAGAAATTTTACAGTTTTGAGTGATTTATTTAAACTAAAAAATTTCAATTTTACTGCGTGCAAAATATAGTTTCAAATTATGAATGAAAAATTTCTTATTATCAAATAATTAAAAAGAAAATATACCTTACAACAAGTTAGAATTTTCTTAATTTGTTTCTTTGAATTTCTTAAAATTAAAGATCAATTCTTTTAACATTTCAATCATAAACGAATTTCACCTTAAGATTATTAGATTAAAAATAAAGTTTTATTAAAAAATAAAATAACTTTTTTAAGTCTCGTATCAGTATTACATTCTTTAAAGTGAAATATACTCCACTAATAGGTAATTTAGTTTACAATAAATTTTTTTACAAGTTAAAATAAAATATATTTGATCGCAATTTTTATTATTGATATCAAAATTTCTTTAAAATTTTTATATTTTATTGTTAAGAAGAAAGTCATTTTTCTATGTATATAAATAACCATATCATAAATATATAAAAATCTAACAGTTACTTATTGAAAAAAAAAATCTTAAATTTAACAAATAATATTTTTAAGGTATCTATTTATTAAAAATATTTTTATATAATTACTAAATGAATTTTGAAAAAAAAAAGACTTTTTATCTTTTAAAAATATGGCAACAGTTAACTATAGAAAGAACAAGCACGTGACTTGCAATCTCATCCAAACAGGACTTTGGCACATTGCATAAATGACGATTATTAGAAAGGAAAGGTAGGGGCGAAAAAAAATAAAATGTTGAGGCAAAGCCCACCAATTATAAGGGGGCTCTAGCCGTCCTGGGGCCCTCCTTTGTGACTACGTACTGTTGCCCAAAGATGGAAACGCTAGAAAGACGAGAGAATAGACTATCAATAATTGGTTGGCTTTACTTATTAAAAAAAATTAAATTAAATTCAAGTTTTTCACCTAAAATAATTGAATGTACAAATAATTATTTTGAATGTATGAAAAAATCGTTTTGAACCTGTAATAAATTACCAAAACATTTATTAGCACTTTGTTATAAATTTCAAACATTTTTATTATAAGTTTAATTATTTTTTATGATTTTTTTAACCACAAAAAAAAAAAAAATCATAGATGATGTCATACTGACCTGATGTCATCTTTAACATTGACCGTAGGCTCGGTCTATGCACAGGAGATCAGAGTAGAGAAACAATACCCAAGTAGATGGGAGTGCTAAGTGGAGGTTCAAAATGTTCGGTAGAGAGCAATTTGTTAGTTATTATATCAAAATTGGAAAGCCCTAACTCATTAAAACTAACAATTATTAAGAAAATCCCGTGGGAGGTCAAATTTGGTAAGCCAAACTTCCATCTACTAAACCAAATTCTTTGAATTTTCCACCTTCACAAACAACAGCTCCTCGCCTGTAACTATCACTGCCAAGACGCATGCAACAGAAAAACAAACAAGCATTTGAGAGGAAGAAATGTACATGCAACCACTCTTCCAAACCCACCTGCGTAACGTACAATTATTGGCTTGACTCAACAGAAGCAGGAAAATAAGTCGTCTTCGGTAGCATGTAGGACGACCTGCTGGCCTTAAACTTGTTGATAAGAAAATATACAAACTACCAGCAAAGCATTAAGTTGGTTCAATTACCCACCCTTTCTTTCATTTATAGTATAGCTTCCCTATCCAGCTCTCATGTCCTTTTTCAGCCCATCTTTTTGTCGTTTTGGCATGGGGAAGACCCCATACTAAAAGCGAGGGATTTTTTGGGGGGGGGGGTTCTTCCATCCAACACAAATCTTTCTAACCTAAGACTTTTACAAGGTATACAAAAAAAAAAAAGTGTTATATTTTTATAAATTGTTATAATTGAATTTTAATCGATTATATATTTTTTAATTAATTTTAAATAAATATATATATATATATATTTTTAAGGTTTGCGACGATTGTTAGTTGGTTTATGTTATGGCGTGGATTCTCGTTGCTTTGACTTGATTAGGCACTTCAACGAACATGGGCTGTCGTTTTCTCTTTTCACTTTTAGCCCAGATCCTCTTGTTTCACTAAAACTGCTCTCTTTTCTGGACGATTGCTCCTTGTGTACTCGGAGAGTTCGTAAATGGGCACAACGCTAATGCTTTGACTGCCCAAAGGCAAATGGCATCATCTTACTTCCTTACTGAAATAGCTCCTCCTGAGCCATTGCTCGTGTAGGTGCCTCCAACTTTGCGCACGAATCCATGGACAAAGCCCATTAGTGGGGAATGAGAAGTATTGTGATTTCTGTCGGACTGTCGCATAACATTACAACAACATTGGGATTTTCGATTGGGCTTGAGAAGCCCAGTGTTATATCCCTGGAGCCCCAGGTCCACAAGATATCGAGGATGAATCTACTCATTTCATCCAAAAGGCTAAAATGTTCTTCAGAAGACGCTTCAATAATGAAACAAATTCTCATAATTAATTGAATTTTGAGAATTTTATTGAAAATTCCAAGGAAATTGGAGCAGTCTGACCAACGAAAAAAGGTTATCAAATCCTCATAATTCATACAATATAACTTCTAATTCTTAATATTTTACATTTCAAGAATTTTCAAACCTATTAATTTAAATAATTCTGTGAATTTGAAAAATTCTCACACCAAAGCCTTCCGAATCTTCTTCCAATTGGCTTTGGATAGTATTTAGAAGTATTTTTCCATGAGATAATCAAAAGGGGCGTCCAAAAGATAACATAAATCAAACGGTAGACTGAATTAACTTGTTAGTAGGGTAAGACGGTGAGACCTTTTTTTAATTATTATTATTTTATTTTTTTTTGACAAAATTTATCATTGGTCGTCAACGGAGGATTTAGTTTGCTCTCACAGATCAATGGAAAATCCAGCCTGTATTTCTTCAGTAGCTCGGAAGCCAATGTTCCGTATAAGCTGCAAACCTCTTCCGGTGGACACTCTGGTTTTGCATTTGGTTTATGCAGTTGTATATTATTTGCCCATCAATGATTAGAAAAAGACAAAAGGCATACATTGTGATTTCTTGTATGGGAAGAAGACAAAGACCTAATTTGATTTAGTGATTAAACGACGAAGACTTGTTCTAAAAAAAAAATAAAAATAAAATAACATGTTAGGTGGGTTCCGTAACGCTGCAAAATGCATAGCATGGAAGCACAGATTTGCATGAAAAATAGATGTCACTCGTAAGGAAAGCCAGCATGATCCCGGATGCGGAGTCAAAATCAAAAGCACATGGTGTGCATTGGGTAGGACCCAACATCCCTCTCTTCCACGTCAGATGGATATGTGACTATCCCCATGTTGGGCTCTGCTCTGGGCCCACAATTAGGCCAAGCAGGCCATCAACCCAGTCGCTTGGCCCACTTCATGTCCCTGTTGTTGAGTCGATCTATCTGCAATTTTTTGTCCCTGTCGTCTAGGGAAGGAAGGGACGGACATTTAAATCTTGGATGCGTTCGCACTTGAATTATATTTTTCGAAGTTTACACCAGCTGACAAGCGATAAATTTTTGTGATTTTTTAAATTTTAATTAATAAATCAATTCCACTTAGAATGGACATCCTTTGAGAGCCCTCAAGCGAGGCAGGCAAAGGCGACAATAATAATAATAATAATAATAATAATAATAATAATAATAATAATAATAATAATAATAATAATAATAATAATAATAATAATAATAATAATAAAAAGAAGAAGAAGAAGAAGGGCAAGAGACCCTACAACTATTGGCCAACCGTTCAATAGACCAATTGCTGAGCTAATAATGCCCTGCTTAACTTCAGAGAAAAGAGTGCAATAATTCAAAGTAGAACAATGATATTCTTACTAACAAATACATAAATCCACATGAAACGAAACGAATTATATATTTTTAGAATTCGCTGAATTTGCTAAGAAAGGAAAACCAAGTGTTTGTAACTTTTGCTTGTAAAATTCGCTTATATGTTTATTTTCTTGCAATGCATTGCGCTCTTGGTAAATCAAAAGCCGATACATTCTAGAGTTATCAAGGCTCCACCCTGTAACTAATAATTCTAAAGAAAAAATTTTGTGACAAAATAGTAGAAGCAAAACAATAAACACAGATTGTTGTGACCTAATTTGGTAAAATAATTATCAATTTTTTTAAAAAAAAAAAAAAAGAAAGAAAGAAAGAAAGAAAAATAAACATATAGGTTGCATACCTCACACAGTTCTACTTCATTATTGCATAGTGAAACTCTAATTCTATTTGGACGTGCTACTTCAGGAGCACTGCACATAAGAATCCATGGATAATGGGCCAAACGTAGATGGCAATAATTGTAGCTACCACCACATAAATAATGGCGCTACAATGCTATTAAACTATGGCTGAGTGCGAGCGAATTTTATTATCTCTCATAATGAATTCTCCATTTTCCCAATCTAACTGAATATATATATATATATATATATATATATATATATATATATATTTTTTTTTATATATATATATATATATAAAAAAAAATATATATATATATATATATATATATATATATATATATATATTGCTGATTACATGGAGATAAATTCATAGAATAAAGAAGCCTAATAAATTAAAAGATTGTCAGGTGTAATGATAAATTTAGAGTAGGAAGCGTGGTCTGGTGGCAGGCACTGGAGACAAACGCAATCATAATACTTACGTATTTAAATATAACATTGGGGGACACCTTGATGGGGAGGCTTGCTCGCAACAGCCAGTTATATGTGCCGTGCATCCAGCCTTCTTGCTTGCCCTTTAGGGTTCCACGAAATTAGCTTTGTACTCAATGTTCACTGCGCCTATGTTTGAGGCGAACTAGTGACATTTATTTTATTGGGCAGGCCTTTTATTGCCTGTATATTCTGTGATGATAATCGTTTTGGTCATAATAATAAGATCGGCATTTCTTCATTTTATTTCAAATCTGCAAGGGTATGTGTATTCAATGCTCCCCCAACAGGACTAATAGGAACGCTGGTGGGCTTTCATTTGTGTACTTTCTGAACTTTGTACCTCATGAATTTATGATGATTCTCATCAAGAAAAGGCCTCTGGTAATTGAAGAATTTAAAAATTTGATGTTACAGTTGATGTTGGATAAGGTTTCCATGGTCCGAATAAAAGATTTTTTTTTTAAAAAATTATTAATTGACTTCAACTGGAGCCAAATTCAAAATTTTTAATTTTAGAGACAATTCTTATATTAGTGAATTATAACTCATTAGTACATACATTGTCAAAACATTAATTATGACATGCTCTCATGTATAGGTCTATCACAATAATTTCTGGTTTACTTCAACATTTTACTGTTGGTTGAAATAGATCATCAATGACATTGACAAGCTGTTAGAATTGCCATCTTGCTAGAAAAATTTGAACCAAGTTTTTAGATTTCAACCAAGAAGCAAGTTAGTTAAGTTTCTTAATTACAAGTTAGTGGGAGCAGTTAGATGTTGCTGTTTTTAGTTTTTTAATGATAATTTGCTTCTTTAAGTGTCTTTACTTATAACTTTATCTTAAAGCATTGTGAACCATGTCTCTTATAAACATTTTTAGTTTGTTTTTATCTTTGTAAAACTCCTATATAATAATAAAGCATTTGAATATATATATATTAAAAAAAAAATTCATTTTCAACTTTAGTTCTCCAATCATGTCTCTAGACATTTTCCTCTACTGCAAATAGTTTCTTTTCCTCACTTACTCTTGTTCTTGAGTTCTGTCAAAATTTCAGCAGTCACTCTTTGCAAATTTAGTTTAAAAACTTCATGTTGTTCATTCTAAAAGCCAACAAAAGCAACGAAATAAGGAAAATACGTTATTCTAACACCTCAGAAGAATCACTGATACTGTTCAGTTCGCAAGTTATGTTTGCTAACAACAACTTCACTACCATGATCGTTAAGAGAAAAGGTAAATTGAAAAGGGAAGCTATGAATAACACTGGTAGGGCAAGAAAGTGGGGAAGAAACAATCCCCACATGGAGCTAACCTGCTTACTTCATTATCAAGGTCAATAATATTTATCCTCAAATTGGAGGAGGCTCAGTAGAAGGAAAATGGAGATTTGATTGATGACGCATTCAAATATGAAGGGCCCACAAAAAGGAAATTTTGTGGCTACTCTTTCTAAGTGGATGTCCCACTCGGAGATATGGTTGAATCAATCAATCACCTGGAAGGCGACCCTAATGGCTCTTTTATCAACCTTAACTCTGCCTATGTGTTTTTGTTCTAACCTACCTTTGCTTTGCTTCTTTAGCATCGCAAAGCAAAATGGCTCAAGGTTCCGTTCCGATCAATAGCGCCACTCAATCACTGATCATCCTGGCTAGTGAGTTCAAACCAGCCAATAATATAACAGTGTTACTGTATGGTTACATTAATTGCGCGTGCAAGAATACAGAACTCAATAAAGTCATGTACCCTACCATTTTTTATTTTCCAATACTCTCTCTCTCTCTCTCTCTCTCTCTCTCTCACAAACACACACCTGTCTCTTATACACATCTAGATGTGTATAAGAGACAGGTCATGTACCCTACCATTTTTTATTTTCCAATAATCTCTCTCTCTCTCTCTCTCTCTCTCTCTCACACACACACACACACACACACACACACCCACACACACACACACACACACACACACACACACTCACACACACACACACACACACACACACACACACACACACACACACACAAAAAGATGCTTATTGCTAAAGTAAACAGTATGGGGAATTACGACTCGTGTTTGAGGGTAGTTGGAGCCATCATTACTATGTGCATGCAGCTCATGCATAAAAATTTCGTAGGAGCTATAAACATTTGCTTAGGGTTTAATTTGTGGAAATAATCTCATCATTGGCTTGACTGAACGCACTCACATTTAATGTAACTAAATCGGATTAATTCCTTAATCTCACTGCCCCAACACGTTGTTTTAAGTATTTTTCTCATAAATGAATCTTACAGATAAATGGTACAAATTAATGTTTTATTTTTTTTTCGGTTAATATATTGGATTTTATTTAGAATAATTGAAACTGCGGTTAATTCAAGTAGGTTTTAGTCTTTTATAGTAAATAACTTTTATCATTTAGGTTTCCGACTTTGAGTTCTCACGAAAATATTTGTATGCATAATTAGTATTTACGTGCAGGATGTAGTGTGAAAATAGTATAAACAAATGTATATGTGTGTGTGATGTAAAGAGAGTTTGTAGCATTTTTCGGATGGACTGGTAAAGATAGGGTGGGAAGGAAGAAGGAATTGCGTGCATGTCTGTAGGGGTCAGTGGTTGTGGAGGTAAGATCGACGGATACAAAGTGTATTGTATCTATTATATAACTGGGTGATACAGGTTGCTACAACTTTGTGATCTTCTTGGTTGCGTTTTTATGGATCGGTCCGGAAGACCCCTGTTTCCAAAAATTGAGTCGTTTTATTTTTTAGTGATTTATTTATTGCTAGTCGCCTAACTGATGTGCCAAGCTGTTATTTTTGATATATCAATGACTTTGCTATTCCACATAATAAAAAGAGTAATATATGAAACATATGTTTTTTTTCACCATGTTTTCTTAGTCTAGTCATTCAAAACACCCCAGATATAAACAATCAACACAATAGTATCAATCACAATTAAGTTCTTTTTCACAAATTTCATTATTACATTGTAAAAATTATTTATTCTTTGATCCACAATAAGAGATAGTATTTGGGATGCAATTATTGCTCTTGTGAGTCAAGTTAGAAGTTATATGACATTCTAATCCCTACCTCAACTTTTTTAATAGAAATATCTTACCATTCTTACCACTCAAGTATTAATAATAAGTTGATAAAATATTTACCTTATCTAAAGTATAGGTCAAATCGAATCTTTTTTTTTTTTTTTTTGTGTTACCACCATGCTTTCTAAGAAAGCATATACAGAGATTTGAACATTAGTTGAATGCATCGCATACTTGTTGGACTGCCTAATCAAGCACCCACCTTCTTTTTTTAACATCAATTTGTATATATGAAATCAAGAATTTGTACAATCTCACTAAATTACAGACAAAAATTTTTCTTGTATTAACAAAAAAAAAAAAAAAAACAAAAACTCTTAAAAAAAATAACTTTTATTAAAAATAAAAGATATATATAATCTCTTTTAACTAATAATTTTTTTTAAAAAAATTCATACTATTAAATTTATATAATTTTTTTAATCTTATTTAATTATAACATTTGTAAACTGATTATATTTTTGAAATTAAAAGATAAAATAAACTTAATATTTTTTATTCTATTATTGTCAATGTTATAGATAAGTGATAAAAATTACTTTGAACATAAAACATCTCTTTTTCTCATAGATATACATGCGCGCGCAGAAGTATAGCTGTGTGCTTTGCCTTACTGTACAACGCGGTATACGGACTGGGTATGTTGAATGCCACCAGGCACTAAATATTTTGGGGATCATTCCATCTTGCCTCCATATGCCTTGGTTGTGAAACCACACGTGTTTTTGCTAAGCGAATATAGCGTTCAATTGCGACGAGTGTCATCAAGGATAATGGTTATTTGTGATAGCATAGAATATTGGCAGGCATTTTCAACTTTTCAATTTCTTTCCTTGATTCTTTGTCCGAAATGACATATTGCATTAGGCATGCTCAATGTATTGTGGTTGCAAAGATTGTCACACTGAACACTTAGTTGTGTCTTGTCTACTTTACTTTGCGTGTAGGTGTTGTGATTCCAGCTACTGAAGTCATTTACAGACCTCGGAATTCCACATTTTATTTTGTCAATAGTCCGATCAAAATATCTGCACCGATGATAAATATTTTCGGATTGATCCAATTGAAGTTCCATCAAGCTCACAGTCTTCTAATAAGCCTTGGCGATCTTCTTCCCTATTCAGTAACTAGCGTCAGTAAGTTAGTGTATCTAATGTTCTGGGAAAAGAGAGAAGGGAGATGATCCTCCTAGAGTGAGCAATGGAATTATGAATCTTATTGGGGATTCAAGTAATTTTTTAAAAAAAAAAGGAAAAAAAAAAACTTGTAAGCTTGGTCTACCACCGACCCATCAAAGGTGTGGCATAGTTTTTTTTTTTCTAAGTGAATTTTTAGGAGAGTTAGGTGCGCATTTGATGTAGCACAAGTTCTTCTGTAAATATGTCAATGTTTCCTAATTAACTATTACCAGTGAAGAAAACAACCGTTATTGAATAATTTTAAATGATGATTTGTCACCTTAGGTGCAAAAATTTATTAGAAGGCCCACCTAGCTAGCTCCTTCCTCTTAGCTGCTTCCTAAACTCTGCTCTATATGACTGTAGAGACCTCATTTAATTATCTACAACCATTTCGGCCTAAAATGAGGTAAGTGCAATTAAGCATGAGCTAGCATGTTGCCCACATAGAGATCGTTTGCATCCATGGAAGAAGTTCAACCAAATAGCCATTAATTTTTAAATAAGACATTTGAATAGTACCCCCAAGTACTTTTCTTGAATGTTTTTAGTTCAAATCACCTGGTTAAAAACTTGTTCATCTGTGATGACCACGTCGGCGCAGCACTCACGTTGTCAATTCACTACGTCTAAAAGTTGTTCATCACCCTCTGTCTGCGTACTTTTATTGTTTAACGTAATTTAACCATGTTAAGCCTGTGATGAAACGCATAAAATGATCCGTATCCGTATGGGGCCAGAACCAGATGGGCAGTGCCAACCGGAGAAGTCAGGTCCGGTGAATGTGATTTTGATAATTTATGTAAGGTTGAAGTATATTTTTAAATTACTAGCCAAATCGAAACCCCACAATCTGGTCGCAGTTGGAGGTGGTTGGACAGGCAAAAGAGGCATCCCTTCACATGGTTGGGATCTTCCTCGCAGTCTCTCGTGGGCTGCCTGCCTGCCTCTTGGCTGCTATATAATCTTACGCGTCCTTCCTCTCCCATCTTCCTCTATCTATATCTATATCTATATATCTATATATAAATATATATTCCGCTTTGTTTATTATTTTTTTCCTCAAGTATGTATTTGTCTAGCACTTTGGATGATTTAATGACCATAAACACAGTTTTTTTTTTTTTGTTTTTTTCTTTGTATTTTATAGAGCCCTTGGAAAAACTTTTTTTTTTTTTTTTTTTTTAAACACGACCACATGGGATTCTTCTGCATGTTTCCTTTCATTATTTAATTTACTATGTTCTCAAGTTATTGATTTAGTTACCTCGCCTCTAAGAGAAGTGAGAATTAGGAGGGTAAAGAGAAGAGACTCCCTAAAACACATTTTAATTTAAGAAAATTTATATTCAATATACCCTATTTTACACTACGTAATAATTTATATTTTATATTTGTTTTCAATATGACAAAAGACATCCCTAAGTGCACTGAAATAAATAAATAAATAGATTAAGAAGATAAATTAAGCATCAAAATATAATATACATTGAGAATAGTTTATATGAGCTAAAAAGAAACTCTTGAAAGCTTAATAGGTTTATTAGGTCTTTGAAAAACAAATTGATGTCTCATCCTAAACATATTTTTTGGTTTCTTTATAGAGTAGGTGTATTCTAGTCTCCTTTACATATTTATACGGTATTTTTGTAATTATTTACAACATTAATTTGAATTTTATTCAACATTTAGTTACTTAATTTTTTTACGTAAATATTTCAGATAAATAATACCTCAAAACTTTTTTTTTTTTTTTAGATTTTTTGAGTGGAAATACAATTTTATAATTTTTTTCTTAAGTTATAATTTAATATTGGTTTTTTATATAATTTAAATCTTATAATTTAAAATTAAATTCAATTTATTATTTTTTTAAATAAAAAATTAAATATATATTGAATAATATTGTATTGAAACAAAATTTAAAATTATAAAATTTAAATAATAAAATATTTAAAATTACATTAAAAATATCTTTTTAAAAAAAATTTAAGTTCAAATTAGTGTTGATCCCAATGTCTTAATGTTAATTGGAGGAGAGGAATGCAAGAGGCTAACGTTGCCAGGCCCCACGGTATAATGGGATCATGGAGCATTGGACACTATAAAAATCAGGATCTCCAAAGCATCTGAACTGCTCCATAAAATAGATATTGAAGCATCCATTAATCTTATTAAAAAAAAAAATTGGCCAAAAATGTTCAATGATTGACACTTAAACTTTAATTGCGGTACAATGATGTCCCAATTCAGACACCACCCCCTCGAAAAAACATTGTTACGTGTGAAGACGTTCTGCTTTTGAGGCTTGTGGCTATTCTTATCGCTTGAATAATTCTCTCCTCCTTTTTTTCAGTCAAGAATCGTATCTACCATCTCCATCACTTTAAGCAAAAAAGTCTCTCTCTCTTTCTCTTTTATCTATATATATATATATATATATATATGAAAAGAAGTCTTTCGCTTTCTTTCTTTGTTTTTATCTCTTCTCCTTTGGCTCTCATTGGACCGTATTTACAAAGCAGAGCCACTTCAATAATTTATGGATGAGGCTTTACCAACTTAAATACGATCATATTTCTCATAAGCAAACTTATATATAATTAACTAAAAAGAAAAGAAAAGAAAAAAGATCTTACCATTTTCAAGCTGAATATGCAATGGAAATAAGTAATTATGGGTCATTGATCGATTGGGCCCACCCAAATGTAATCCTTTAGTTGTTTTCGAAGAGGATTATAATTGAGCATCTTAATGAAAAATGTCCATACATGCATTATACGCTTAATTCTCAAATTGATAGAACACAAAGTTTTGTGCGGATCAACCAATGTCTTTCAAATTAGCCAATTATACCACAAATAGCAAAGCGAAACTTTACATGCATGTTATGAATTTTTATCAAGAATTTCCCTTCCAGGAAAAGAAAAACAAAAACAAAAACAAAAGCCATTCTATTACATTGTATCTCAGCCCACCAAGCATATCGTAGGTGTAGTTTTAACATTATCACAATCAAAGTCTATATGCACCAAAACATTTGATGATTCACCAATCCTAGGTTAATGAGGTTTCTAGACAAAATAAATGAAATTTCGTACCATGCATGTTATTCTACACGAAACAAGATTGAAAAATTGGATGTCATAACCTTGTCAATGCCTCACCAATTTCTAGACAATAATTGCTTTAATAACAGACATATATTTAAATCCTCAAAGCCAGGTTAGTAACTTACGACTTCTCGTGTAGCTCAAAATCTAAAAATTGATAATAAAAGAGTAAATAATGGGTAAATTACAACCGTAGCTTGTAATAAGATTTTTTTTTAAAAAAAAAAAAGAAAAAAGAGAGAGAGAGAGAGAGAGGAGAGATTCAATAAAATTATTAAACTCTTAATCTCAATATTAAGATTCAACTTTAGTAGAACCAACAAAAAAAATAAAAAACATTACAGATTTTTATTAATTATATTTATTATTGATATTTATTTTGTATTTATATATCTCAATAAATAGAAAAAATGAATATAGATATAAATATAATTTTATTTTTTTATAAATATGTAATTACAATTATTACTTACATTTATGAAAAAATAATTATTATATATCTATTGGTTGTGTATAATTATGTATCTATTTCTCGTAATTATACAGCTATCACTCTTTTGCATTTTTTTGTTCATTTTCTTTTTACAGCTCGAACAGAAGGCTTAAAAAAAAAAAAAACAGAGAGAGAGAGAGAGAGAGAACAAAACAGGGATGTCGGAGTCATTGTATGAGTCCATTATATGTCGGCTTTTTTAACATAAATAAAAAAGCTGTCTTTGCCTTTGTGTTTCTGCCTTTGGCTGTGTTTAGGCGTCGACAAGTTGGTTTCTCTTCGCACTCTCTTTTTTGTTCTCTTGCTGTAATCCCACTGAAAGGAAAAAGGAAGATGAAAAGAAAGGAAAATAGGGAAAACGTTAGTTGGTTTATTGTTTCACAGAATAAAGAAAGAAAGCAGGATTAAATTCCTCCTCCTTCTTTTTGTTTTTTTATCCATCAAATTCTAAAGATATTCATTTTGGGTTTCGTTTTGATGGAGAAGATTCTTTTAGAGGGACTTGTGTATTCGCGAAGAAGAGATGTGTCTGACAAAGGAAAGCTTGTTTGTTTAAGTGGGTGATTGAGTTCAAGTGGGCTACTTTTAGTTTTAAGTCAAAGTTGTTTAGTCTGGGGTTGGTTGCTCCTGGACTTGGATTGGATGTAGTTTTGGAGTGGGTGACTGTTGAAGCTGATTTTCCAAGGGGATTGAAGTTGCTATTATTGGCAATGGTTTTGGAGCTAGAGCTTTGTTGGAGGTTGAAGAGGGGCAGTTGGGTTTGAGACGTATGGTTAACAGCTGTTCTGTGTGGAAGACAGCAGAAAGTTGAAGTTGCCAAGTGACTGTCCTTTTGTCATTCATATCTGCAAGAAATGAAAGTTCCTTCAAATGGGCTCATGACAAATTCGGGAGAAGGTAGTTATCTTTGTTCAAATTCTGTTCTTTTGTATGTGTGGTTGTGGCTTTTTGTTACCTTGCTTTAGTTAATGCTTCCTGGTTTTTGTAAAGATTTATGCGAGCCTGGTGATTTTTTGCCAATTTTCTTCTTTTCCTTGCACGCCTTCTTGCTGATTGAAAGTGGAAGGTGAAATTAAAAGTTATAGATTGTATCTTTATGTTTCTGGTTTTCTCTATTCCTTGTTTTGTTTTGGTGCGATTATTTTTCCTCTTTTACACGCCTAAATCATTTTTTTCCCCTTAATTGACCATTAATTGACCATATAATCCTTGGTTTGTATTCTGGTGTCAAGTAAATGTGTTTGTAATTGTTGGCTGGTGATGATATTCTACTCATTTGGTAACAGGAGAAAGGAAGAGTATTAATTCAGAGTTATGGCATGCCTGTGCCGGGCCGTTGGTTTCTTTGCCTCCAGTTGGAAGTCTTGTTGTTTACTTCCCTCAAGGCCACAGCGAGCAAGTGTGTTTCTTTCAATAAACCTATAAAGAAGAATTATATAGACTGGTTTCTAACAAATTTCTGTTTCACTGACCTTCAGGTTGCAGCATCAATGCAAAAGGAGACTAATTTCGTACCAAGTTACCCCAACCTTCCTTCCAAGTTATTTTGCATCCTTCACAACGTCACTTTGCATGTATGAAAGCCTTCATTTCACCAAAGAGATGCAGTATAGATTATAATGAATAATCCTTTCAAAACTCTTCGAATGAATTGGGATTCTGGGCATTTGCACATCTTGGATGATGATCTAAATTATTTAATTCTATTTGATGGTCATGCGTGACTTTGCATGTTTGGAATTCACTTTCCCGTTGAGCATTGCTAATGCATGAATTTTAATGGTTACTAAATGAATATAGTTGAAAAATGCAAGGCAAATTTGGCTATATTCTAAAGCTATACATTGACCCTCATCATTGCTTATTCAGGCTGATGCAGAGACTGACGAGGTCTACGCACAGATGACACTTCAACCAGTAAGCAAAGTAGGTCAGCCATTCAATTTCAATATCAGTGAATAATAACATGGAATACTCAGCCACATGTGGTTATGTGGCTTACTGCTTAAATCATCTGTTCTACAGTTTGACAAAGATGCAGTACTGGCATCTGACATTGGCTTCAAGCAAAGCCAGCAACCTGCTGAGTTCTTCTGCAAAACCCTCACTGCCAGTGACACAAGTACTCATGGTGGATTCTCTGTTCCTCGTCGAGCAGCTGAGAAGATTTTCCCACCTCTGGTTTGCACCATCATTTCCAATTTCACTTCTGATTACAATCACTATTTTCCTTCCGCACACTTATCCTTAATGTGGATGTTAGGATTATTCAATGCAACCACCTGCACAGGAGCTGGTAGCCAGGGATTTACATGACAACTCATGGACGTTTAGGCATATTTATCGCGGTATTGCCTTGTGTGGCATAATATTTCATATGCTTAATCATTTTTAAATATCTGTATAAGTTTGGTGCTGAGAAAAAGACTTCTATCATGGATATCTGTTCCTGTTCCTTCTCCATAACATGGTCATAGTCTGCAATTCCTTAAATCTTTCCTGCATAGTTAAGATGAGTTCCATCTGTCCACAATGAGTCAAAATTATCCTATTGCATTTTAATTGGGAGATACCTGGATTATGGGTTGGACAACATGGGTGAGGACATTTTAGATATCTAATTTTTGTTTTAATTTGATATATATTATAATGAAACCTCATTAATTGCAGGCCAGCCAAAGAGACACCTGCTCACTACTGGTTGGAGTGTCTTTGTTAGCACTAAAAGACTTTTTGCTGGTGATTGTGTTCTATTTATAAGGTATGACCGAGAATATCCGATAAGAAAATGTTCAGCTGGAAGATTCTAGTTTGAGCTGAAATTCTGTTTTTGTTGTAGGGATGAAAAATCACAGCTTCTCTTGGGTATAAGATGTGCTAATCGACAGCAACCAGCTCTTTCTTTGTCATTCATGTCCAGTGAAAGCATGCATATTGGAATTCTTGCCGCTGCTGCTCATGCGGCTGCAAATAATAGCCCATTTACAATATTTTGCAATCCAAGGTATTGCATAACTATTTAAGTTGTCATCACAGTTATATGATTAATAGCAAATAATTATATTTGGAGGGCAGTAACTAACAATGTTTGATTGATTTAACAGAGCAAGCCCTTCTGAATTTGTGATTCCTTTCTCCAAGTATAATAAGTCAATGTACACACAGATGTCTCTTGGTATGAGGTTTAGAATGATGTTTGAGACTGAGGAGTCTGGAGTTCGTAGATATATGGGTAAAATCACTGGTATCAGTGACTTGGACCCAATACGATGGAAAAATTCTCAGTGGCGCAATCTCCAGGTATTACTAGATGCTGCAAACTTACTTAGGTGTTACATTACCGTGTTTCGAGATTTACTTGGTTTGGTATCAAAAAAATATTCAGATCTGTCTGCAATGGGCCATTATTTACACGTATTGTCATTCTAGAGTTTTTGGTATAGGGTATATTTGTACAGCTTAGTATTGTGGTTGCACTATTTGTCTAGTAAGAGGTGTGTCAGTTTTATTTCAACAGTATTTCACTTTGAATATATTATTCCTCCCCTATAAACCAAAATTTCTGGGTATGGGTGGGGCTTTCATTTAACTAATTCTTTGGTGACCCATCTTGGTGAACTTACCTTTGGTGATACTATTACATTTCATTTGCTATGAATAAATTATTACCATTGGATGCACTTTTTAATTAACTGGTCAATCCTTTTGTCTTATAGGTTGGTTGGGACGAATCAACTGCTGGTGAGCGGCCAAGCCGCGTTTCAATTTGGGAGATTGAACCTGTTGTCAGTCCATTTTACATGAGTCCCCTTCCATTTTTCAGGCCCAAGTTCCCCAAACAGCCTGGGATGCCAGGTAAATCAAATTCAGCAAATACTCAATGGTTACTACTTTACCACATGAACAATGAATTGGTCAAGGGCAAGTTTCACTAAAATGTCATATATTGCCATGCTAGTTATAAGCTTTCATGTGAGTGGTGATTGGAGTGATAATTCCATCTATTTCTCCATTCCATGCTCTCTTTGATCTGGTTTAGTACTAGAATAGAATTGTGAATTCATGGTTTCTTAATTTCATGCAAGCTGAACAGAGGTTTCCTTTGATTAATTTGTGACAATTGTGGAAAAGGGCAGTTAAGAATGATATCTTAATTGGTACTTGACATCTTTTTGACTCTCTGGAAGCTGGATTATTAAATGCAGTAGGAGATAATTTTATTATCACATGGGTAGATGGAAAGGATTCTAATATTGGCTTTCAAACAAAATTCAATAATCTTGACCTCACAATGTGGGAGTCCTGTGCACTGGGATGAAAATGGTCTGACTTAGAATATTGGCAGCAAAATTCAATAATCTTGACCCCACAGTGTGGGAATCTTGTGCACTGGGACATAAATAGTCCAACTTACAGAAGCTGACTCTGTCTAGTCAATCAGTCACTTTCCTCTGTTTTTTTTAACAACCCCAGGGAGATAGTAGGGTGCACCAGCTCATGAGACAGGGAGTACTCTGGCAATGAGCAGTTGCACAGTTGTATCCTTGGGTGCTGTTTAGAAGAACCTGTTTTCATTGTAGGCTGTCTTAGTTTCCTTATTGTTGATCTGCAGTAATGCTTTTGCAGCTGATGAGTCAGACATAAAGAACACTTTCAAAAGGGCTATGCCCTGGCTTGAAGATGACTTTGGCATGAACGAAGTGCCAAGCTCAATCTTCCCTGGTTTAAGTTTAGTTCAATGGATGAGCATGCAACAAAATAATCAGATTCCAGCCGCTCAAACACAAATCTTTCAATCTGTAGTTCCATCGAGCACATTGCGTAATAACCTTATCACAGATGATCCATCGAAGTTGTTGAATTTCCAAGCCCCAAGCTTGTCTACACCAAGTCTGCAGTTAAATAAAGTGAACCCACAAAACCAAGTCAATCAGTTGCCACTGTCATCAATGGCATGGAGCCGACAACAACAGATGCAGCAGTTATTTCAGACTCCTACAAACCAACAACAGCAGCAGCTTCATCCTCAACAGCAACAACAGGGGCAACAACTGCAGCAACCACCGCAACAGCAGTTGACTCAGCAGCAGCCTCAGACACAATCACAACAAATACAACACCCACCACTACAGGAACAGCAGCAGCAGCAACAACAGATATTTCAATTACCTCCTCTAAGTGCCTCTAATCAGATTTCAAATAAAACTTTTCAACAGCCAGGTTTATACTCTCAGCTTCAGCAACAGCAGCAGTTATTGGCAAGTAATACTGAATCCCACAGTAACCTATCCAGTAACAAGAGTTTGTATCAGCTGACTCCATTACCACAAGACTCTCAGCTTCAGCAACAGATGGAGCAGCAACCTAGCCTCTTACAGAAACCACAGCAGGAAATGCAATTGCAGCAGTCCCCCTTGCAGCTGTTACAGAGAAACCTGTCACAAAGTGCACAGACACAAACACAATTGCAACAATCACCACAGCCTGTTCTCTCAGAGCAGCAACTGCATATACAGTTGCCACAGAAATTGCAGCAACAGCAGCAGCTTTTGGTCTCCCCAATAAGCTCACCTTTGCAGCCTCAACTCTTACAGCAACAGCAAAGCCATCAACACAATCAGCAGCTTCAGCAATTGCCCCTCTCAAAAAGTCAGCAGCAATCCCTTTGCATTAACAGTTCCTCAATGCAATCACAATTTTTTCCAGTGAACCAGCCTCAGAGCCTGCAGAGACCACCTATGGCAATGAAAGCACATTCAAATCTGACCGATGGTGATTCTCCATCTTGTTCTACCTCTCCTTCCACTAATAATTGCCAGATTTCTCTGTCACATTTCCATAATAGAAACCAACAAGCGCCTGCTACATTCATGGGAGATTCAATGATTGAACCAGCAACTATTGCCATTCAAGAGATCCATAGCAAGTCTGATATCCAATATAAACATAAACTGCCTGGCTCAAAATTATCAGACCAAGTGAAATATAATGGCATAGTGAATGATCAATTGGAAGCCTCCTCTTCTGGAACATCATATTGCCTGGATGCTGGCACTGTCCAGCCCAATTTTTCAGTTCCCAGCATTGGTCTAGATGGTGATGTCCAATCACATCCTCAGAATGGTCTTTTTGCTGCTAATATTGATGGATTACCACCTGACATTCTGTTGTCCAGGGCTTATGATTCTCAAAAGGATCTTCGTAACTTACTTTCCAATTATGGTGGTACTCACAGAGACATTGAGACACAGTTGTCCACTGCTGCAATAAGCTCTCATTCATTTGGGGTGCCAAGCTTACCCTTCAAGCCTGGGTGTTCAAATAATGTTGCCATCAATGATACTGTGGTTTTGAATGGTGGAATGTGGACTAGCCAGACTCAACGAATGCGAACATTTACAAAGGTTTGTGGTCCCATAATAGCTACACGCACACTCACACATGTACTGAGTGCTCTCTCTATAGTCATTGTATTTCTTGCATGGATGACATGATGAAAAGAATTATATGTTCTGCTATAGACACTAAAGATTTTAACTTTCTTCTCCTGGGAAATGTGACAGAACAGTCACCTGAATGCCCTCATTTCATTTTTTTTTTCTCTTCATGGTGAATATCATTAGTGACTTATCTTTCTGGTTGTCAAGACAATTAAAGTTTCATTTGCACTTTGGCTGTATCAGCATCCGTTCATCCTCAATTTGATTTTGTAGATAATTTTGATTTGTTTCTTCAAAAGTTTTAATGCCATAACACCAATCCAAAATTGTGAAGGTTCAAAAACATGGCTCTGTAGGGAGATCTATTGATGTGACCCGCTACAAAGGTTACGACGAGCTTAGGAATGATCTGGCCCACATGTTCGGTATTGAAGGGCAGCTAGAAGATCCACTAAGTTCAGATTGGAAATTAGTTTATTTGGATCATGAAAATGATATGCTACTTATTGGGGACGACCCTTGGGAGTAAGTGAAAATGCTCCTCTCTTCCACATTCTGTTTACTTCTTTTCTGATCAATTTGTTCTCAATTGTGAGATCTTCTCGCTTATAGGGAGTTTGTAAGCTGTGTTCAGAGCATCAAAATACTGTCCTCTGGTGAAGTGCAGCAGATGAGCTTGGACGGAGATCTTGGTAATGTGCCTGCTCCCTATCCAGTTTGTAGTGGGACTGAAAGCAGTAATGCCTGGAGAGGGCACTACAATGACAACTCAGCTGCATCTTTTCATAGATAATAAATACCAATTGAGAAATACTGGTTACTAGTTTTACCCTTTTGGATGAGAAAGACTCTGGTGGCCTTAGTTAAGGTGGAGCAGGTATGTACGGAAAACAATAATCTTCCCTTGAGATGGAACCGCAGGCTAACACACATATTTTTATTTCTGCTACTGGACTCAGGAGTCTCAGCTCTTTCCACTCTGGCGGCAGCATATCCAGCGTCCACAAAGGTATGAAACATTGTGTGAATTCGTGTTGTCTGGGTTTTTCTTAGACAGCTTCAGAGGTTGCATGCTACTACCGGGACGTTTCATATGCAACAGAATGCAGCAGACAGAAGGCAAGTGATGTATTTTGTAATCTCACCTAATTTGGAACTAAATGTGACATCTTGTAAATACTATGATGGAGATCTAGCTCTTACTCACTTATCTGCTACAGCCATTTTCTTAACGGTAATTTGAACCAATACTGTAAATCAACTGTACGTTATTACAAGAGAATCAAGCTTATCACCTGGGTATCGAAACAGCAGTCGCACATGGCATCATGCCTATTACCTCTACTCGAGGATGTGATGTAAGTATTGTGGTCTGTTGTCGATCATAAAGTTGCCTCGTTGGCACTCAATCATTCATGGCGAACAGACCAGTGATTGCAAAAGAAGTTCATGGCCAGCAGGGCCACGACCGAATGGGCACATACATCCTAAAGTGCACTCATCCCAACAAATTAGACTTAGCAGACAAAAGAAAGATTTCTCAATAAAAATAACCTACAAAGACCATTGAGAAATGATTTTTAGGAAATTGAATGCCAAGAGCGCTTACTTGCAAAGGTGCATCAGCAAAGTATATTCAAAAATTTAATCAGTGATCCCCATGCCTTAAAAGGAAACTCAATCACAAAATTCACTGATAAATGCAAATCACATCTAAGAAAGTCAACTATGAGAGCACGGCCATTATGTCAGAAACCCTTAGAGCAATATAGTTGCTGCCATCACTGCCCTTGAAGTCATTCCCTGCATATTTGGAGTACAAAACAGTGTTCCCTGGGGAGATGGATAATGGTTTCCTGTTTCCTTCCTCATCAAGAGGCCCAGGCCCTGCTGCTATCACCTGTTTATAAAATGGATATCTGATGTGAACAATGATCAACTACTAGGTGTTGTTGTCTACATAGCAATATAGAAGCTGCTTGATCATACCATGCCAATGGAAGGTTTCTCCTTGGCAGCCTCTGTCAGCAACAGTCCTCCAGCTGTTTTCTCCTCAGCTTCAACCACCTACAATCAATCACACCCAATGCAAATAAAGATTAGTAACCAACAATCATGTGTTGTGGGCAACAGAAAATGAAACTAGAAATTTGTTTCTATGCAGCCAATTTAATCTCTAATAGCAAAAGCAGCCAGATGTGAGCAATATCAAGAATACCTTAATAAACACCCGATCATTCAGAGGCTTCAGATCCTTGATATCATCTGTCTCAAGTATGCCAACAATGTCATCCTCCTTCAATATAAGGTGACTTGAACCCTTCAACTCTATTTCAGTCCCTGCATACTTCGAATAGACTACCTGAGCACCAGCCTGTAGACAAAAAGCACTAAGCGATGATAAAATCAATGATTCAGGGGAAGGAAGAAAATATCTGGTTCACAAAAGCAACCTTCACACTAATGTCCAGCTTTGTCTTTCCAATTGTTTTTCCTTCTCCAACAGCAACCACCTCACCTCCTTGTGGCTTTTCTTGGGCAGAAGTTGGAAGTAAGATTCCACCATCAGTCTTCTCTTCTCTAGTCTTGATCTTCACAAGTACTCGATCACCCAAGGGCTTAATTGAGGTATACTACAAAGTATTCAACACCACCATGTGAGATAAAGCCAATGAAAGTGTTGCATCTCAGTTAACGGATGCATCTTTAACCAACTAACATGACAGAGCTACACTAGAGGTCCTTGTCAATGACTAAACTCCATATCAAAGTCCTTTCTAGAAGCAGCACTACACACACATTGAGAAACATTCCTGATCTATAGCAATATTAGTTTGGCAGATCAAAGTGGAAGGAAGTTGAGAAATTGAACTTTCAAACTTGGAAATCCTTACGTGGTGTAAAAGCCATAATAGAAAACAAATATATATATAAAGATTAAAAAAAAAAAAACCTTCTTTAATGCCAACTATATTAGGCTGAGATGAGTTACCACCAATCGATAGACTACTCTCGAAAAGCCGAAATGCTCCCACTTCCCAAACATATGCAGTTCTGATTCCAAATTCAAACGGCCTTCTTACAAGTGACAAAAGTTGACTTGTAATCTCTTGAAAAAATTTTGGCATTATAGCTTCTGACACATAGTAAAATGAACGAAGTCTGCTATGACCAGATTAATAACTCCACCATTTACAATTCACACGAGGCTATACCAAAACTCAAAGTCCACTCCAACCATAGACTGTCGAAAAAAAGAAAAGAAAAAAAAACAACCAAACAAACGCGACTACAAGAACAAAACTTCGAAGCTTTGGCATACACAAATTCTAACAAAATGTAGATTCAAATTAATGTCTCGTGTGGCTCAAAAAGCAAGTATGTAAGAAGCAAGTCCAAAAGTAAGCACCAACCCTCTCCCCCCCCCCCCCCCCCCCCCCCAAAAAAAAAAAAAGGCTCAATTAAAGCAAGAAGGCTACCTTGGGGGAGACCAAGGTGGCAGCTTTAACAACCAAGCCCTTAAAAGAACGCTTGGAGAGACCCTCTGCCGTTTTAAAGGTCCCAAAATTCACCAACCTGACATTTGTAGGCTTTAGACCTTCAAACGAAGTCAATCTCCTGGCCGACACTGCTGCCGAATAAGTTGCGGTCGGAAGGACTGTCGCCATTCCAGGTCCTAAAAATCCACAAAAAACACCGACCAAACGGCCGGCCAATTCATTACCAGCAGTCGGAGACCCTTATCAAGAATACACAAATAATAACTTAACTTTAGTACCGTCAAAATTTCGGCTTGAGCAGAGTGTGGTTGCGCTCCCTGTTTGCTAGCCTTTGAAAATGAAAATTGCTATAAAACCCTACTCACTGGTGGTTCTATTATTATTATTTTTTTTTACTCTTATTTATTTGTCAGTGGATAAGACACTTCTAGTTTATGTTTGTCCCAGTGAGTGAGAGTAGAATGTAAAGAGCATTCTAGAAAGACGCGAGGCATTGGGCATTCTTGGACCTTACTATACAGTGGCCTCCGCAGAGTATTTGGGCTTTGGAGGCCTCTTCTCGCACAAATAAACGTATGCCACATCCGTTCTGGGCCACACACTAATAGTTAAATATTTAATCTTTTAAAATAATTAAAAAAAATAATTCAATTCCTAATTTTATTTGACAGACTTTTAAATCCGACTATTACGGAAGTTTCTGAAGTTGACTGTCAACGAGAATATAGCAACGAAGCAGAGCGTGACGTAATCTTATCATCTCAGAGGAGACGTGAGTTCGAAGGGACTTTGACTTGGATTTCATGTCAGAAGCAACAATGGAGCTTCCGAGCTCCATCTGATGTTGGTGCCTAACTCGGTAACCGGCGGACTTATCACTTGATGTGACTTGGTTTCCCCCCTCCAGATCGACCAAGCGACGTCGTTTGTTGATGTATGCTTTCTTTACCGTGACCTTAACAAATTATTTTTCTTTATTTGCATGTTTCTATTATAGAAGACTGGGACACTTTTTTTTTATATTAAAATTTTCTGCTTATGAATTATTTTGAGCCCTCCTATTCTGAATGCATACCCTTCGTTTTCAATCCCCCCTTATATATATATATATATATATATATTCTTTAAATAAAAATGTATATTATGAATGTAAAGAAAAGAATTTCCATACCTTTTTTGCAAACAATTAATTTAAAATAATTTTTTAATAAAAAAATAATCTTATTTATTTATATCATTTTTTATGGTGAAAAATGTCATTAGTTTTAATTTAGAGATACTTGTAACACTACATAAAGCTCTCCTTGGTAACTTATAGAAGCACAAGCCAGAAAAATAAGGATGTCCCCACATCAGAGGGACAGGGTCCCACATCCAACGGCTGAAATTATGATTTTTTATTGAAAAAAGGGTGTTGGGTGAGGTGTATGCTTTCTTTTAATTTTTTTTTTCAATATAACATGCGTATAATTTAATAAAATTATATATATATATATATATATATATATATATATATATATATATATATATGTGTATTTATTTATGCATTATTATTATCTATATACCCAACATAGTACCATATATACATATAACTTGAAAATTTACACATCACAATTCTATTTTTATTTTTGTTTTTTGAAAAAAAGGTAGGACCCGCAAGGGTCCACTCACTTGGCCTGTCTCTCCATTTGGACCTTACTATTAATGGGACAAGGGTTTTACAGCAGGGCCTTTTGTTTTGGTACAGTCAGTAAACTATGATTTTCAGATACATTTTTTAATCTCAATTTGAGCACGAGGAATGAGTGGCACACATGACTTGAATAAAGTGTACACCGCGTATACGCAACAATCTCGCCACGTGTAATCTTTCTTACTCTTCTCGGCTTTCGTTTCCACGCGCTTCCCAGTGTTGACCGTCAGTCACACCTCCTTACTCCACACTCTTTCAGCAAAGCGCTGTCATATGTATAAATAGACGCACAGAGCAAAAGGCAAGCAAACGAGCCATCCTTCCAATTGACCCCCAACACAAGCCAAAAGGCGTCCGAATCTCCAACAAGACAACCAACGGTAACAAGAAAATATCTGAAATGGTGAAGCATACTACCGAAGAGCCAGCGGAGAGGAGGGAAAGCAAGTACAAGGGTGTCCGAAAGCGGAATTGGGGCAAGTGGGTGTCCGAGATCCGGCTACCAAACAGTAGGGAGCGAATCTGGCTGGGTTCATATGATTCCGCCGAGAAAGCGGCCCGTGCTTTCGACGCAGCCCTTTTTTGCTTGCGTGGGCGCACCTCAAAATTTAATTTCCCCAATAACCCACCGGCCATAGCAGGTGGACGTTCGCTGTCCCCGCCCGAAATTCAAGCGGCTGCAGCAAGGTACGCTAATGATTCGGAGGCTCCGAGGAGACAGTCGGATCAATCTTCGACGGAGCCGTCCACGTCCGAATTACGAGCGGAGTCTCCCTGCACTTCGGTGCTATCGGATGGGACCCCTCAGCTAGATGGCAGTGAATTAATGTTGGACAAGCCTTTCTTGGATCTGCTTCCGAATTCGAACATGGGTTCGGACTATGGGATGTTTGCGGATTTCGATGATCTTCAGAATGACTTTTTTGCACCGCCAATAGTAACCGGTGTTGAATACGAAGAGGAGAACTTTGATGTTACTCTAGCTCAAGATTCATTTCTCTGGAACTTCTGAAAGTGCCTAATGCTGGGTCGGCCTTCTGGACTGTTTTAGAATCCAGATTTGCTGGCTTTTTTTTTTCCTATATCCCAAAATATCAATTTCGGGGTATCGATGGACCATTTTTTAACGGTCAAAACTTCATATTTTTCATTATGTGCGAGACTCTAAAATTAATGAAACCTTCAATTCTTTTGTGGAAGTAAAACTTCTATTTACTAGTCCTAAAAATTTGTGTGTCTTGTGCTTCTGTAACTCGTTCTGTTAAATGGCTATTCTCCTTAGATTGTTTTCACCGTATTCACATGCTTCTTATTTTGCAATCAATTTTTTTTTTTTTTTTTTTTTTGGAAAATATGAGTAAACACTAATTTGTTGTAATATAAAATATAAAAATATAATATTTTTTTTTTTGTATACACCGTAGCTGATTTTTTTTTTTTTTGCCGGGGGGGAGGTTCATTTTCGTGTGGATAAAGTCCTCAGGGGCTGTTTTACTTCTGTAAATGGCGGCCCTTCTACAAACAATTTCAAAGCTGATGACGGCAATAATGCAGCGCAATATAACCATCTAGCATTTCCCCTGTTTTCAATTTCTTAGCGTGCTTTTCCAAGCATCACCAAGGAATCGATAATATATTCAAACCGAGACATAGTTCATCTTTCCATTTAAGTTTCCACGTTCAAAAACTTAGATTGTACGAATAAGAGATGCATTTAGTAGTATCGAGCATGATTTAAAAGGTATCATGTTCCTAACGGTAATGCCAATCCGCATCAAAACTATGTATACTATTATCTAATATTTCGTCAGTGCTACTTATTACTTTAGTTTAACCTTAATACGTAATATGAAAAGTTGTTGTGAGGCCTAACGTTATCATTGTTCAAGCTCTCAACGTTAGAAGAGAATAAAGAAAAAGTTAAAATGTAGCTCGAGAATCATAACAACTTTAACGGTGACGAATCAAAATTTTATTTTGTTTAGATATAATGCTCTTAATTATTTATTAATTAATTTTTTAATGTGTCAAATGAATGTAATTAATGTATAATTGAATTGTAATGTATTAAGTTTGAGTTAACAATTATCAAACTAGTAAAATTTTGAATTAGTAAGAATAGGTGACAACTTAGGAACCTAAGTTATATTAAATTGATATGCACACATAACAAATATGAAAAGTATGTTTTTTAATCATCTTTGTATAAAAACACTGCATAAAGGCACTTAATTAACAATAACATGTGTAGAAAATTACAACAAAAAATTTATGTGTGGTGTTTTTTGTATTGTTATAATAATCTTCATCTTCTTACTTTTCTTCTTTTTCTTTTTTCTTTTTTCTTTTATGACAAGTTGTTACCTTCTTCCATTAACAATAATATTAAAACCCTCATTAATCTTATGAGGTCAGTGCTTTAATGTTTGTGAGTGTAAAAAATCTAGAAAGACATCATGCTTAAAAAACCTTATACACTTAAGAAACAAAAATGACTTTCAATAACTCTTTTCCAACCTCTACTTTATTATTGTTCTATGGTAAAAATTATCTTATATAGACTGCTAAGATGAAGAATTATTTAAGGTATTTTAATCTCTGAAAAATAATTAAAAATGAAAATCAAGTCTCAACACTCTCTAATAATCTTATTGTGGCTTAACTTAAGCATCACTGACAGAAAATAACTAAGTTGTATCAGATATTTGCATGTATTCGTTCTAGTGTGACATGTATCATCTTCATTAGAATAATTACATATAAAAGTGCAAAATAAGCTTAGAAATGGCTAAAGGAGGATTTTTAAGGCAATGATAAGACAAAAAGCATTCAAGTCCAAAACTTGAGGAGAAATTTTGAATGTTTCAAAATGAAAGATATTGAGTCTATCAAGAAACTTATAAATAGACTTATAAATATTGTTAATGAAATTAGGTTATTGGAAGAGGAACTTATTGACCAAAGGATTACGAAAAAAAGTCTTAGTATGCTTATTAAAGAAGTACGAGTCTAAAATTTTCTTTTTTTTTTGGAAAACTCTAAGGACTTGGCAAATTTAAACTTACTAAGTTGGTCAATGCTTTGTAAGCTTTGGAATTGAGAAGGAAAATTAAATGAAATGACTCACTAAAAGTTGTATTGGTGGCAAGAAGCAAAGACAAGTCATCTTTAAGGTTAAGGAGATAATGCGATAATAAATAAACAATGAAAAAGGTAAAGGCAAAAGTACAAGGGAAGGTGAAAAAAAGAAGAAAGTATATTCTCCTTAAAAACACTATAAAAAATAAATCATGCTAAGAAATATTATTAGCTTAGACCATATGTACAATGTAAAATTTATAAGAAATTTAGACATATGGTAAAAGTATATAAGAATAAAGGAAATCAACATTAGAGATAACAACAAGATGTAAGCATATGATAATTAATAACAAGAAAAAGTAATTTTTTATGGAAATTTACAATAATAATATGAACAGTGTTGAAAATTATTTGATTAATAATTTTATACTTATCACATGTCAAATGATATGAGAAAATTCAAATCATTATATTAGTTTTACAAGTCTAGAGTAAAGTAAAGAAAAGACTATGTTGTTTTGATAACATAAACAAGTATTAAACTTATCATGGAGTTATTTATTTTTATCGTATTAACCAAAATCTATTAAGTATTGAAAAATTATTTGAAAAGGGTTATACATTATTTTTTAAAGATAAAACTTGTAAAATTATAAATTCTAAAAACTATGATTTCTTAATTGTAAAAATGAAAAACAAGAGTTTTATGGTTAATTAGAATCTCATACATCATGTATTATTGTGTATATTATTAATGACTTAATCTTATGGCAAAAAAGACTGAGACATCTCAATTATTTATTATTTTATTATATGTATAAGAACCAACTGGTTTTAGATGTCTCTACTATAACTGAGTTTCCTTAGGTATACAAAACTTGTGAATTTAGAAGGCAATACATGTTACCATTTCCTACAAATTAAGCTAAGAGAGCTATTTATAGGATGAAGGTTATACACACTAATATGTTTGGTCAATAAGCATTCCTTTATTGAATGACAATAGGTTTTTCATTCTATTTATAGATGATTATACAAAAATATGCAAGATTTATTTTATGAAGCATAAGTTAGAGGTATTTGATATTTTCACCAAAACTTGGATTGAAACTTATGTTAGGTGCAAGATGAAGATGTTAAAGTTCAATAATGACACTGATTACACATATGACAAGTTTAACAAATTTTATCAAAATGCTTAAATTCATTATTAATTCACAATCAGTTACACTTTTTAACAAAATAGGGTAAATAAAAGGAAAAATAAAATTGTGGTGGAGATGGTAAGGTGTCTATTATTTAAGTAAAGCATGCCAAAATGTTTTTGGATAAAGACAGTAAACACTACTATTTACTTACTAAACATGCTACCTACTAAAGTTTTAAAAGGTAGTAAGACATCATATGAGGTTTAACATGGAATCAAACCATCATTTTAGCACTTAAGGATTTTTGGTTATATATGTTATAGCTGTATACCTAAGACTAATAAAGACAAGTTAGATCTTAAGGCTTAAATGAGAGTATTGCTCAATTATAGTTCAAATGTTAAGTTTGCAGAATCATTAATTTAAAGATGTATAAGGTTTTGGTAAATATAAATGTCAAATTTAATGAAAATGTAAGTTGGGATTAGGATCATTTTTAGTCAGATAATGAAATCCAAAATTCCAACATATTTCTTTAGATGAAAAGGTGACAAAGTTTAATAAAAAACCAATAAGAAGAAGCATATCACTTGTTAAAGTATAAAAAAGGAGTAATGTAGTTTCTCTAAAGCTTACCAATCATATAGAAGTCTTTTAGTCTCATGTGTGGATAAAAGCTATGAAAGTTGAAATTGAAATGATTAAAAAAAATAACACCTAGAAGTTGGTTGAGACCAAGGCCAAGATAAGTAATCATTTTTAGATAGATGCTTAAGACTAAAATAAATGTTACTAAAATTTTTAATAAACATAAAGTTGGATTGATTATTAAAGACTATTCACAAGAGCATGAAGTGGATTACTATAAAAATTTTGCACAAATTAGTAAACTCGATATAATTAGACTACTCCCAACACTTACAACACAAAAAGGATGACTGATATTCTAACTCAATGTGAAGTTAGTCTTTTTAAATGGTTTGTTGAGAAAAGAAATTTATATTGAGTAGCCAAAAGGCTTTATAAAGAAATGTTAATACAAAAATATTTACTTACTTCAAAGAGCTTTATGTGATCTTAAACAGATTCCTAAGGCTTGGTATGGTGTCAAACAGGCCCCTAGATCTTTATATGTAGCAAAGGTTTATAAAAAGCAACAATAGAGCCACTTTATATACAAAAATTGGTCATAATGATTTATTGATTGTTGTTGTTTGTGTAAATGACCTATTTATCATTAAAAGGATACTTGATTATGTAAAAGTCACAATTAAATTCAAATTGAAGTATAATAGAAAAAATAAAGTTAGTATTAAATGGTTACTTAGATAGTGATTAAGATAACTCTTACAAAACATGAAAATCACCTTAAGCTACTTTTTCTTCCTAGGTTTAGCTCTTATAACCTTGAGTTTTAAGCAATTAGTAATAGTAGCACAATTCACTATAAAGGTAGAATATATTACAATTAGAAAGGTTACTAATCAAACAATATAACTTAAGAAAGTATTGACATATATCAATGTTTGTAGACTATACCAACTAAGACTACGATGGACAAGAAATTTATTATGACTATGTTTCAAAAATTTAGTGTTTTATGGTGAACAAAGCACATTAAAAACAAATATTATTTTGTTAGACAAACTTAATAAGATAATAAAGTTGTTCTTGCACATTGCAACTTAGATCTATAGATTACAAATGTCATGACCAAGTCTTGGCAAAATATTATGTTTGAAAAGCTAAAAAGTAATATAAGATTGAACAATGAACAAGTTAAAGAGTTGTGAGATTTAGAAACATGTGCAACATAAGAATCACAATAACTTTAACACCAAATAATAAAAACTACATTTTGTTTATATAAAAAGTTATTAGTTATTTTGTAATTAGTGTTTAAATGTGTCTAATTAATGAAACTAATATATAATTAAGTTATAATATATTATGTTTGAGTTAGTAACTATTAAACTAGTAAAGTCTTGTATTAGTAAGATTAAGTGACAATTGAAAGAGTACTAAGTTATATTAGATTGATACACAAAAATGACAAATATAAAAAATATTTTTCTTAATTATCCTTAATAAACTTGATTTTTATACAAAAATCTTTTATAAAGATAATCAAAAATAAAATATGTATAAAATTACAACAAAAAAAATTGCATATGATTTCCTTTACATTGCCTTGATCTTATTCCCCTGTTTTTTTTCTACCATCTTCCACAACAAGTTGCTGTCTTCTTTTAGTAACAAGAGTACATATCTAGGTTTATTTCTAGTCTCCTAGTTTGCCCCCTCTTTTAATTCCCATGCGACTCAATTCCTTGTCTCCTGAGCAAAGAGCTTGCACCGCCAGTCTGAAGTTACCGTCGCCAAAATTCTCGGCTCCAAATGTTTCTTTCGAGACAATAATTGAACAACTTTCTCTGCCGACACATTCCTGCAATAACAAGAAGTGTAACGCTAAGAATCGGAACATATTTCAAAGTGAATCACATATTAAGGGTGCATGGTTGATCGATGGATACCATCTCCACAGCAGCCACGCTGCCGGTGGCTTCAGTAGAGCCCTTCTGGAATGAGCCACACTGGCCCTTGGGGTCACCAAAGCTGGCGAATTGGACGTCGGAGATGACCCGGCCGCCCTGGCACGACAATTCCAGTGTGCTTCCTTCATATGCGTTCCCGCATATTGTGCTGGCTGTAACAATCTGCAATGACACATTTGAAGGGTTCCCGCCAACCTCCTCGAACAAAATCAATGTGTTTGGGCCTTTGCTGTCGAGGAATGACCTAGGAACATGGTACCTATGGCAATGACAAGAGAGTATTGTCATTGATGTTTGCCGCTAATATTCAATCCAGCGGAGCAGAGCCAAATAGTTGGCATGGGCCAAGTGTATTACCATCTCTGGGTAGGCTGCCCGCAATTAGTCTCACATTTGCTGCTGGAGTAGGACCCACGGTAATCACACGTTTCATTGCAGCCCGTACCAGCAGTTTGTGAAGGCCAGTAGCGTCCCAGGTGGTGGCCGTTCACCCATAGATATCCCTTGCCCATTCCTAGCAAGTCCACCACCACGGGTTCCGAGCCTGATGGAGCTTTGAATGTCGTCTGGAGGCAAATTAAAAAAGAATTGCTGTTAAATTAGAGAATGGGAAACCTCCTATCTCCCAAAATATTCAAAAATACTCTGTTTTGAGAAGAATTAGGGAAAGGTATGATGTAGAAGATTCAAACGTGCACACCTTGTACCATGTCATGGGCTGCCCATTGGGGAGCAAACCTGAGCTCCATTTGCCATTGCGTGAGTTTGGATCGTAGAGTCGTTCAGCCTCGCCGTTCAATCCAACCTTTATCCGACCAATAAAAAATAATTTTCAACTTTACTGTTTGTTCTTCTAAGTATAAGATGAGCTAATATTAGAGGAAATTCTTGCTTTTCTTTTTCCTCTCGACAGTAAACATCAAGGCCCGGGCTAATCAGATGCGTACCTTATAGCTCCATGTGTTGTTTGACATGTCCAACAAAACTTTTCCATTGGAAACAAATTGTACTTGGCCGCCCACAAGACCAACAGGCTTAATATCGTAAAATTCACCGTAATTCTGCAAAAACAGTGAAGTTGTATCCACAGGTAATAAAACGTTAAAAGTGGGCATTAAGCTTGGGATTGTCTATTTCACCATCTGCATGACTGAAAACATACCGTTAAGCCAACTGTGGCGCTAAGCAAACTTATGGTGTTGTTCCCTTGTTTCGGAGTAACAGGCTTCTCAAACTCAAAACTGTAATCGTCTCCCTTGACGGATTGTTGACTGCTGGCTTGTCTGGAGAAATGGTAACCTGATGTATGTAACAGTATTGGAGTTAGATCGTAGAATGACTGGGAACCTAGTGACTGAATATTGTCTTGCAGATTGAACTTGAAAACATATCGATCTTTGGAGTTACCTATCAGTTTTTGGTTCACATAAGCATAAAGTGTGTGGCCCCTTGAGCTCACACGGAGAGTTACATTGCTCCAGGACGATTCATTGACGTTTACACTGTGCCAAAAGTTGTTAGGCGTGAACATCATCTCTATTAAAAAAATTGAAATTAAGCAGCTACTTGACTGCCTAGGCAATTACATTTTGAAGGACGCAACTGTTTTCAAATTTCTTCCTCATGTTATACCAGTTCAATTGAACCGTAGCTGGAAAATTGTCAGGGGTTTCAGCAAAAGTATACCTAGTCATGTACCATAGGAAGTCACTGGTATCGAAAGTTGCCTCTTTCTGGTCAAGAAGCTGTGCTGCTTTAAATCTGCCCTGTCCATTCAGGGTGTCATTCATGTCCTCTGGCGCCCATTCCCATTTGAGTTGTTCAGGTTTATCAGCCT
Organism: Kandelia obovata; assembly: GCA_021464305.1. NCBI lineage: Eukaryota > Viridiplantae > Streptophyta > Magnoliopsida > Malpighiales > Rhizophoraceae > Kandelia > Kandelia obovata. The sequence continues at coordinate 11,278,787 of CM038474.1, read as the reverse complement.
CATGAAGTTTCTTTACCATCAAAGAGGTCTGTGTATTAACCTATTGAGAATCGGCAACATTCATTAGCATTATTGTTTCAGTAGAAATAATATGCCGCTTTAAGTCTAATGTAGTGTAGCGGAGGAAATAAAAACATGCATACTCATTTACCTTAGCAGAGTTGTATATCTCCTTGCTGCAGTTCTGAAGCAAGCTAACTGACCAAGCAGGCACAAAGAATTTACCATCCTGCTGCAAATCTATGGTGCTGTCCTCCGTGTTTTGATTGCTCAAGAAGCAGAATCTCTCCCCGGATGCAGTTGTGTATGTGGTCAGCTAATTTTCAAGAGAGAAATTAGCATCACTTCCTGTTGTTTGAGTTAAATCTAGTAATACTTGAATAAATTAGTCACTTACATCGGTCCCTTGTCCCAAATTCTTGCTGGTCATGGTGCTGTTTGTGAGAATTTTCTCTCCCACTTTGATAGCCGCGTGGAGTTGCTTAAGATGTCCGTATTTAGGCTGATTCGGAAGTCCTGCAAGTTTTCAGTGTAGTGCATTAACTTCAAATTCCACAAACAATGACCAGTATTCATCAACTGTCCTAGCTCGATGAACGTGTAGAAAAATTATCATTAAACTTCCATTACCATATTCATCAAGCGGCGCATTGTAATCATACGATGTTGTAATATATGGACCTCCCGCTGTACGTCCAAAATTTGTTCCTCCGTGATACTAAAATTTGAGATATTAGAAGAAAATTTTGCCAAAGGGCAGAAAAAATATGGAATCACTCGGCTATGGTAGGGAAGCAACTAGTAGCTGACTAACCATGTAATAACTGTTAAAAACGCCTCCAAGCTGGACAAAGCGTGCAACCGCAAATGCAATATCTTCAGCAGTTCTAACTGGATCTTTGCCACCCCAAAGCTTGAACCTAGAAGGACAGCAGTACAGTTGACATTAAATCTACGGGAAAGAGGAGTTTAGTCCTTGCATAGATGATGAAAATGATGGGAAAGAAGAAAAGAGCCTACCATCCAGTCCAGTTCTCAGTCCACATCTTGGGACTCTTAGGATTGTTCGGCTTGAATTGATCACAGTAAAATCCATTGCATGTGTTGATCTGCAGGATGATATAAAATAGGCATAAGACATCATTTCCTCTATTTAGATTCAATAAGAGCACCCTCAAGAATCCATGCAGGGTGACCGATAGAGAGATAGAGAAGGTGAAACAGAAATTAGTACCATGGGTTCTGGAGCATCAGCTTGCTGGCACATAATCCATGGAACTCCAGCATTTTGAGCTACTGCCATTTTGGCACACCAATCGATGTATCTTTTCCCCGCGTCTCCATAACCTCCCATGATATTGCCATATTCATTCTCAATCTGTTACAAGTAGACCAAAATGTTACGAGCATTCCACAGCAAAGCAAATGCAAAAGACAACTAAAGAATTATGCTGCAATTGTCAAAACCTGAGCAAGAACTATAGGTCCTCCCTGTGGGGCAAATAGCTGGGCTTCTTTGCACATGCTCACAATCTTTGTTGTGAAAATTTGCATCTCATTCTGCACATCAAAGAAAGATATATAAAGTTGTTACTAACCAAAACATTAAAATAAATAAATAAATAAATAACAAGATGAAGGCTTATATAAAAGCAGTAAAGAGAAAAACAACGAAAATAGGGTCATTTTAACCTTGTAAATCTCATTATCTGTTCTCAGCTGAATCCCTGGAGTGTTGTGTAGCCACAGGGGGAAGGCTCTGTTGGGGGAGAAATATGAATTGGTTTGGTAAGAACTGATTTGATTAAAATTTCTATATAAGCAGTCAACAACCAACTTTTGAAAGAAAATTTACCCACCCGTATGTCCATTCGGCACAGACATAAGGACCAATCCTTAGAATGGCATGAAGTCCAGCTTGTTGAACGAGCTTGAAGAACTTTATGAAATCCAAATTTCCAGAAAAATCATACTGATTCATCGCAGAACATAATATGTAAGTTAGTCAAAGGGTTCTACTTTCACTAGCCACAAAGAAAAACAATAGATAATGAAGTGTAACAAACTGACGTTCATATTACCTGCCGCCGGATGGGTTCGTGGCGATCCCAGAACACATAAGTCTCGATGGCATCTATGCCACCATCCTTGGCCTTCTGTATCAAATCTGGCCACATCTGTGTGTACGTAATTATTGCACAATAGTACATGAAGAAGGCTTATATATGATATATCCAATGCAAATGCAGCAAGAAGAGCAAGTGTGTAAAAAAATAACGTGGGGTCTTTTGAAATATCATTTTTGTCCTGGAAAATAACATCAGAAAGAGCGATGTCGATTAGTTTCCAATGTACCTCGGGGGTGCTACGCGGATAATGGAATGCAGCTGACATTATTATTCTACGTTCACCATTAATGATGATGGCACTGGAGTCGTATTCAACTTTTATTGCCAAGCACGAACACAGCAAAGCCAAAATTGAAAACAGAAGAATTTCACTTCTTGAAAAACCTGCCATCTTCATTGGACAATGATTTTCTTTTTTCTTTCCAAATAAAATTTGTAGTCTTTTGATTTTTTTTCTTTTTTCTTCTTGTTTTTTTTTTCTCCTTCTTTTTAGGGTGAGAAACAAAAGATGTCTCCGACTCCCCCAGAGTAGAAAATCTGGAACAGAAATAAGATTTTTTAAAAAAAAAATAATAATAAAAAAAAGGTGCATGTGAAAGCCTGTTGTTGTGGCTCGATGAAATTAAGCTGATGAACTCAATGTTTATATAGGCTACCGCATTCCAAATTTGGACAGCTGCAATTTACTTAAAATAATTTGCTGTCTTGATAGACAAGTTAAGGTGCATCACCCAAACTTGTAATCAATCAAGACTTTAAGATAAAGACCGCAAGTTCGTTTTTTCTTTTCTTTTTTCAGCGAATTTCACGTAATGCCACCAGCACTTGCACAGCTGTGATGATCAAAATAATAAAAAGATAAAAAGGGATAACAATATCTATCCATTTTCTGAATTGATTCTTTAAAGCCGAGTCAACTCAATATGAAATATAAAAGAAAAAAAAAAACAATTTAAGTAAGATTACTGTGAAATAAAAAAAATATTAAATTAATTATGTGAACATAAAACTATTATACTTGAGTAAACATAGGAGAATATGATTGATAAGTTATATGATTTATCTAATTTAATTTTTTTTAAGTCACTCACTCAATGCCAACAAATTAAATGGGACCTTAGTTCACTGGAAAATCTAGTGAATTTTTTTTTGAGTTAATTATGAGGATTATTAATTTAAATAAAATAATGCAATTGATCAAAATAAATAATTAAATAACTAATCTATCTAATATAAAAGTATAAAACTAATACTCCTATATATATATATATATATATATATTGGTCCTTAGAAAATGAGAAATAACATATCTCTATATAACATATTTTATGCTAACTGATCCAAATTTCTTCGACTGGTATCAAAATTTTGAAAATTTCTGTTAAACCAGAAAAGAAATTGTATTCCTTAATTAGTTCAGATCCTTCAATTGTGGATGTCGACGAAGAAGAAGAAGAAGCAAAGACAAATAATCAATATAAAGATAATAATGAACAGATTACATGTGTGATATTAGTGAATACGTCTCCTGAACTTTAAAAATAGCATGAAAACATGGATGCACGCTCTATCCTCATGCATTTCGAAAAGATGTTTGAAGCACACGAGACCTTGAGAAAGAAAATTAAAAAAAAAAAAAAAAAAAGTCTTTAGTGAATACTCGTGTAGCAAAGACGTAGAGAAATTGAGCCAATTGAGTTTTGTCGTAAATTACGATATGAGCCTAGAATTGATATTGCAATTACTATTATCGAGCTATTCACAGTTTATAATAATTTTTCACATAAATCATTTATAACTTAGCCTGTTAGAATCGTTGAATATGCTCAAATTTGCTGAGAGAACCAACCTTTAAGCAAGAAAAGTCTGCTCTGTGTGTGTGTGTGTGTGTGTGTGTATATATATATATATATATATATATATATATACACACACACACACACACACACACACAGCTGTCTCTTATACACATCTAGATGTGTATAAGAGACAGGTGTGTGTGTGTGTGTGTGTGTGTGTATACATATATATATACATACATAGAGAGAGTTGATTGTTAAAAATAATATATTAGTATCATGTATTATATCCACTCTAGAATGACAGTGTCACCACCACAACACAATTTCAAACTCAATCAGTTCACTCCGATTGCTTCAACTCGAAACACTTTCTGCCGCCGGTTAGAACCATGCCTCCTGAGTCGAAAGTATCATCGGTATGAATCGTCGCCACCTTGCAAATTGGAAGGCACATCTTGTTTCCGAACATTCATGGGTAATCAGGTGGCCTTTCATCTTTTTATCAACCATTAATTTATTGGACTCTAAACTATAATACGAAGGTAATTATTTTTATTTTTATAGATTAGAATTCAAACTTCTTAAATAAAAATTTAAATTCTTATTTACTAGAGTATGTTTGAAAAGATTGTTCTGATTTTTATTATTATTTTTTTAAAATTTTTAAAATCTTTTAGGAACCAAAAGCTAGCATTTGTTTAGAGAAGATGATAATGACATTGTAACGCCTGGCCTTGCTTGTCCTGCTTTGTCGTTTTCTTATTAGCCTCCCAAAAATTGCTACCCTCACTCTCAGTCCCCAACTCCCAGTTCCCACCCAATCTTATTCAGGTCAATGTTGTCGAGCATTAGAAGGTAGTAACGAATAAAAGACACCAAGAAAGTGGGGGAAATGCTGGCTGTAGATTTATCGGATAGTGAAGAACATGTGCGCGACCTGCTAGGGACTGTGGAGACACAGTACGACTCTTTGCAACCTAGCAAGTGGCCTCCACGGCCAGCCTCTTGACACTATTGCCACAGTTTGCAGCAGCACCAAACGTCTCTTCAGAAATACTGATAGTGCATTTCTCGTTGCCAACACATGCCTGAAAATTTAGAATTAACCCGAAAAAAAAAGTTATTAATTATCTTCCTCACGAATTCGTAAGATTAATTTGTTGACATAAATAACAGCAAATTATAACCCCACAAAAAATAAAAAATAAATTTACTTTCTGAAGAATGGCTGATGCGTCATTTGCCCCTTCACAAGTGCCTTTTACAAAGGATCCACATGTCCCTTGTGGATCGCCAAAGCTAGCAAATCGGATCCCAGAAATTGGTCTGCCCTGGCATGACAATTGTACAGTATTGTTCTCATAAGCATGGAGGCAGGCTGCTCCAGTCACGACAGATTGGAAATTGACTGCTGATGGGTTGCCACCAAACTCTTCGAACAAGATCAATGAATTCACATCGTCTTGAAGGAATGAACGTGGAACATGGTACCTAGAAAACCATAAAACGTGTGCATACAATGTTAAAGTCACACCAAATGTAGTAACATTGAGGAATTATGATGGGATCCGGTGCTTCCAGTACAACCTGGTTGAGGTATTTTTGTTAGAAACCTACTTTAAGTTTTAGTGACTCTGATATCCTTTCTAGCCTGTCGGCCTCTCTTGTAATAACCTGAAGAGATAAAAAAAAAAAAAAAGGGAACTATGAAGGAACAAAGTAGTTTTTCACTCCTTACCATCTTTGAGTTGGTTTTCCGCAGTTGGTCACGCATTTGTTGTTATCGTAGCTACCACGGTAATCGCAGGTAGAGTTGCTGCAGCCGTCTTCTTGGGCGAGGAAGCTCGGCCAGTATCTACCGATGCTGTTACCATTAACCCAAGCAGTACCTTTACCCATACCTTGCAAGTCTAGCACGACAGGATCTGTTCCTAAAGGAGCTTTGAAAGTGGTCTATATAGGCCAAAAAGGTGAACAAAATTAAGTTTGACAATTAGTAGCTTCATAAAATTTATCGTATGGTATGGTACACTGTTAATTTATTACCTTATACCAAGTCATCATCCTATTTATTGGTAAATCTTTATCTTGCCATCTATGAGATGAATTCGGCTTAAAGTGTCCCTTTTTCAGTCTGTCCAATCCAACCCTGTAATGCCATTTGTTTGCAGACAAATCCTTGATTATTGTCACATCGCTCTTACGTCCAACCAATTCAACAGGACCTGGAATTCCAGTTTGTATCAAATCGAACTTTGCACCGTAATTCTGTAAACGCAGCAAGAAATTGAGCTTTTAAAAACATGTTAATATAGTATGTATGCATCAATGAGTCAAATATTATACCTGTAATCCAACTGTAACACTGAGCAAACTGATCAAATTTTTTCCTGGTTTCAACGTCACATTCTTCTCAAATATATAGTTGAAGACATCATATGTACCCCACTGAGAATCTGATTATCAAGATAAGTAGAGATGAAAACTTTTTTTTTTATCATTGCTGATTAGCATACGACGAAGTGAGTCAAAAGCGAAGTAAGAGCAAGTCATACCGAGATAATGTCCATTAACATATGCATGAAGAACTTGACCACTTCCATTGACTCTAAGCGACATGTTTTCACTCCAAATTGTGTCGTTCTCGTCGAGTCGTGCCCTGTCAATAATTAACAGGCGGTTATTGCAAAAATTAGCAACCCAGATAATCATCCGCAACTAGCTACTAATCGTTTAACGCCCCAGAAAAACAGAAACAGCACAACATGTAGAGATCATTACCTGGTTATGTACCACAAATAATCACTAGTATCATTAGATGCGGCCTTTTGATCAATAAGTCGATTTGCAGTAACACGTCCGTTGCCCAACCGTACGGCATTGTCCAGTTTCTCGGGCCTCCATAGCCATTTGAGAGATTCAGGTTGATTTTCAGCCTCATTTGGTTTTTTCATCATAACAGAAGTTTGGGTGTTCACCTAAAATAGTAAAACAATCATATAAATTAGCTTTTTATTGTTATAAAAAAAAAAAACATTTTCAGAGAAAACAACACTTCAAACCCTATATTTGAAATTAAAAAAGTACACAAACAAAAAAAAAAAAAAGAAAAAAGAAAAACCTACCTTGGCAGTATTGTATCCTTCATTTACACAGTCCGGGAGGATAGAGACAGACCAGGCAGGAACATTATATTCCTTCCCTTGGAAGTTGACTGTAACATCTGATGCAGTGTTTGTGTTCCCCAAAAAGCAGCTTGATCCATTGTTATCGGTTGCATATATAGTTGCCTATCCGATTAATATTAACAAAACAACAAGTTTGAATCCAAACTATGAAGCAATTGAAGTCAATTCAATCAATTTCAGTTATCTCAAGATCTTGAAATAACTACATAATATGATCATATATATATATATATGTATATGTATATACCGTGACGGAGTTGCCCATGTCTAACTCAGTAATGTTGCCATAAGTGAGAGTATATTCTATGGAGTGCAGAATGTCATGAAGTTGCTTCAAATGGCCCCATTTTGGTTGATTCAAATTTCCTGTCAAAGAAAGACCAATTAATATATATATATATATATATTGTGTGTGTGTGTGTGTAATAATGACGGTGAGCTAGTGATTAACAAAAACAAGAAGCTACTAATTCAAGAGAAAAATGAAAATTAGATTAAAACTGAATATAACATGCATTACCGTATTCATCAATAGGTGCATCATAATCATAAGTAGTAGTGATATATGGACCACCGGATGTCCTACCAAAATTGGTTCCTCCGTGGTACTGTCGCACACCAAATCAAAGAGATGTATAATCAAATGTTGCAATCAATAAGAAGTAAGAAAAATATGTAGAATTTGGACAATGACCATGTAGTAATTTTGGAATGTGCCTCCCGTTTGAAAGAATCTTGCAACCGCAAAAGCAACATCTTCGGCGGTCCTATGTGGATCCAAACCACCCCAACTCTTGAACCTGAAGTTGATTTTGTTATTAATTCATTCTTCATATTCGAAGCAAGCAGGTCATATGTAGTAAATATTTGTTGTCAACAATATATGGCAATTGATCTCATACCAGCCAGTCCAATTTTCAGTCCACATTTTGGGACTATTGGGATTGTTGGGTGTAAAAGAATCGCAATACCACCCATTGCATGTGTTGATCTGAGAGCAATTGTACAAACAATGTACTTAGTTAAACGGGAAGGAAAAAAAAAAAAAAAAGAAAAATGAAATTTACAAGATTTCGAAATAAATATTGAAATAAAAATAAAATAAAATAAAGAAGAGATATAAACCATGTATGTACCATTGGTTGTGGAGCATCGCTCTGCTGGCACATGATCCATGGAACTCCAATTTCAAAGGATTCTGCCATATTTGCGCACCAGTTAAGATATGCCTTCCCAGCATCTCCATACGGTGTCATCACATTTCCATATTCATTTTCAATCTGACCCATGTTGGAACGTATCAATTAATTAATTAGTTAATTATGTTCATATATCACAATTACCCTGACCCCGACATGGTATAAAATAATAGCCTAATTCACCATAATAATGTACCTAACTACTAATTGATTAGATAACGCATTCAAGGGTGTACCTGGGCAAGGATGATGGGCCCCCCTTGCGATGCCCACAGATTCTCTTGTTTTACCATGTCAACGATCAATGCAGTGAAATTTTGCATCTCGTTCTACAAATCAAAAATTTAAAATAAAATATAAAATGTCACATTAAATAATCGTTAAATTAAGCAATAATTAAATACCAATAAGTTGGGGGAGTTACCATAAACACATCATTGGCGGTGCGCAACTCGACTCCGGGCAAGTTGTGTAGCCACACGGGGAATCCCCTAAGAATATGTGTAAGAAAAACTTATATAAGATTAAATAATTCAAATATATATAAAAAAAATCAATATTCATTAAAGCTAATTAAAATTTTCCATTTTCTTAGGAGATAGAAAATAATATTATTTAACAGTACTATTCGCACCCATAATTCCATTCGGCACAAACATAGGGTCCAATCCGCAGAACGGCATAAAGTCCTTCACTTTGAACGGTTTTGATAAACCTTATGAGATCAAGATTGCCATCGAAATTGTAGTGTCTACGCACTGGTTCGTGGGCATTCCAAAAGACATATGTTTCTATAGCATCCAGCCCACCTTCCTTTGCTTTCTTTATCAGATCGGGCCACATCTGCCACCCATAAAAAATAATAAAAATAATAATTAAAAAAAAATTAATGCATTACAAAAAAAAAAAAAAAACAGTGTTAGAAAAAAATAGGAATTAGACACCAGATTTACAAAATTTCAATTATAATCTTTAATTGCTATTTGTGTGTCAATTTGTGAGTAAAAACCAATAGTTATGATAGAATTATGTAGCTTCACGACTAATTTGTATCTAAATTTTGTGTTTTCACAATGAAATTCTTACAAGAATAAAAAAATGTTAATACTATTATACAAGTATGCATACAAGAAGCTTGAATCAAAAGATATATATATATATATTATAAGGAACAAAATTGACTAACCGAAATTTGCATTATGCTGTATAGAATATGTATACCTCTGAGGTACTTCTTGGATAGTGTATGGAGCCAGATAGCAACACTTTACGTTGGCCATTGATGGTGAGAGCTCTTCCGTCATGGGAAACATCTAGGCCAGTAGCACAAGAAGAAATAGCAAGAAACGACAAGCAAAAGAAGAACAATCTTGACAAAGCTTTCTCCATAGTGAGTGATTGATAGTGAATGGAAATTGGAAATTTGACAAGAAAACAAAGAAGAGCTCTATTTATATAGGCTCCTAATTTATTAACGTTTGGAAGAGATATGGTCAAATATTTCTCTAAACTTTATCATATCAAATTTTACGGATTATCTGCCATTTTGGTAAAATTAGAAGAAGGACTAAGTTTTAAACGAACTTGTACGTAAATTTCCTTAAAATAAATATATATATGCGTATTATATTTTTCTGTAAATATCACATAAATTTATTGATTTTTCGAATTGAATGTAGAACGTGTCCACCAAAAAGACAATTTAGTTTACGTTAAACAAACAATGCACACAACTATGATTTGTTCGGATATACATTCCAGCGTTGCGTAAATTGATTAAATTCTATATATGGTATTTCTGTGACATATGTATGTATGTATGTATGTATGTATGTATGTATGTATGCTGTCTCTTATACACATCTAGATGTGTATAAGAGACAGATGTATGTATGTATGTATGTATGTATGTATGTATGTATGTATCAATTTCACTTGAAAGTGATTTCATGAATTTTCCATACATAAGAAAAGAAGTGAAGAGTTACAGTATACTTTTCAAAAGTTATTAACTTGTTATAGTTATTGAAACTTCCTCTTTTAATTGATAAAAACTATTTTTCTCGTTCCTATTAAATTTACCATAACTGTATTGATTTTAAAAATTTATACCACATAAAAATCATAAAGGAGATAAAAGTTTATGACCATATTTTTAATAATTATTGACTTACTATAATTATTGGAATATTTCTAAATAGATTTTTTAAAATAAATTACTAATACTATAGGAAAAGAATGTTTAAAAATAAGTTCTTTAGCGAGCAAAAAAAATCACCGCCAAAAGATCAACAATTTTTTTTTTTTTTGCGACTATTAAAATTCTTCATTAGGTTAATCATGAATATTAGAGACTAATTAGCAATATAGTCATCTATAGTTTAATTTTTTTTCAACTATTATAAAAATAATATCTAAAAATTAGAAACATTTACCGACTATTTATTCCAAAGTGGTCGCGAAAAGATTAATGACTATTTACGACCCAAAAAGAAAAACATTTTACAATAAAAAAATTGCTAATATATCCTTTTATTTGCAACCATATTGGACAAATAGTTACAAAAAATTATAAGAAATTATAACTAAAACCGTAGAATAATCACAAAAGGGTACACTATTTGCAACTAACATTTAAAAATAGTTGCTAAATGTTCTGTATTTTGTGACTAAAATTGTAATTCAGTCACAAAATATGCTACATATTGGAGACACAAATTGTAATATAGTGATTAAAAGTTGTGTCAATTTGGAACTGAAGTCGTAAAATCCGCATTTGCTAATCACAATATAGTAAAAAACATTAAGATTTAATTGTCCATTGTTAGTAAGTCTCCGTTTATATACATATATAATCTACTTCTATAAGATACTAATACAATTAACTAAAACAAGAATGATTATATTAATTATAAATGAAATCAATAAATATTGAATGTCTTAGTGCTAAAATTTAAAAATTAATAATATCCCAAAATTAAGATCATTATTGGCGTACAAAAGAAAAAAAAAATACACGTTTCTAAGAGAGGGATCGGGAGACCTTTCTAGCCATGTCTGCACCAAAAAACATCTTCATTAAATCCTACAATAAAAGCACAAATTTGGGATTATAAGAAACTTATAAATAGAATTTATTTTGTTTTGTATTCAAATGACAAGTGACAATTTTTGTCTAAAAATTGTTACAATTTCTTAGTCTATAAACATAAAAAAAAAAAAACCAAAGAAATGATAAAAATGACTGTGGGGAGGGCCATAGATATAATCTTTATCAATTCAAGTGTATAAAGGGAAGAAAGGTCCTGATTTCTCCTCTCACGGTATTCCTTTTCCTTCCTTTCAAACTAAGACCCAGAGGTCAATTCTTCTGACCAACAAATAAACCCTTAACAAACGGTAACTTTCAAATGGATTGACTACTACATTTACAAAACTCAAGTCAATTGAAGTCAAAGCTCAATTGTTCAAATAATTTGTATGCAGGCAAGCCAAATAAACCTCTTTTCCACTGACGATTTCATTTTATTTGGGAAAGCTAGCATAGAGCAAATGGGGATTATTCAGAGGTGCCTAGAAATTTTCTAGGTGGATTCGAGGCAGAGGGTGAATCTTGCCAAGTCATGAATTTTCAATTCTAAGAATGTTAGTAGGGCAGAGGTCCCACAATTGACTCACTCGGCTCGAATTCAATTAACAGATAATCTTGGGAAAATATCTGGGGATGCTGGTTTCTCGTAACAAAGTTACAAGATTCACCAATAAGGCAATTATAGACCCAGTACAGTCGAACTTGACTGGGTGGAAGGCTCAGCAATTCTCCTTCGTAGGTAGACTAACTCTCAGTAAATTAGCTATGACAGTTGTGTTGTTATATGCCCTGCAAACCTTTTGTGTTCCCTGCAAGGGTATATGACACTATTGATCAACTTCAACGTGAATTTCTGTAGGGGGACTCTAATGGGGGGAAGGAAAGTGCACTTTGTGAATTAGAACAATCTCTGTTTACTAAAGGCTCAAGGTGGTTTTGGGGTGAGGGATATGAAGGAAGCTAATCGAGCTATGATGACCAAATTGGGATGGAGATATATTCAAGAGCTGTAGAGTCTTCAAATTAGAGTTCTAAGGAGTAAATATTGCCAAAAAGGGCAAGGGGAAGCAGAGTTTAGTCATAAGAGAATTACATCACACATCTGGGCGTGGATTAGTCCAGGCAAACTTGTGTCTCAATATAGGACTAAAAAGAAGGGTATGTAATGAGAAGTCCACCTTTTTTTTTTCGGGGGGGGGGGGGGTCCAGATAAAAAATGGTTAAAGAATGAAGATCTTTTACAAAATGAAGATCTTTTACAAAGTGTTATCAAACCTAGAACAGATGATGAGATTACTGTTAAAGTGGAGGATTATTGGCATCCTGTATGTGATTGAAAATGGGACAAGCTGGATGGTAAGCTCCCAACAAGTGTTCCATGTGAGCTCGTTGCTTTCAAAGTTAGCCTAGTCAATGAGGCCCTAGATAATTTGTGTTGGGAATTCACATCTAATGGGCAATTGACTGTGAAGTCTGCACCTAATGCTACGAGAGGAACTTTGGAGAAACCTGACCAGCAAATTTCCAAGAGTGTGGAAGAATAAAATGCCAGAACGCATCAGATGTTTTTTATGGCAGATGAGTCATGGGTGGTTGCTTACAAATCTGGAACCATGGAGGCGTAATATTGCCCAATCTAATATATGCCCCCTCTGTAGTCTGCAAGTTAAGAACTTAGTACATCTCCTGAGAGATTGCAAAGACCTTGCGAGCATCTGGAAGTACCTAGTTACTCCAGCAAAGCGTGCCACCTTCTTTATTAGTTCCTGAGATGATTGGATTGGTAAAATTTTAACTCAAAGCATCGCTGATTACTCGTCCAAATAGTAGGCTATCGTATTTGCCACAATCTACTAGGAGATTTGGAAATGGTACAACGACAAGTCTTTTTTTTTGGGTGGGTGGGTGGGGGTGGGGGGCTGCGCTCAGCCTTCCAATTACTCTGTTCTTGTTATACTCCCCAAAGTGTGTGATTACATGATCGCGTGGGACGCACATATTGAAAATACTCCCACACTTCCGAAGGAACAAATGCTTATTGGCTGGAGTCTGCCACTTTCTAGCTATATCAAAGTGAATACAGATGGGGCGATGAAAGAGAACCCCAAGCCTGCATGGGAAGGAGACATTCCACGGGATCATTTTGGCACATGGCAGGGAGGGTTTGTGCACAATATTACTTGGGGTTCAATTTTTGTAACGGAGTTATGGGGTATCTACCAAGGGCTCTCGTATGCTTGGCAAATGGATGTAAGGAATGTGGTTTTAGAGGTTGACTCCGCTTCAGCATTGGAAGCGATCAACAATGGTGACCCAATCACACACCTGCAGGCAAACTAGGGTTCTTCCTGTCACCAATTATTAAATCGTGAGTCGACGGTCCACTTGGCTGATATATACAATGAAGGGAATGAAACAGCTGACTTGTTGGCTTCATTTGCGTTCATTGCAGTCTTAGGCTTGATGATGATGTTACATTATCCTCCGCATGGCTTGACGCAGATTCTGGTAGATCATGTCTTAGGTCTCTCTTTACCTCGTACTGTAATTTTTTTAGTTTTCAGTTCTGTCTCTCTAATGAGATAAAAAAAAAAAAAAAAGTCGTTTTTTTTTACCTTAAAAAAAAAAAAAAAAAAAAAGTCGTTTTTTTTTACCTTAAAAAAAAAAAAAAAAAAGATTAAGTGTAGTGTAGATAATTGGACATCATTCAATAAGCGGCTTTTAGCATCACCTAAATGCTAACTTAATCCAAAAAAAAAATTAAGTTTTAAGGTGAAATTTGTATTTTTTTTTATTAAAAAAGTTATTGAACTTTGAATTATATAATAAAAATTATTCTTTTCATTCTCATAAATTCGTACTTTTTTTAATACAAAATTAGAGCTCAAAGTTATGGAAATAAAATTTTAACTATTCATATATTTTTTAAGAAATTTAAAATAATTTTTTTTATTGAAATAATAATATTTTTTAAAAAATTTCTTGATATTTTGAACAAAATTATACAATTACTTAATTACTTGATGTTGGAGTTGTGTTCAAAATAAAAAATTTTAAATTTAAATATAAACCATTTAATCAAGTCCTATTACCCATATTTTGGAATCCTAGTCTCATTCATGAAAGGAAATGTATAAATTGCTATTCTCATTTTAAAAAAAAAAAAAAATCAATCAATCAATTTTGAAATTATTAAGTTAATTATCCATCTTCCACGCTACAATAAAAGCCCAAAGGAAAGACCAACAAAAAATTAAAAGAATGTCGAAGGTCATTTTAGTAATCCAAGAAACCAGACAACAAGTTGCAGGAGTGAAAGAAAGAAAGAAGGAAAATTTTAGGAAGGTCGTTGTCTATGCCAGAAAAAAAAAAAATCAAGGGCCCGTCTCCCTTTACAGCTAACCGATGTTTTGGTGTTCTTAGTAATAATTGTCGTCCACTCAACACGGGCTAAGCCCTTAGATCATTGACACGTACCCGGAACACCACAGGCCCACCCCCACAAAAAGACGAGTGGACTAGGGGAATCTTTCCTGGTGATCGGTGGGCCCAAGGTCGAACATAAAGTCACATCAGTAGACGTGGACGTATTAAAAGTAACGGGCCCACCGAAAGGTGACAATTTATAAAGAATATTTTTTATAAAAAAAAAAAAAAAAACAAGAGGAAGAAGAAAATAAGGTCCTGGAAATCACTTTTTTTAATAGCAAAAACAAAAATGGGGGTTGTTGGTCTTTTCCTTGGCAGCATCATCATGTAATTCCAAGAAACCATTCCAATGAAACCATGGGCTAGGTGCACCCACTCCCCATGAATCAAATCAACAAATAATTGTGTAGTTTTATAAAACCTGCCTCCGCACCATCGGAGCCTCTGGTTCATATTATATAGAAAGAGAGAAATGTTGGGCTTAGGCAAGAGAACTACCAATCCCATGATCTCGATGTTGTCTGAATTATTGGTTTCCGGCCACCGTGCCACGTCCGTGGACGCCGCCATCAGCCCAAGAAGTCCACTGGATTACAGAATCCAATCGCCGAGAGGCCTAAAAAGCTATGATCTTGGTGGGGTTGGATTGGGTATCGTTGCTGCACTTGAAAAGCCCAATAACAACGGCGGGCACGAAATTTTGGCCAAGTGTGCAATTTGTAGTGTACATTCCAATCGATCCGATCCGATCCCAGTGAGTGCCGGCCGAAATTGGGAGCGAATTGAAGGGTGTTGTGAAGGAGTGGAGATGGGTAGTAGCAGCTTGGAGTTGGAGAATTACACTTATGTGACAATTCGTGGACCCAATAAAGAGTCCTTCACTAAGGTGTATTATGACGGCGGAGACGATAAAAAAAGTGGGCATCATCGGAGAACTGGTTATAATTATGACAGAAGATGTAAAGATCTGGGTGGCGGTAATTGTGGGGGTGTTTTTTGCATGCCCAAGGAGTTGCCGGCGAGAGTTGCCGACGATGTAACGATGTATCCAACGTCGGATTTCCTGCGTTCATGTCACTGGTGTAGGAAAAGCCTCCATGGAAAAGACATTTACATGTACAGGTAGGTGTGTGTACCAACAAGAAGTTTTCAATTCCTTGTTTCTTCTTTGTGTTTTTATAATATAATTATAGATTTAAAAAAAAAAAAAAATTGGAACTTTGGTTCAATTACTTATAGATGGTTTAATTAATTTACAGGGGGGAGGAAGCGTTTTGTAGCCCGGAGTGTCGATCAAAACGAATAATGATAGACGAGAGGAAAGAACAGTGCAGATCAGAGATTGCAAGATCTGCAGATGTTTCAAGCTCCCCTTGCTCAAGAAGTCCCATCTTCTCCACTGGAATTCTTGCCATTTAGCCTCCTACTATACAATCCACCCAATACCGGGATATTATTACCTGTTAATATTTTTAAATCTGTGGACGTACCAATTCGCCATGCCCCCACTCAACTCCCACTCTTAAATAGCATCTCCAATCCCTTCAAAACATAGTAATAATAATAAGAAGAAGAAGAAGAAGAATGTAACAAAATTTTGCTCGGATTTAGAGATAGCGTTTATGATGTAACGAGAATTATGAACGCCAAAATGGAAGCTGGACTTTCCCTCTGTTTTTTTTTTCTTTTTTTCTTGGTTTGTTTATAATTCTGTGGTGTTCACAACTTGTGGTTATGGTAAAGATAATAATAAATTAAAAACGTTACATGGGAAACGCATGCATCATCGATTGTAATTAATGGGTTACTGGATTTATAGTGATAAAAGAATCACATCAATTCCCAGCAGATTGAGGAACATATTCTTTTTTTTGAGCCAAGGTGATGGTTTTCAGTTACTCCTCATCGGACGATTCTGTACCAACCAGCCTTTATTAAATAGGGTATTCATTCATGCACCCGTGGGCACAGGCACACATGATACAATTCTAGTTTATGTCTATTACTAGTGCAAGGCTCTCACACTTGCTCACACACCCCCAGGCAGCGGAAAATGACTTCTGCTTCGTAAGACCCGATGTTATTTTCTGGAAAAATAAAATCTTTCCCCGTCGGACCACATTTTGTTTTAACTGTTCCAAATTTTTATGTCTATGCATCTTTGTGAAGCAAGTGCAATTGGTAAAATAGTTAATCAGTGGGATGCCGCTGACAGGGCTTTAAGCGCGGTAACAAGTGCAGGATCGGCCCAGGCACCTTCTTTGTATTAATCGAATTCTCTCTCTACAATAAAACCAGATTATCAGATTCAAGGAAAAAAAAAAGAGGGAGAGACAAACGCATCCCACCCACTGCTCAGCAGCCTGCACCAAGGAGATGCATCATCCTTTTGGGTGCCTGAGAGTTTAGAAAGCCTCTTCATCGGTATTATTAGTATAAAGATACAGCTAATAACTGGACTAGTTGGCAACTCATGGTTAATTATTAATTGTAATTTACTGTCAAACAGAAAAGAAAGACATGGCACGGTAGGTAATATGAAATAGTACAATAATCTATCCAGGACAAGAGCTAAAATATGCACCATCCAACAAACTTTCTAACTACTTCCCCCCGATCGCGGGTACTTGGGAAGCCATGATGACGTCACTAATGGTAGTACATCAGGTGCTGGTTAGTTGCGACATTGTGGAATCCTCCATCATAGATTGCCTGACTACTACCCACAGCCCCCATTCCCATGGCTGCTTGCTTAAGGGCATGCTGATCTTGTGGAAGCACGAGGGCTTGCGCACTGCCCATTTTGCTCAATGCCATCTGCCTTTCATAGGCTACAAGGTCAGCGGCTGAAAAGCCTGGAATATGTGCAGCAGCTGGCGGGGGAAGAGGGCTGGAGCTTGTACCTGGTGGAGTAGGCTTGCTACCCCATGAACACTGTGAAACAAAAAATTGGATAATGAAGCCATGGTTCTTGTCATGGCAAAGGCACGCATGGTGCAGAAAATAAGTAAGCATGCCAAAAGAATACCAACAATAACCGTGGAGTACCCGCACAAACAAACAATCTTAATTAAAACTATACCCCCAGGTCAAAGCAGAATAAGCAGAAAATGCAACTGCGAGACAAATCACAGAAATTCCTGATGGCCGAAAAAAAGGGAGTAAATCACTGAAATATCTGACTATCAACACTATTTCACCCTCAAAACAAGAAGCAATCAATGACCAAGACAGAGAGGAAAAAACCAATATCTCAATGTCAATAATAAAAGCCAACACCTAGAATGTACCTTAAGTGGTTTGCCGTATAGAATCCGAGCATTTCCCATCTGAATAGCAAGAGATGCTTCACCATGAGTACTGTATCTCACAAACCCAAAGCCTTTATCCCGTTGCACCCGCACATCCTCAATAGTTCCAACACCAAGGGCATGAAATTGCCGATGTAGGTCCGCAGAGGAAACCTACAAACAGGGTGTGTTAATTAGAAATCTCTCCATAGAAGAGACCTCTAGAAAATTTTCTTCCAACTTGTCTAGATAACAATGAGGCCCAATGACAGGTACTAGGTTATGTTGTATGCTTTTAAAATCAAAACTTTCCAAAGTGGAAATTGATTGAGGTAAATCTCTGGGTCTGACTCAAGAATGAAGTTTACATATGCTTTCACAAGGTTTTTACCTCAAGAATGTAAGAGGGGTTATTGTGGGAACAAGCTATAGTTGAATTGCCAGCTAACATAATATAACCCTCCTCTCTATCCAACAAGGCAAGGATAATTTAAAGCAGAAGGCATTTTTCAAAATACTGACGAGGAAATTGAGAAACAATAAGTAACAGCTAAAACAAAGAGAAAACTCCCTGCCTCAGGAGCAAGATTGCCAACGTAAACAGTGGTGTACTGAGGATTATTCTCTGGAGCATCATCACTGTTCTTTTCTTGACCATCATCTGCATTGAGCAAAATTAATGTCTGAGCTCTAACATTAAAAAAAAGAAAAAAAAGGTATGACAATCATAATTCAAGCTTCTATGCAAAAACAAAAGTGGGGAAAAACAATTATCTCAACGGCACTCAGTAATAATAATACAGGCTCCACACAGACAAACAAGAACTGTTCACCAAGGGTGGGATAATGTAACAGATTTAGGAACAGAAATCACATCAAGCATAAGCATAATGTCATTTAATGATGAATAGAACAAGAGACACTATTCTACAAGCAGTGCTGAGGTGAAAATTGAATGGCATAAACATCAATCTCAGAACCTGAATAATCAAGAAAGCCAAACATTGAAATTAATTGGTAAAATCAAGAATAAGAGAAACTGATGAATGCTTAATAGTGTAGCAATATGTTTTGTCCTTTATTCACCAAAATGTTGATAAGTTTATAACCATGGCAATAGAAAGCCATGATGAGAGAGAAACTTCAGAACACAATAACCACCCTTTAATGTTCACCAATAAAAAAAAGCTAAAAATTCACTGCCCATAGACAAGCTCACCTGATGTGCCATTTGTCAGCTCTACAACACTTTTGGCATCAGAACTCTGCTTTTCATCATTAGAGCTGGCACCTTTAGTGGCCCAGTTACATCGAATTTGCCTGCTTCCAAGCCACTTGCCTGTTATAGCAGATCACTATATTATTCTTGGAATACTGACCATGAAGAATCAGGCTATATAAGGATTCTACCATGTACTGACATCAATTGTTAACTACAGGAATTCAACCACCAATTCAGTTAAGCATTTGAAGCTTCAGTATGTCCACAACCAATTAAACAATCAATTGTTAAGATATTTTAAGAATATAGAAGCTTCATCATGTCCATAACCAGTTTGCAGTAAAACAGCCGAATCACCTTAATAAATGGATGACCAACATCAAGTGTTGCCATAGGAATTTAACATTCAGTTCAGTAAAACAGTTGAAGCTTCAGTATGTCCATAAACAATTTAATGATTCATATGAAGATATTTTAAACTTCAGTACCAGTTTATAGCAAAACAGATGAATTGCCAGTATAAGATGTATCCTTACCAACCTAACACTCACCCCCTACCCCATCTTCTTCTTCGCTGTAACTGAATAAGACAGCTCAGAAAGAACCCCAAAGCAATTATCTGTTGAGTGTTAGTTGCTCTTCAATCAAGTTTCACATTCAATTTGACACTACATGTTTTTGTTTAACTAGTCTGCATTTCCCACTTCCCCTGCTACAGTGTCTTACATTCCATTAGTAGCAGTCCATAAAGCACACTGAAATCTGCATGTAAGGCTGAAAATTGATAGACAAAACCCATAAATGTAGTAAGTCTATGCATACCATTTAAGTCATTTATTGCACTCTGTGCATCCTGAACAAAAGAATCATAGATAAAAGTTACAAAATGCAAATCTTAAACAATATATCAGTATCTAACATTCCAGTCAAGAGAGTACTTGTTGACTTCTAAAGGAAACAAACCCAAAACCCCTTGATCGACCAGTCTTCTGGTCCCACATAACCCTAGCATCCCTGCAGTCAACAAACATATCCAATTGGCCCTCAAAGAGCTTGAAAGATCAGAAATCCCAGGGACACAAATTTTTCATAAAAGAAATTAAGGAAAAGGGAACTTACGAACAACTAGGATA
Organism: Kandelia obovata; assembly: GCA_021464305.1. Lineage (NCBI taxonomy): Eukaryota > Viridiplantae > Streptophyta > Magnoliopsida > Malpighiales > Rhizophoraceae > Kandelia > Kandelia obovata. The sequence goes on along the minus strand of CM038474.1, from coordinate 11,258,304 downwards.
AACAGAGAAGCACGCATACAATGTAGCATCTGTAACATCAGGGCTAAGATCACCAACAAAGACATTAAAATGACCTGCATGCCACAACAAAGATAGCTTAAACTGTAAAAAACAAACATTACCGCCATATCTGTCAAACTCAAAACATTAAAAAACTACCGTAAACCTGATGTATCCTCTCGTTGGCTACTAGCGTATGCCCAGTTCACTTTAATAGGCTGCCCAAACCTGAAAATAACCTATTAGGACATAGGATTTGCAATATCCAATCACAAATTTTTAAGGAGTCTAACTTACAGATGCCTTCCATTAAGAGTCACAATTGACAGAGCTGCTGATCTGCGATCAAAGTAATCTACAAATCCATAGGATGACTGCAAAGAAATAGACAGGATGCCACCATGTTATTATTACAAGAAGCAACCATATGACAAGACAATGAAGCCACAAGGATATATTTGATGAGGAAATAAAATGGCTCAGATAAGTTATGCTGCATAATTGCCACCCAAACAAAGGACAACCCCCTGGTTACCAGCACACTACCACTCAGAACATCACATAACTGATATTGACTATCCAAAAAGTTAAGAAATGTTAATCCAATTGTTAAATTAAGCCTGACCTTCTCTTTTCTAATGAGCTTGCATCCTTCAATAGCACCAGTACTTGAGAAAATCTCTTGAAGAAGAGGTTCTGTCACCTGTGAGTGGATATTCCCCACATATCTGCCATTTCAAACAGACATAAGAAAATGAATCCTTATCAAATAAACACTGGACAACTGAATTAATCTTATGCATGAAAAACTGATAATAAAAGGATGCATAATGTGCGGTACCATTCAAGACAATGACAACTAGGAAAAAGCATGTGGAAATTGCAGAATACTGTACACAAGCAAATCATTTATACCAAAATAAAAACTTGAATCTGGAAAAGAGGGGGGATAAGTATTAAGTAGGAGGAAAAACATTTTCAACCAGTTACATATATTGAGTGTAAAATAAATTCAATTTAAAAAAAAAAAAAAAGGTTGGCTACAACACTCACACACTGCGGCATGTACTTGAATCAAAGCCAGGAGGCAGATTGCCACTCATGATAGGCTCTATCTGCAAAATCAAAATGTAAAAATAAAAAAAATAAAAATAAAAATCCTAAAAGTTAATAACCTAAGCTCCCTTTGAGTAGTACCCAAGCCAATCGTCAATTACATGCTGTGTGAGGCACTTAAACTCACAAAACTCCAATACTGACCAACAAAATTTAAATTTCTATCATCCCTTAAGGCTTGATAAAACCCATATACACCAAAGTATTATATTCTACTTGAAATGTTGTCTAGATTTTAATACCGGAAACTAAGCCAAAAGCCCAACTGGTCAACTAAAATCAAGGGCCCATCAACAACAGGCAGAAGTCTAAAAACAGCCTCTTATGTGCATGGGTTGATAACAAGTAGAATTTCTTCAAATAAAAACAAAAAAAACAACATAGACAGAAACAAAAAGCAACTGCTGAACTACAGCATCAGTTTAACCATTATAGCATTATCATAAACTAAGCAGTCAGCTACCTACCAACAACTCGATCAAAAGAAAACCCCTAGAGAAATTAAGTAAAACCCCCAGTTACCATGCAAAAGAATTAAATGAAATATTAAACAAGGAAGCCAACGGTACTTGCTTCCCAACACTCGCATTCAAATAACAAACTTTTCCATCTCAATTGACCTTCCCACGGGCAATTTACCATTTATTTACTCAGAAATGACCTTCTGTTGACAAATATCACCGAATAAACAAATCACGAGATAAAACTTACCGGCCGATCTACCAACTAAAAACCAAGTTTAAACCCAGTAATTGACTGTATTAATCATCAAATCACACACATGAACAGTGCGAGATTTTAAATTTAAATATTAATAATAATAAAGAAATTAACAAAAGGGTCTCACTCATAGTATGAAAATAGCCAAATCCACACCCACAAAAATTCTAAAAGGCCAAAAAAAAAAACCTGGGGAGCTGCCAAAAGTGCGGGATGGGTAAGGGGATACATGGCCTGTTGTCTTAGCCTCTGCTGCTGCTGCTGCTGCATCGTCTTGAAGGGTCTCCCAACAACCCAAAAAAAAAACAAAAAATAAAAATAGGGTTATGGTTTCCAAAGAAGCGGGGATGGACTGTGTAAAAGGGCGATTGTACAGAATTACAAAGCCAATCGATAAATGAAAAAAAGGAAAATAAATTATATAAAAAAAAAGAAAGGAAAAAAAAAACCCCTCGAGAAAGAGAGAGAGAGAGGGAAATTTGAGGACGATCAAGAAAATGGAAAATACTGTAAATGATGAAATCAAGAAGATCGCAGCGCCCTTTTGCTGTTTTTATAGATAGATATGTCTAGAAAATTAAAGGCCGTCTTTCTACCCCAAAATAATAATAATAATAATAATAAATTAAAAGGAGTGACTCAGGTGTTAGGCGCTCAGATTTTATCAAGTGTTGTCGAGACCATGGAGATTGCTGTGTTTTTGCATCGTGGTTTATAAGGAATAAATCCTCGATTTTTATTTTTTATTTTAATAATAGACATATTAGAACAGACATAAATTACATGATAAAATTAAATTTTACTCATTTAAATAAATCTCATTTCTTATTTTTTAAAATAAATTTCATATTTTTTATTAAAATTTATAATTTTAAAATTAAAAATTTTAACTATTACTTAAATATAAATTTTAAGAACAATTAAGTATCAAGTTGAGAGTATATAACCTCTCACTTATTATATTTTTTCTATCATAATTTTCTTATAACACTTTAGTCATATGGTTTTTTTAATCTATCTTGACATTAATGAATTATATTAATTACTATTAGACAAGTATAATTTATAAATCTATCATATTTATTAAGAAATATATTTTAATTTATATTTTATTTAAATAAAAATAAATTATAATTATAATTATTTTTTTAAAAAAATAAATTTAAAAACAAATATTCTCTAAAAAATAATAAAAAGTAATTTTAAGATAATTTTTTTAGAAATTATTTTCTTTTTTATTTTTTATTTTATTTTTAAAATTATTATTATTTGTGTTACACAAATTTTAAGTAAGTATGAAATATTATTAATGTGAATAGAATAAATTTTAATATATGATAAATCAAATTGAGTAAATTGAATTAATCATATATATGTTGAAATCTTAATTATATTATAATATTACAAAAACAAATTACATGTTAACTATTAAATTAATATCAAATTTACAATCATACGAGTCTATTAAGAAAAATATGACTTAAATCAAATACATATATATTCTTAAAATTAAGCAAATGTTGTCATATAAGTACTTTACTAATTTTTTCTTAGTTTTCGTGATTATATTATACATGTATATACAATATTATTAAACATATGCACATCACGAGTTTATTATATTTATTAAAAATATTTTTTTAATTTAAATAAAAATAAATTAAATTATGATTTTTTATTTTAAAAAATAAATTTAAAAGTATTTTTTTCTTTTAAAAAATTATTAAATTACTTAATTAGGCTCATAAAAATAGGCAATGGAAAATCAACTAAAATGATAAAACCAATCAGCAATAATATGTATATGTACTAATTTTGAAGACAAAAAAAAATTGCATAAGTAAAATTTAGTTAAGAAAATATTAATTTAGAAGAAAAATTATTTGGGTGAAATCTAACTAAAAGAATTCAAATTAATAATAATACAAGTCTAACATACTTATCATTTTATAATATAAAAGAGACAATTAGATATATATTAAAATTTTAGTTCCATTAAGATATCAAAAAATATATATATAAATTAACTGTTAAATCAATATTAAATATTACAAATTATGAAAATTTATCAAAAAAATTAAAATTAAACAAACATCACCACATAAAGTGTTTCCCTATATATTTTGACTTGGATATTGTCTTAAACCATTATATTTTTTTTTCTAATATTCATCATTATTATAAGATCATATGATTTTTATATTTTATCTAATTACTTTTAACTTTCTTTACATATACTTTAAGAGTATCTAATAATTAATTTTTTATGAAGTAAATAAGTATAACTAGAATATAAAAAATTATTTATAAATGTGATAAAATACAATTCTTCATTAAGAGTTATACTATCGAAAGATATACAAATATTAATCTATATAGTTTTGAAAAGATAGGTGATTTTTGTTGTTTCTTTAATACTTTATTTGGTTTACTTACACTTAATGAAATCTATATATGTTCTAAGATTAACAAAATTTAAATTCAAAAAAATCTCATTATTCATTAATCTTATTAATCTTTTTTTGAATATATGATCTAAATAATTATATTGCAAATAAGCAAATCATACTATGTTTAATTCCAATATTGTTATACAGATTAAGTAAAAATTCTTCAAAAATATTATTAAGTTTTAGTTTATATAAACTATTAATAAAAATATATGAAGTAATAATAATATAATTATTATATAAACTAAAAAAATCAAATCATAATGAATTTACTACATCATATTAGATCTATAAATATTAATATTGTAATTAAATTATAATTAATATCAATTAAATTTAATTTAAAAAATATAAAGATATTTAATTTATCTTTTCTTTTTCAAACTAAACCTTATATTTTAGGTACTCTTTTTAATAATATATGACGTTGCTTAAAAAAGTAACACTTACTACTTTTTTTTTTTCCTTCTTTTCTGCTCAAGCAATTCATTTATACTCTTTCAATTTTTAAACTAGTTAACTTATACTTTCATTCATTTTTCAATTTTCTTGTATATAAGATTAATAAAGTTGTTCAATTAATTTTTATATCTCATTTCTTCCTAAACAAGTATGTTGACCAATTAATAACTTTTAGTATTGTAATAAATCCAAAATAACACATGTTTAGGAGATAGTAAGTTCAAAGTGAACTACATTAAAAAAATCATTTATCATTAATCCTAAGATTTTAAGCCTCAATGCACAATTTTTTATCGTAATAATATCTTTTTGCACAATTTATAACCTATTAAACTTATTATAAAAGTAAAAGAAACTTATCAACAAAATAAAATTGTTTTTCTACAAATTAGTTTGGTCACTTTAACTACTAATAAAGTATAATAATAATACATGTATATTAAAACAATTGATTATTTATTATCGACAAAAATCATAAAATTCAAGCTCAGTAATTTGTTGGTATAAATTTGTAAATAACATTACTAAACATGATTTATACACAATTATATTACATAAATGTTAATGTCCTTTATTAATATACAAAGAATTGAATCAATTTCTTAGTGCATCTTCTTTAAATACATGTTACATAAAACAATAAATTTAACCCAATTGTACAATTTGTGTTAAATTATAAACTAAAAATTATTGTAAGACTTTACATTGATAAATCAAATAGTTGTCCAGTAGACATTATTTTTGTTTTAAACATTATATAAGAGCTAATGCTAGAGCACCCCTCTCTCTTTCTTTTTGTTTTTTTTTTCTTAAAAAAATCATCTGTATAATTACCCAATGAACAACAATTTCTCACCATTCATGATAACCTTTCATGGCCTTGAAATTTTAGGAATTTCATACAATTGTACAAACATAAAAAAATTTTGTTTTTTAATTATTTCTCACATTTAATTATAATAACTAGGTAGTTCATTTTTATTGATGTTTGTAAATGATCCAATTGCTTAAAAAACCATGTTGAAAAAGCAAAACGATCGTTACATCAATTTAACCCTCAACTAAAGACTTAAATCCTTGTTTGGTTTATATATTTTTGGGTTAAGCACAAAATGGTTAGTTTTAAAATTATAAGTTATAATATTACTTGTTAAATTTTTTTAATAATATTATTATAAATAATATGTCTAAGTTATCAATTCATGTGTTTAAAAACTTTGTAACTTATTTTAATCTTATAGGTGATTTCTCTTTTATGATTTTTACCATAATTATATAACTTTAAATAAAATTTTCATGTACATTAGGAAGAAAAGACTCATTATATATATATAATTTAATTAAATATATTAATTAATATTCAAATCAAGTTTGAGATCATAATATTTAATAATGCAATAATTTATTTTTACTAATTAAGTGATATTATGATTAATTTGTTGATAAGATTATTATTTAAAAATATTATAACTTATATATATATATAATTAAATATATCAATTAATATTCAAATCAAGTTTGAGATCATAATATTTAATAATGCAATAATTTATAAAATTATTTTTTATTAATTAAGTGATATTACTATTAATTTGTTGATAAAATTATTATTTAAAAATATTATAAGATGATTAATCGTGAAATTCAAACATATCATACCAAGATCCTCGAGCCTACAAACACATAAAATTAGTAGTTGAATTAATGTCGAAATTGAGCAGTCAACCCGAGCCATGAGTTGCTTTCAGCTGGCTTAGAGAGAGATTAAGAAGGGCTACTTGTTTGTTTGATACGGAGCTCTTGCAGCGATCCTGTAAAGTGCCACAACTAACAACGTTTAATGCAATGAATGCAACTATTATAGCTTGAATATAGCAACAATTCACACATGAACTTAGCAACTAAGTGATTGTGTATTATATATCCTTCTGGTTGAACCAGAAGTCAAAAGTATTATCAAAAAAGATACCATTCTTTCATCCTTATCGCCTGTACGAAATCTATTTCATTGCTTCTGCAGCTAATTCTAAACAACAGCGGCAAAAGATTTAAGGTGACGAATGTTTGTGAAAGCCTACCTATCTTTCCTCTTCTTCAAGAACCAGCGGAGAGAAGTTCTCCTTGCAATCGGCAGATCTGTAGTGGAAGCGAAGGGAAAACATTGTTAAAGACATAATAAACAAAACAATTAGTAAATTGAATGGCCCTCACTACTGAATAAAAAAAGAGCCAATCGGACAAAAGGAAATTAATTACCTCCGGCAAGGGTTTGACGGGGAGATTGCACGTGCTCCGGAATTAAATTAATGCCAAAACTAGGAATAGCATCAGGGCTGGATTCACGTAGACTTCTAACTATATTAGAAACTGAGGAGGGTTGGTTCTTTGCAGGAGTAAGAGGAAAGGCAGCGTGGCTCTTGAAGCTTCCCTTGCTTGGTAAGTGCATAATTTCCTTAGCCTTATCAGCCGAAATATCGTCAAACACAAATACTTGTCCGGCATAAAAGATGGTCATTTGTGCAGTTCGGGGCTCCGCGATTACAGACCTGTTAATACCGGCACAAATTAGATAAAACGCAAATCATTTAACAGAAAATTCCATCTCCCATTATGAGTTTTCCAACACATGCAGTAAATTCATCCAATGCACTAGCAATAAATTAGCCAACATTATATTTTTAACAACTTTCTGAAGATCCCAGATCGAATAGCTGTCCAGGACTTGCCAAAACATACACGAAACTATCAATGCGTAGTGCCAAAGCACTCGTGTATCAAAGAGGGGGGTAAATGAACAAACCTTGAATCGATCTTCTGCTCGACATCTTTAAAGGGTGAGGAGATAAAACCGGCCCGTTGAGGGAACAAATCCATGGGTCTAATATTCCTGTGAGAGCCCATGTTTCGGGGTTGAGCATCGTACGACTTTTCGGTCACTGGAAACAAGTTCACTGCTGTTGCCGCCTTACACAACATATCTGGCGTACCTGCAATGTTTTGATACATCGAATGAAACATGAGATCCTTTTCAATGTGTAACTGCAGCTTGTGAACTCTGAAAAGTATAAATTTAGGGCTATGTATATCAGCTATAATATAATGCTCTGCGATTCAAAGGAAGGAATGCTATTTATAATGAGTACCGGTGCGTCGAACCCGTATTCTTCCTATCCGAATAGAGATATTCTCGACAGAATCAGAGGATCCAAGCTTAATATACAAATAAATTTTGAATTTTGAATTTATAACAAATCTAATTTATATTTTAAAATACAATAATTTTATTATCGAGTTTTTCTTAATAATAAATCTATCTTGGTGATATATCACGATGACGTAGATAAAACTACGCCAACAAGTTCAACATATGATATATCATTGGATTAATAGAAAAAGTTAGAATTTTTTTAAAATGAGATATATGAATTGAAATTTAAAAAAATTCCTTTTATTCTTTCAAACAAATAATTCAAAAAAAAAAAAACGTGGAGAATTTTTAGGAGAGAAAGAAGGGGCATGTTCTTGAGACCGTTGAACCATTAAGCAGGAACACGTCAATTACAATTGCGAATTTACTGGATCTAAGGACGAAACACTCGAACAGCGGATGACCAATAACAACGCGGACTAGAGAAGGAACATTAAAATTAACTTTGCACCATTATAATATGAATCACCATCCAATTTGACTACACAGTTTGATTTTAAAAATAAATAAATAAATATTTTTTGTATTGTAACAAAAGAAAAAAAAAAGAAAAAAGAATTATGTCTAATATGTAATTTTAATTTTAATGTTTATCCAACATAACATAGATCACTATGTTTATATTTATATATTTAACATTCCATTATGGTAATAAATATGTATATGTGTTTTGATATATATATAAAAGATATTATATATGTAAGTTGAAAATATATGTAAATATTATATATAAAACAGGCATACTATTTGCGATTTGCTTTGCAATTTAGTTTGTTTTAAATAATAAAAATAAATCATAATTTTTAAAAAGTTTTAAACCAAATCATATATTTTTTTTAAACCACCAAACCAAATTAAAATTTTCGAATATATTTTAATTTGATTAATTTAAAATGCAAACCAAATAATGGACACACATCACACACACCCCAATTCCCAAGTCACCAGACACTGATTTCGATGATCGCTGTAAACTGAGACAAAAATAAAAAAAAAAAAAGGAAGAACAGCCTTCTTCAATTCAGCTTACTCCTTCGTTTGCTCCACAGCCAAGATGAAGTTCAGATCAGAAACGTCAGGAAAGAAGAAACAGCTTTATTCTAATAACGATGCTTGTGGTGACGATGAAAATAATAGCAACTTATCTAGAAAAAGAAAAAAGATAATAGTAACGATAAAAATAAAGAGCGCGCACCATTTCCATTTGCTTCAATACTGCACGTCGTTCCAAGACTGAGATCTCCAAAACTGCCTTTCTCCTTTGAGCACTGACTGCGCAGTCTACACTTCTCCGACAAGCTCGGCTTCTCCGGCGACGTCGCCCTCTTCTGGCCTTCAAACTCAATGAATTCACCCCAGCCAGACATATCTTCCAAGGAAAACTAATAAAAAAAAACACTCTCAAAAAAGGAAAAGGATCCAAAACGATTCTATTGTCCACGGATAATAGAAATCCAAAAATGGAATTGTCTCGATCTGCGCGCTTCGACGATACGTGCAAGCTGTCAAATTAAATAAAGCACGCGGAATATATGGGGGCTTTTTAAGCTGGTTCCTAGCAGCCTTGAGCGGTTGGAGAGGACAGGGCTGATTAGAATATATTTTCTTTTTCTTTTTCTTTTTCGTTCCATTATTTATTTATTTTTCGTACAGATACAATGAACATAAACCGTATTTTTCAATTTATAAAACGAAAAAATTAAATACAAGTTCATAAAAATTATTAATTATAATTTTATTATGCATAAAAAAAAATTAATTATTTTAAATAATGATTACTATAACTCAATATAATATTAAGAGCGTTCTATGCTACCTATCAGTATCACTAACTCTGGCATAGTGATACTTCAACGAATAAGACACTATGGTGTACCGATGCACTGTCCCTTTCTTGGGTATATATATTATAAGGAGTGTTTTTCAAGCACGTGTTCAATGCACTTGGAGACGGCGATCTTTGGCGCGTTCCACAACGCTAAGCGCGCCCCAACACTCAGCGACGATTTTGATTTTTATTTACAGAATTGCCCCGAGCATTTTGTTGACTCGCTTTTGTTTGCGGATATTACATTATCCTGATATTACATTATCCTGCACCAGGATAAGGAAATGGTCAGGCCGTCACTCTTAAGGCCATCCTCGCGTGCGCGACGTGGTCTTTAATTTTCTTTTTTCTTTTTTAAAGATAGTAAATTATCTGTAATCCCAATTTTTTTTTTTCCGTCTCCCCTAAATTTTTATTTTTTATTTTAATTATCAAGAATTTTATTTGAAATAAATGACTAAATTTTTAAAATATAATTTTTTATAAAAATTTCGTAAATTATGTAAATATTATTATCCTATAATAAAGAAATTTATTTTTAATTAAAATTTTACTTTTAACTCCACTGTTAATCATCACTTCATAATTTGAGGGCATACTTTTCGTATTTACCTTTAATTTATCTATCTTGATTCAATGAATCAAACGTATAATAAATAGATGCCTTCAAATTTTCAAGTGAATAGACAAGAAGACGACACGCAATGTAGAGAGAGAGAGAGTGCAAGGTATTCCACCTTCCAAACAGCCGTACTGTGGGGATGGGGGGGCAGGGGCAGCTGATAAAGGCATCAGTGGGGTGCAGCAGGTTCGTTAACGTGTCGAAGTGTGCGCCGCCACTAGCGGTAGCCGTCTTTTTAAACCAAAACTTAAAAAAATCAATTTAAAAGTTAAAAGCATCATGCGTGAAGTGCACGTTTCCTCCAACGGACAAGAGCCACGTTGGAAAATGCTAGTTGGTGAAAAATTAAAAGGAACGCAAAATATTTTATACTATATAATAATATTTTATATGATAAATTTATACTAATATTTATTATATTATTTTATTTTATATAAATATTTTATATATAATATAAAATTTTACTATCTTTAAATATACGGTAAATTTTGTGTCTAATTTTTTTTGGGTTAATTAATAGACCTAATAAAGTGTATTATAAGTATAATGGTGTGTAAAAATTCAATTATTATAATTACAGTGAAAAATATATATTTTTTATTCATTCGAAAGGAAAAGTGAAAAATACTGTAAATGTAATACTTTTATTAATTTTGGTCATTTCAGGAGATACAATTTTTTTGGTTCATATTATATAGTTACTTGAAATCACATCACAAAAGCGCAATTAATTACTATTAAAGAACTTTATTTGTGTCCCAAGAAAAAAAAAAAAAACCTTTTATTCTTCAATTTGTTGTGTTTTTCACTGAAAATTTTCTAATTGTGATTCTTATATTCATCTCCTCTTTTTCCCTCAGTCACAATTTTACTTGAATGGTTTATTAATTTTTATTTTTTTTTAATCCAAGCCAAATTGACGGTGACCTGATGGCACTGTTCAGATAGTGTTTTATTACTAGCTAGTCCGCTATTTGCTAATACAATGACATAAAATTCTAAGCTGATGGTGATGGCCACTTACAATGCGCGTTGAAAATCATTTTCACGGCAACATAAACAAATGTTCGCGATAAAAACTTAAAATGCAAGTCAATATTTAGTGTAATTTGCTACTGGCGCAAGCAGTCTGTAATAGACAACAGTCTCAGTAGCCAAGCACAAAAACTGCACTTTCTTATCAACCAATGAAGGTTAGAAAAATGCGGAAGATAAAATAGAAAGCACAATATTCTTTGGAATTGCCAACATATCATTCCTTCTTCTGTATTATTCTACACTTCATTATAAGAGTAGAATACCAAAAATAACATCCGCCAACTTATATTTTGGTTCATGTAATAAGAAAACTCGAGCTATTCATTTCGGTGACCTCTTTGAATGTATAAAAACAAGCCAAAAATTTTCTTTATGTACAACTCTGATAAAATTATATATATGTGAAAAAAGAAAATGGTAATGACGTTGGTGGGATGATGCAAGACCAAGACCGACTGGGCTGGTCTACTTTCACGTGGCTTATCTCGTGCACACTTACATTGAAGACATCAAGCCGAAGGAAGAAACCCTCCAGGATTTGATAGTTGCACTTACTCAGAAGTCATAATCTATGTCTGTTAAGTTCTGGGAAGATGAGCGCTTCACAAGACGTTCTTGTTCATCGTATTGGTCGAGGTTCTCACATGGGGCAGGAAAAATGGTCCCGATTACACGTCCTTCAACAAAGGCACACTGAAATATATGCTTCTTCTTGTAGCTTAGTCCCACTGACATATCCTGAAAAGTCACGTTTTTCACTGGAATTTGTTCACTCCCAAGTATGCGAACAGGAACGCGGACTCCTTGACCATGAACTCCAGTGAAACTAAAGTCCCCAAGTGTTGGAAGAGCCTTTGGATCATAACCTTCATCAGGGTGTTCATTGTAATCTGTCTTAATAACAATTCCAACTCGGACATTGTCAAGTGTCAAATTCCGGTAAGTTATATGACGTACATATCCACCTCTTCCTGGGGCAGTCTTGATCCGAACTGCACGCCTGGAGCTCCATACAAGAAGGTTCTCCACAGTAACATTTGATACTCCGCCAGACATCTCACTGCCAAATGATACTCCAGCGCTGTTGCAAAGTTCAGGCAATATATGTTTTAGTTGATATCTAGATAGTGAAAAACTGAAAAATGAAATCATAACATGTCGGGATAACTAAGAAGCAATAATCTGATTGGATTCATGATTCTGTATGGTTTCTGCATTAAGTCATTGGAGAGGTGTCTACAATGCAAAATTCCACATCTTGTCAATCAACATTTGCCTGAATGCTTCAGCTACTATAGCTTCTCTAGACAGTCCTACTGTTGCCCCTTGCAATCAAACCCATTTGCCGAAAAGGCAAATATGTTACACATGCAATCTACAAAGTTCTGAAAACTAGCAGCATGTTCCTTGTCATCTTGGCTGTTCTCAAATGGAATCATAATTACTTCTGCTTTATTACAATCTGTTTCTTAATTCTTGAACGAACAAACCTTCGCTTGTAAAAAAAAGGTCATAATTACTTGATCATAGCAAAATATGCAAGATTCTACTGCAATAGTCTTGCACAAAGAGATCAGATAATGGCCATATTCAACCAATTGCTCACACAAAAGCAACAAGCTATTATGCGTTCTTTTCACAAAATTCAAAAGTGTTTTGAATTGTAAATTCCTAGATACTTCCATTTTCAACACAAACTGAACCAATTTGTGAATGTTGAACTGCTTCTCAACAGAAACAAGCCTGATGTAGGCTTAGAACTTTTATTTTAGAGGAGACAGTTATAGGAGGGGTTGCATCTTAAATCATGAGGCCATCCTTTTTACAGATTTCAAGGGCACCTCAATACACAAGGCTCTCACGCTATGAAGCCTGGGAATGGTCAAACACAGGCAATTTTACCCTTGTTTTCACAAAGACACTGTTTTCACAACTTGAACCTGTGACCTCTAGGTCATAACAGAGTAATCTTAATGTTAGACTTATACCATGGCTAGCCCGCCCTTTTTTTTTCTCATATTTGTAACATAAAGGTCACATTTATATGGGGAGATGTTCAAAGGTTTCCATGATGCAGTCAATGGAAGTTGACTAGAACAAGGATGGAGCCAATTGTCCTAAGTTTAAAGCCAATTATGTTGGAAATCTCACCTGACCATAGAGCGGACTACAAGATTACGAATGAGGATATTTGTTGAAGGCCGTCCATATGCAATTCCATACTGATCCCAGCCACTCTTGATTGCAATTCCATCATCACCCACACTTATGTAACAGTCTTCAATTACCATATCCTCACATGAATCTGGTCACCAGAAGTTGGAGAGCTCCATTATTCAGTTTGGAAAAGAGTAACAGTTCACAAGCCTCACAGAAGAAGATATAAAGGGAAAAAGTTACCTACTACAATCAAGGTAGCAATAATGATACAACCAGTGCAATTTTCTCATTCAATATTGTAGTTTGGGCTGTTGAAGAAAAGAATATTAAAATAATTTGCTCTAAAAAGGCTAAATTCAATAATAAAATATCTAAGAAAAAAACTCTCTCCCCTTTACCAAGTGTAGTAACAAAGCAGTCTCACCAACCCTTTGCCAACTGGAATACATTCCCCCAATCATTATTAAACTCCACTTGTACAATGAGTTGACAAAATAGCAAAACCAAATCATGAAGACAGCTTTTAATATCCAATTTGATGCATTACAATGAGGATATTTTCTCTTTCAGACTTCCCTCTCACTTTTTTCCTTGTCTTTGAGAGAGAGAAACACTGAATAATCAACCAAATTGGTCGCTCATCTCATGCTAGGGCTTAAGCAAAATGTTATTGATTCAAATCAACAAAAGGGTCGGTCATCTATGGAATTTCAAAGTTAACTGGAGAGCCATTTGGCAAATGAAAAATACTGCTAACCAGTGATGGCGTTTATAAGACACAATTACCAGGATCAATTCCATCAGTATTTGGGGCTTCAAATATTGGTGCCAATATTGTAACATTTTTTATAGTTACATTCTTGCAATCATATGGATGGAGTGTCCAAAATGGTGAATCACGCAATGTTATATTGGAAATATGGATGCCACTTGACCACATTATCTGCACAAGGGGACCCCTGGTGTGGTTAAGAAGCTTCTGGCGATACTTCTTCCACCAACTCTGACCCTGTCCATTTATGGTACCATTGTGCCCTGTTGGTTTGCAAGAGAGTAACAATGATTCAGATGGGACAATAAATATCCATTTGCTAATTCGAGAGTTAGAAAAATGCTAAGTCTATCATGATAGACCTGCAGTGAAGCCAGACCCAACCACCTTCCGAAATCAGCCAGTAAATAAAACAACATAGAGCTCACAAAAATGCAGATAACTTACTGCGATCTACCAATTATAAACACCATGCCAGTATAATTGCTCCAGTTAAATTGGCACCCATGTTAATTTGAAGTTCACATGAACCAAGGCGATCTAAAAGGAGCAGCATGAGTTCAAATTTCAGATGTCTGTGTGGCTATTACTCAAGAAGAATGCCAAGTAATGAAGTTGAAAGTCCTGATTGCCTTCAACCAGAGAATATTAAGAACCAATCTCACAAATAGAAAAAGTCCACATTGGGTACTACAGAAAAAGTTATCAGCTTCAGAGAGCCATCGAGATAGGATAGACTGCCATACAAGAAACCTTCTAACCTTTGGTAAGCCACACCCACTAGTCTTCCTGTTTCATACCTATCCCACCTAATTCACGTCCCCAGTCTTCATGAGAAGATTTCTGTGACATGTAGAGTTCAAGTTCTGATTTAAAGGTTTGGAACATTCTTGATATACGAAGACTCATGAATTCTTGATTTTGATGTCCTAATTGGATAAGTGCTAGAAAACCAGTATGAATTTGTATACCTTGTAATGACTTCCACGAGTGAAAAATATCAGAGCACATATTGAAAACAAATTCTGTAGAGTGATGGAGTTTGAGTTGGCTGACCTGTTATGATGACATCTTTGAGATTCTGTCCATGAATTAGACTTCCATACCGAGGCCCAGGATGCTCTCTACCATAGCCATACGAAGGCAATGGGGGCATTAGTGGCCAATACTTCTCATCCTGTTAGATAAACAATTGGACATGTCCAGAATAAGAGGTCAGTTGAGTCACTGAAACTCCAAGCTTCATGAGAAAGAAATGCAGGAAATATCCATGACCACATATGAAATTGCAAACCTTAAAACACATGAATGACTACAATCCACATTCCTGAATTTCTGGCAAGCACATTTTAACAAAATAATCTAGTTGCTAAATTACTCTTTTTGTGCCACTCACAAAATATCCTGCCCCAAATAGGTGGAACCAATTGATGGGAAGAAAACTGCAGATAATCTAAAGAGTGTATGTATGATCCCTCCTTCATAGATTCCTGTTCTAACTTCAGAAATTCTACCCTGGTATATGTCTTCATTAGCTTCAACTCCAGAAACATCCACAATGCTCATTGACAAATGGGTTAAATTTAATAACCTTGATGTTTCCTTTTCATGGATCGGGCTGCACCTAATGCCTTTGATGAGTTTTAGTCAAAGGTGATTTTTTGCATGTCTTTCTTATCACGAAATGCATCCTTCAATCTTTTCTCAATCACTCATGTCCATGAATAACAATTGAAGACAATTAACTTCAAGTAGGAATCTTTTTATTTATTATTTATTTTCCTTTGATTCAAACGGAGTTCTCATTCTGCACCTAACACTAGGTAAACCAGCAATACAACAGGCGAAAACAACCCAAAATGTTGACCAGAAAAAAGGAAGGAAATGAAATGGAAATCAACTATAGTTGGAACTTGGCAGCTAATTTACAGTTGACGATGAGAGAAACAGTAATCGCTATGAAGACACCGTGGCAACATACGGGTACGAAAAAGAAAGTGAAAGAGAACCTGACCTCAATTCCAAGTATGACAGCATCCTCAGCGAGAAAAAGAGTCATGTGACTGGTAAGATTAAATGGGGCAGTGAGCCATTTTCCGGGAGGCACATTAAGCTGCCCTCCACCTCTCTTCCTTAGCTTAGAAATAGCCGAAACTGCCCTCTCAAACGCCTCGGTATTCACTGTAACCCCATCGCCAACTCCGCCAAAATCTGTCAAATTGAAAGCGACGGGCCTCAGCCTCGGCAAAGACCGCGCCGGCGCCCGCCAGAACACGGACAGACCTCCGCCCACCACGTTGCGCTGCCACAGGAAAATAGAGGCAAACGCGGCGATCCAAATGACGGTGAAAAGGGTCTTGTGGGAAGACAAGAACGCCGGCACCCATCGCTTCAAATCAAACCTCTGGTACTGGAATCGCCCCAGCGGCGATGCCGTCTCTACCATCATGAAAATTGCATGCAAAATGGTCCCAGCTTATTGATGATTTGTCTTTCCCCGGATTTCCACTTCTGTCAGCAGTTCAGCCGTGAATTTGATTTAATGCGAGATGAGATGGGAATTCATTGGAGTGGGAGTTGGAAATGTGGGATTTCGACCATGGATCCGAAGAAGGAAATCATTTTCTTTCGTTACTTAATTTTTGTTTTTGAGTAATGGGAATTGTTTGAGATGTTAATAGTCAGGAATGAGCGGAGTTGTTGTCGTTGTTGTTGGTGTTGTCCTTGTCATTGTTGTTGTCGTGGCTGTTGGTGTTGTCCTTGTCGTTGTTGTTGCTGATCTTGGGGGTGGAGTAGAATCAAAGGAAGTGGCTTTCCTTTGTGTTTTTCGATTTCAAGTGTCGTATCTACTAGTTATTATGACTTCTGGTTCCAATTTGGGAGCATAATGGAGCAAGTTACCACTCGGGAACCTTTGTCCGCCGTCTATGTTTCTCCTCCGGGATCAAAGATTTTCAGGTAGTTCAGGGGGTCCAATGTATGTTTGGCCTCGATATTTTGCCATGTCTCAAACTGTGTTTTTTTTTTCACCTTCTTTGTTCAATTTGAAACAAAGAGATATACAAAGAAACCTGTACATCAGGCTTATAATGAGTGGCTAATCACTGCTGAGCATTTTCCTGTCCAACTAATTTTATAATCATATAAGATACTTATAAGACTCAAACACAGAATCAAGAAATTAAACTAATCACTGCTACTACAAACTCAGCGCATTATACAAGTGTGTTTAAGAAAAAACACCCATGGCGGTCCATGTATTACGGCTAGAGCCTAATTTGGAACCGCGTAGGTTTGGTTCCAGAGATCAAACAAGTACAAGAGCCGCCAAATTGCGCATCCCAGGCTCAGCAAGAGAGTGGGCTACGCTTTTCTAGTTTGGATCCAAACCTCACAATGATGGCCCATTTGATTACTGCTCATCGGGCTAAAGTGCTCTGATCCAACAAGGAAGAAGAGAGAAAAAAGAAAGGGTCAATCTTCTATCCTGTAAATGTGGCATGTTATGATTGGCTTTTCTTCCAGTAACTGGTACAATCATCCACCATGTACATTCTCGGATAGATAAGCATAAGCTCAGGGTAGGAACTGCGAGCAACCAAAACGAAGAGGTAGAAGAACATTGGATTAGTCATTCATGGCTCTACGCGTCGCCTTTGCTTCACTACCATCGTTTCCAACTGGGACCAGGTCACAACTCATTACATAAGACAAGTGTTCCTATTCTAATTGTTGGCACCACGATCTTCATTCTTTCATTATTGCGACGTATGTGTTGCTTACTCGTACTGTGATTAGGAAAACAGGGATTTACGTCAATCTCCTCATTGCCAACTTGGAAACATCGTGAAGTTTCGAACGGGAAAAGTTGGATTGAATGCAACAAAAGGGGTGTCAAGTGTCTGTGAACCACTGCCTCCGGATAGACCCTTGTGGTTCCCTGGTAGTTCACCTCCCGAGTGGCTTGATGGAAGGTAGCCGTCCGTATTACTCTGTTCTACCTGTGTGCATTTCTGCTTGTCCTATTCCTGTTTTACTACATTTCTCTTGGAAAAATGCAACATAATCTAATAAATTTTGAACATGCTTAATAAGTATTTAGAATAACACTTTTGCTCGCTGGGAAAATATTGACGCTTTTCTTTTTCTTTTTTTTTTTGGTTTTTCCAATGTTAATTGTAGCCTTCCAGGGGATTTCGGCTTTGATCCACTTGGATTAGGTATGCCTTTATTTTATATGTTGTAACAAGGCATCCTACCTATCAGTAAATTCGCCTCGAAGCATCCTTCGGATAGATTAATGGAATATTTGGAAAAATCTTCTAGGCGTTTCCTTGAACTAGAAACTGTCACTTTTTTGAGTGATTATCTGATGTGTAGCTTTCGATGAATTTCGAGTGCGGTTCACTCCTTGTAGTCAGATTGCAATACCTCCATAAATTTAGCATTGCCTCCACATTTGACATATGTCATATATTTTTCAGGGTCTGATCCAGAGTTGCTTAAATGGTTTGCACAAGCTGAGTTGATGCATGGCAGGTGGGCAATGCTAGCTGTGTTTGGAATTCTCGTTCCAGAATGTCTTGAACGCCTAGGTTTCATCGAGAATTACAGTTGGTATGATGCTGGGGCCCGAGAATACTTTGCAGATCCTATAACCTTGTTCGTAGTGCAGTTAGCCTTGATGGGATGGGCTGAAGGAAGAAGATGGGCTGATATGATTAAGCCAGGATGCGTCGACATTGAGCTTAAATTACCACACAAAAAGAACCCAACGCCAGATGTTGGCTACCCGGGTGGCTTTTGGTTTGATCCCATGAACTGGGGTCGAGGATCCCCGGAGCCTGTAATGGTGTTGAGAACTAAGGAGATCAAGAATGGTCGCCTTGCCATGCTAGCATTTGTTGGCTTCTGCTTCCAAGCCATTTATACAGGACAAGGTCCCATTGACAATTTAATGGCCCACATTGCAGATCCCGGTCACTGCAACATATTTTCGGTAATGCTTTGCCTCTCACATTCAATTTCCAACATGTCCTATCATCAAAATTACCACTTTTACTTTTGACTGGAATTTTATTGTTGCATACTTCAAAGTGCAGGCTTTCACGTCTCGTTGATTTAGAGTTGCTTGAAAGGACTGGTTGAGGGAGAAAATGGCAGATGTAGGAGGACAGCCTGTGAGTTCCTGTGTAAAATTGCTCGATTTCCTTGGTTATGTGCAAAGCAATCATAAACATTAAATACCAAAGGAAGGCAAAGGAGCCAGAGTTTGACTTTTTCTTTCACTTGCATTGCCTTTGAGTTTGTAATGTTTCATTTTGCGATATTTAGGCCGTTCAAATTAAAGGCCAATCCAGATAACCAACAAAGAAAGGGGAACCTGACTTTTTTCTACTTGAAAGGAAAGGAAAGACTTTTGGCTTCCAAATTGCACTCAATAGATTAATAACAACTTAAAAACGTTTCTGTGCAATGGCTTGAAGATCATGTGAGTCAAGAACTTGTGGAGGGCCATCTTTGATGCTACCAGCCAGCCGCGTATCTGCAATTAACATCAGGGAATGTTGCAGCATCCAAGCTTCAAGAATAATGCCATCACAACATGCCAGCCAGTTAGAGAGTCTCAAAAGGAAATTTTGTGTGACATTGGCACAGATAATCACTTTCTTGAAATACCTTTTCATAGCCTGCACAATCTGAGAATAGTCAATAGAATTTTCCCCCTAATATCTGATCAGAGGTAAATATTAAAAATCCATGTTTTGACGGGGTCAACGGGTCTGTTCTGTCCATCTCTCTTGATACCACCCATAAACGCTCGCTCTCTCTGATGCCTCTTTCTATTCTTAGTATCTCATATATCACCCTTTGCCAGCTCCATCATCCAGTTTCTTTCTCTCAAAGCCACGCACGCAAACATGTCATCACCATCATCATGAGACATCCTCTCAAAACCAGGTTGAAGAAAAAGCTACCAACGTGCGAACAGTGGCTCTTTTCCACTACCTTTTGTTTCCAGCTAAGCAATGGCAGCTGTTTGCCGCATTCTCCTCCTCTCCCTCCTAACTCTATCTCTTTGTCACTTCTCGTTTTCTCAGTTGTCAGAAGAAGAGGCTCTCCTCAAGCTCAAGAAATCTTTAACGCATGCGGATGCATTGGATAGTTGGGAAACAGGCTCTTCTCCATGTGTCAAAAGATGGGTTGGTGTCATTTGTTTCGGTGGAACCGTTGAAGGCCTCCATCTAGGAGATTTAGGCCTCTCTGGAACGATTGACATCGAAGCATTACAACAGCTTCATGACCTTAGAACCATGAGCTTTGTCAACAACTCGTTCTCTGGTCCAATCCCAGAATTCAACAAACTTGGCGCATTAAAATCGCTCTGGCTATCACGCAACATGTTTTCTGGAGAAATATCCAATGACTTCTTTTCTTCCATGACGTCGTTAAAGAAAGCATGGCTTGCCAATAATGAATTCGCAGGGAAAATACCCGAGTCGTTAATGAAACTGCCATATCTCAGGGAGCTCCATCTTGAAGGGAACCTATTCTCTGGGGCTATCCCACCGTTGAAACAACCAAAGCAGGTATTGCAATCCTTGGATCTTTCACACAACAAACTGGAGGGACAAATCCCTGAGAGCTTGTCCTCTTTCACTGCCTTGTCATTTTCAAAAAATGATGGACTATGCGGAAAACCGCTGGACAAGGCTTGCACCATAACAGGAAACACAACGTCAGAGGCAGCAGGTGATGAAGAAAATGGGAGAAACTCTTCAGGTGACACTACTAAATACGTGATTGGAGTGGCAGTATTGGCATTTGTATCCTTTGTTGTTCTGCTTAGCATTTGTTTCTCGGGTCGGCACAAGGATGATGACTTCAGCGTCTTAGGGAGGGAAAGCCTCAACCAGCGAACAGCACCTGTGATGCGTGCAAGTGGCTCAAGTAAGAGGCCATTAGGTTCAAGTCAAAAAAGCAGTGATTCCAACAGGAAGGGTAGTTCTCTTCACAGAAGGAATGACACAATGGGTGATTTGGTCATGCTTAGGGACGAAAATGGTGCTTTTGGGTTGTCCGATTTGATGAAGGCGGCAGCAGAAGTTCTAGGGAATGGTGGGTTGGGTTCGGCATACAAGGCTATTCTGGGAAACGGATTGTCCGTGGTGGTGAAGAGGGTGAGAGAGATGAATACATTAGGAAGAGATACGTTTGACGCTGAAATGAGGCGATTGGGAAGAATTAGGCACAGACATATATTGACGCCTTTGGCTTACCATTTTAGGAAGGAGGAGAAGTTATTGGTCTCGGATTACATCCCTAAAGGCAGCTTGTTGTATGTGTTGCATGGTATGATCAGTTTGCAGAGATTTGCCTTTTGTTGTGTCAAATATATTATTTTTCCATTGAACCTTGTCATAATCACGCCAACAAGACATTCAGGAACATAGATTATTAGATTAATAATGCGTTTTGAAGGCCATAATTTTAAAAACTTGGAGATGCGTTGCTTGAATTATGCCTGTTTCATTCAAGCAATATCCTTCCAAGCTGATGCCAAATTAGACCTTCGTCATCGCAGCAAAAACAGATCATAGGTTCTCGTCAGATGCATTTAGGCTGTAATGAATGGTGATGATCACATTGTTGTAGACGCCCATTGCTCCAAATCCTACACAATTGAACTTTCTGATAGATCTGCTAGTTTAAAAAGCTTTCTGCAAACGATTTGTCCTCTTAATTTTGCCAAGTAAATTCTTTCGTTTATTGGTTGGATGAACCAACCTATACGTCTCCTTTTTCACTCCTTGTCAAACTTCTCTCTGATTTAGTATGTGCTGTTCTTCAGGTGATCGCGGAATTTGTCATGCCGGGCTGAATTGGGAAACCCGTCTGAAGATAATTCAGGGCATCGCAACTGGATTGGCTTTTCTCCATTCTGAATATGCAAGTTATAACCTCCCCCATGGAAACCTCAAGTCAAGCAATGTTCTTCTGGCTGAAAATTATGAGCCACTCCTTAGTGATTATGCCCTTGACCCACTAATTAATCCTACCCATGCTGCACAAGCAATGTTTGCTTACAGATCCCCAGAATACATTCAATGTCGTCAAGTTTCTTGTAAGTCTGATATCTACTGCCTTGGAATCATCATCCTTGAAGTCGTCACAGGAAAATTCCCATCTCAATATCTTAACAATGGCAAGGGAGGGACTGACGTTTTGCAATGGGCACAAGAAGCAATCTCCGAGCGAAGAGAGCAAGAACTGGTCGATCCAGAGATAGCAAGCGATGCCAACTCAGTTCAAAAGATGGTGAAACTACTCCATGTAGGGGCTGCCTGCTCTGAAAGTAATCCCATGCAGCGGTTAGACATGAGGGAAGCAATTAGGAGGATAGAGGAGACACAAGTTTGATGCATTTGGTTATATCTTATATAGGTCGATACAAGTTGCTTCACAGGTCTGACAAGCAGTGTACAGGACAGTCTGTCAGCAGCCATTTGTCCATGCCGGCTGCCTTTATGCATAACTTGGAGGTGGCAAGCTCGCAAGAGATTTTGGGAAGATTAATTGGGTTATGGAAATTGTAAAATGGCTGCCAAAATGAGGATCATCTCAAACGAATAGCAATGCAGAGAAAGGAGTCGGTCACATTTGCAGTCCCGAGCTGACAGAGAAGATGCATAAAGATAAAAGAGGGCAAAAAGCCTTATCCGTGTTTCGCTTTTAGAAGAGAGCAGGCAGGGATCAACGGATGGTATTGAAAATGTGAACATTTTGAATGCAAAATTCGATCTAGAAATTTTCTTGAAACCATAATAATGTAATATAGAAATGGAAGTTAACGCGCAACAAAGAAGACTCTATTTTTCACATCCCCTCATATCATTACAACCAAGTTTAAGAGAGAAATGAAGACAAAACATTGTTAGTGTTCTTGTGTGCCGGTTTGAATTATCAGCCGACCCCTACTCCAAATTTTAACTTTGGAACACAAACGTTGATTATGCAATTGGCTACGTGAATTTCATCAATGATAGTGTTAATGTTGAAGTTAATTCAAGTTTGTTATAAATTATAAATTAAAATAGAATTTAGATAATTGAGCTTTATTTGTTATGATTTTATATTAAATTAAGAACAGATGTTATTATATAATTTTTTTTAGACAAGTTCGGTTCAAACCCCAACTTCCAAAATTTTTACTAAAATGTGATAATACTTTCTATATTCCCCCAAAAATTAAAAAATAAAAAATAAAAATTACAAATGTATGTAATATGCAGCGCATGCTGGGTAATGATAATAATAATAATAATCAATTAGAATTTTTCTTAGCTTTCAGGGCTAACAATCACATGTCTTACTCTTTCTCAACATGCGACGTCGTTTCGAGAGATATGTTCGTTGGTTTGTGCACGTTACTTCGTGTATGCATATTGAAAAAAAAAAAAGAATAATAATAAATAACAAATAAAAGGCAAAAGAGAAATCATAAATATTCGCTGTGCTTCAGAGAAACGACGTCGCATTAGTTTTCAAGAGTGGACGCTAAAAAGTCGACACGTGGAGAAACTCGCGGCAACCTACGTGGACCACCCAAAACATTTAAAAAAAAAAAACAAACAGGGCGTTTCACATTTCTCTCAATTAACTATGCACTCTCTCTCCTCTTCTCAGGCGGGGCTGACAGAAGGAACCAAAAAAAAATCAAAATGTACAGAACGGCGGCGAGGCGGCTCTTCGCCGCCGCAACTTTGGGCGACAATAGCAACTTCAGTCTCAGATTCCTTAATCCCCAATCCGTTATCTGCGACAGTTCTCGGTTCTGCACTTCAACGAGCTCTCAATCTATCTCCGATCAAATCCAACGCCCCGGCGCAGAAACTGCCTCCTCCTCCTCCAATCGATCGGATTCAACGGCTTCAGCTAAGGGTTGGTCAGCAGCATCGATGGCCGACGACTCTCGACGCCACCAGAGGCAGGTACCGAGAGTAGAGTACCAGGAGGAGCAAGCTCGGGTGCTTCAAGTCTCGCTCCGCCACGTGGTCCGTTCTCTTAACTTCCCTTTTATCG
This sequence comes from Kandelia obovata, assembly GCA_021464305.1. NCBI lineage: Eukaryota > Viridiplantae > Streptophyta > Magnoliopsida > Malpighiales > Rhizophoraceae > Kandelia > Kandelia obovata. The sequence continues at coordinate 11,233,845 of CM038474.1, read as the reverse complement.
AGTGTTTAAATTACTGTTATAATATAATAACAACAACAACAACAACAACAACAATAATATTCAATTTTCGATATGGAGTAATTTGGATCGATGGATTGAAGGAATAGGGGAAGAACTGAAATTTTTTTTTAATTTGAATCGGTGGGGGATAACGCAGTTAAGGCTGGGATGGAGTGAAGAAGCCATGATAGCAGGTGCAAGGGATGTGGGTGTCTCTCCTTCCATTGTTGGATCCTTTCCTAGAAAGGAAGCCGCACTTGTCGAGGTATGTATGTTGTATTCTTTGCTCTCATTTTTGTTGTTAATTCTGGTCTGGTTGCTTTTGTGTTTATCGCTTGTACTCGTCTACTGTTTCTTGTCTTCTGAATGTTGCATTTTGGTGAAGTAATTTTAATCATCAGTCTGCTGTTGCTTCTGCGGAATTACGCGCCACTGCCACCTATCAACCGTGGTTACACTATGACTGCTTATTGCATAAGGAATTTTTGTTTTTTCTTTCTTTCTCACAAGTGTCTAGTTTTTATTATCTATAACAAATAGGAGATTTAGTTCCTTTGCTTGTGTTAAACTGTGGTTGTTGAGGATGTGAATACCACTATCTTTAAGTGTTGTGATGACTTATTTCTTACTTTTCTCTTGTTCAGTTTTTCATGGATGAGTGCTTACAAAATCTTGTTGATAGAATTGACTCTGAAGAGGAGTTACAAAATCTGGTACCCAGTGAGCGAATCTCCAAGCTTGTGAGGATTCGCCTAGAAATGCAAGCTCCCTATGTGTCAAAATGGCCACAGGCTCTTAGCATCCAATTACCCATTTTTATCTTTCTTTTTTGTTCAATTTCAGGTTTGGATCAAATCTTACATTTTGATATTTTTATTGTTTCTCTTCCTTCTTTAGGCATACCCATCAAATGCTTCAACAAGTATCAAGCAACGGTCAATGCTTCTTGATGAGATTTGGCATGCTGTGGGTGACAAGGGCTCTGATTTAGATTGGTATGCGAAGCGTACTGTCCTTGGTGGAATATACTCGACAACTGAGAGATCTTCATGCTAACTGATAGTTCACCAGGTTTACTTTCTCACTTGTATTTGAAAGGCACTGACAATTAATCTCTATTTGATTTTTAATTGTTTTATGTGCTTTGAAAAAAAAATATATATATATATATATATATATTTCAATAAGTTTATGGAAATTCTAAGCTATTTAAATATGAATTATGCCAAGGCAGAAGAAAGATGACATCTATGGTCTTTCTGCTCCATTATGCATGTACATTTATCTAGATCCTGTAGCATCTTGCCTAATGACCTAATCTTCTGATAGATCTTCGCAATACATGGGCATTCTTGGATAATCGAGTGAAAGATGCCTTTGATCTCAAGAACACTATTCAGGAGGTAATCTCCCACAGCATCTGTTGGATGGTTATGCAGTAAATAGCAGCAGCCCTAATATGTTGACCTTGTTGCAGGCAAAATATTTGGCTGAAGCTGTTGGTGCTGGGATGGGGAGCTCTTTGCAAGGATTTGTAAGGAGAGTTTTTCAAGGGTGAATTTCATGCTCTAAGAAATATGAATTCTTTCCTAACCGCTGCATGATTGATGCTGACGAGGGATGGAAGCTCTGAGATTCCACTCTTTTGGTGCACTTTTACCTGATCCTTGCAGAACCGCTTGAGTCATGTTCCTGAGGCTGCAGCTCAGAATGTGCTGCTATTAATATTTTAATTAGATCGGTGGCACACAGGCTAGTGTTTCAACGAATGGCCGTGTTTTGCAATAAGTAGTTGCGAGTTTAAAGCAACTTAATTCACACTTAGGGAAGAGGTAGATTCCTCCAATTCTGCAATACATCTTTACTTATGTATGTAATCTGGGTATTGCACTGTCAGAAATAATTGTACTAGCACCCAACGCAACCAGCCACTGGTAAAAACCCATTTCCACATATATTAAAGGGGCTAAGCAATGGCCCAGTAAATGCAGCTTCAGACGTCCCAGTGGTATGGCGCGACGTTATTTACGAAATACAACAATTATCTTCGCCTGTGCGATGAGCTCCTTCGGTTCTGCTAAGTGCATGTCTAGAAGTGCAAGATTGGAACCATGGATCTCTCCGTGGCCTCTGCGAAAGCTTGTTTGGGTTAGATCAAAACGTAGACCGTATACGTTGCACCTATTAAAATTTATTTTTTATGGGAATTCGAGAGACTTGGACTCGAAACTGTGCTTTCGGTTGAGAGTTTTGCTCTTGTGACCAGCTAACTTGGGTTAATTGTCGAGCAACTAGTTAAAACTCTGAAGAAATTGTAGATATGTTAGATATAGGCATATTACCTTGTGATCTTTTCATGATGGTCGCAGACAGTTTATATTTCCAAAACAATATCTGCAATTAAAAGAAAAAGATTCTCAACGTAAGATTTATGATTGTAATAGCACTCATGAAACATTATATGGATATGTGCCTCTTAGTCCCAATATGAACTTACATTCAGAATCCGTCTTGACCCATTTACTTCCATCATCAGCCTTGTCATTTATATCACCCTCGCTGGCAGACACAGTCTTTTGTTTGTTCTCCGAGTATTTTGCTGTAGGTAGTGCTGGACTGGTATTCCGAGGATATATTGTTTTGTGAATAATTGCCCTAAATATCTACCAACAAACAGTGAAGGCATTATAAATAAAAAATAAAAAATAAAAATAAAAAAAGATGAGAAAGATATTTTGGAACAAAATTGCATAATGCACATCTTGTCTACCTTCGCCAATCTGGACTCAGGGACTACTTGGTCTCTTAAGCTAGGAGTAGGCGTGAATCCAGTTCCGCAAACTAAAACTTTCTTGACAAGAAATGACAAGGATTTCTTGTTAATTGCACCACTAGGTTTATCCAGACGTTGGTCTTGCCTGCTGCAGGTAACTATGCAGGCGCTGTGCTGAAGATGGCAATCTTTATGATCAGATTCATCAGTCCCCATGTTCTCTTCCAAACTTAAATCTGCATCATCGCAAGTTGATCCAATTCCAAACTGTTTAAGCAATGTCAACTCCAGCTCGTCCTGATGGTTTGCTTCTTCTCCTTCTTGGGGGGTAAGTTCCTGAAGAAGCTCTTGAGAGGAAGGTGGATTTTCTTGAAGATGGGTGTGCTTGGAATTGGTTTTAATATTGTTTCTATTTCCCAATGTCCCGATTGCCAGCAATCCATGAGGCCAGTCGCTGAATTCTTCCTTGCAATGTTCTTGCTGTGCGTGATCTATGGTGAAGAGGCAGAAAGACAGTGATTACTGATAAACAAGGTTACAAATCCAACATATAGACAGCATAATGTTCCAGTTAGAAGCTCCATTGCTACTGAGCAAAAGGAAACATGAGCAAATTGAAGAAATTTCAAAAATTACAACTGATATTTAAAAAATAATAATAATAAGAAGCCTCAGCGAAAAGGCAAAAGAGAAGTTACTGATTTTTGCAGAAATGAGGTTTAGTGGTTTCTTGTTGCCATATCTTTCACTCAGTTTGTTCTGCATCCAAGTCAATATCTGCAACATCATCACAAACATGATTATCATCACGACACTGAGAGAGCTGTAGTAGCCTCCTGAAATGGCCTTTATAGTTACCTTCATTGGGAAAACTTTGAACACATAAGCCCTTAAGTGGAACCACAAAGGCAACTAAATGGATAGATGCAGTAAGGTTGGCCCAAGGGATTCAAAGAGCTTTTATACACACAGATCCGTAAGCCGATTAGAGTTTTAACTGAATTGAGTTGAGTTGAGACACATAGAACAGCGAGTCAGAGACTGTTAAAATAACAATTCCTTTAACAAGCTGGTCGGTGCCAATTCCATTGGTTCAAGTTCCCAAAAGCTTCTTCTTCTTCTTTTTTTTTTTTAATTTTTATTTTATTTTCTGAAATTTTTTCTTGAACACATTTTAATTTTAGAATGTTGACAATGACACCATTCATAAGTTGCATTAGTCCTCTTCAAAGTGTAAAGCTAGCCTTCAAGCTTTAACAATTTTAAAATCCCCTTGTCGAAGAGCTTCCATGTTATAAATTTAGCAACTGTGCAACAAGATAGACCAGAGCATAATAACGCAATCGAGTGGGAATTCTCTACTCATTGTGTGCTTCTACTCCATGCAACTTCTGCAGCCTTCGGCCCCCATGCAAACTTATCAAATTCCAGGCACGTACATTAATATTGCCGAGTTGTCACTTGCCACATGCGGCGGCGCTCTTTTACAAGGGACTCAACTTTGAAACTCTTGAAAGATAAATCATAGTTAATTAAATAAATAAAAATTAAAAAAATAAAAATTATTGTTAACGTTAAATTAAGATTTTAAAGTCCTGCGTCAACTCTATCAATTCAACAACCTTGGGAAGGCATAGCGTCTTCTGTCCGTATTCGCCATGCAGATAACATGCTCTAAACTCAAACGAGTCCTGCTCCAGCTCACATGCACCCAATAGATCATTAACATTCCATTATAAAGACAATAGTAGGAGAGTAAGATCTACTTAAAATTGTGCAGTTTTCTAAATCCGTATGAATTGTCCAATTTAAAACGAATGAATAAAAGATAAAATATTCCAGCGTTTCTCGCCACAAAGCCTTTCCACGCAACGCCTGATCTCAACGGCGTAGCCAAAGGCACGTGATGTTGTCCATTGTCATTCACATAGGTTCCACTTCCCACAGTCCATGCCCTGCCAAACCCTCAAAACGAGGACCGGGGGGAGTCCTGGCGCGTTTTGGTTTAGACTTTAAGAGTTAAAAATACAATGTTTATTGTCGTTGGACCGTACCGGACAACACGTGTCTCTAAGTTGTTGGTCTGACTCTGGGCTAGTAATTTTCTCGCGCTGTCACTTGCAAAATTCGGTTGCAATTCCAATGATATTCCTTACAACAGTAAATGTAACGTTGATGGCCAGAAGATCTCACCGTAAGAATTCTATTTAATAAAAAATATATATTTTTATATATTTCTATTTTAAATTTTATTTTTCATTCAAAATTACTTTAAAATAAAAATAAAAATAAAAATTTAATTTCTTTATAACATGAATCAAGTTAATTTAATAGTATGTATTAAATAAAATAAAAATTTTAATTAAAATAATAAAAATTATATATAATTAAAAATACCATATTTATTATGCTTTAAAAAATTAATACAGAAAAATAAACATAATGTCACCAATCGTTAGTTTGAGTGGACTTCATTTAATAAAAAATTATATTTAAAATTTTTAACTTGATTTTTTGTTTAAAATTATTATAAATATATATAATAAAAAATAATAGAATATGTAACCAAATATAAAAGAAAAATATACAGTTAAATGTTATTAAATATTTTTATAACTTATTATATATTTTATATTATTTTTTACATATAAATATTTTTAATTGTGTATCTATTGATTTTAGTTTAAAAAAATTAAAATTTTTAAAATAAAAATAATTCAAAATATTATTTTCATTAAATATTGCTCACATTCGGACTATTCTCTTATCAAATCTTCTAGCCATATAATAAAACTCTTTTTATTTGATAACAACCTTTTACAAAAGGGATTTGCATTTTCATATTTTATACATCAAACTACAGTAAAGTCAGTTGTAAGTTGAGGCATATTATAATTAAGAATATTTAGTTAGTTTTTGACCCAAAAAAAAAAAATCCCTTAGATTGTTTCAAAGTTGGTATTGAAAAAAATATATATATAATTTTTTTTATATCATTGTCAAAAATAAATTTATAATTATCATTATATATAAAAATAAATAAGTGATTATTCCAGATATAATGATACTAAACTAAAATTTACTTTTCATTAATAATTTTATTAATATTATTTTCAATATTATGAGAATACGAAAAAAAAACAAAAAAAAGCCAACACTCCTAAAGTCAAGAAGGAGTATAATCTAATCTAATATAAAAAAAATTCAGAAATAATTAGAAAGAAAATTGCTTAAACAACTCTGCCATATCATTATTTCCTTGCCATATCATTATGGAGAGATGAGAGGTTTTTTTTTTTGGGGGGGGGGAAGAGAGGGGTGAGAGATGATAATATGGAGAAGATTGTTAAAATAATTAAATATAAAAAATTGTCTAAACTTTAGCTGAGGCAGTGCGAAGGAATTAATGGGTATTAATATTATGTCAAGATATTATATCTTAAGAAGTGAAAATGGGTCAAAATAAAACCATTTTTACTCAGCAAGTATTAAAGGACGCTTTCTCTGACCTTATCAAATACATTCAAATATGAGATTGTTTGCAACAAAGCTAAACATTAAACAGAAATTATACTCTTTTGATGAACTGTGCGAACAAAAAATGATTTGGGTCACCAATTAATGTATCTTAGACAACATGATTGTACTGCTGCAATATCTGTAAATGAAAATTAAAATCAGTATATTAGAAATTGTGGCAAACAAAAATGTCCTCCCAAATCATAGAATTCCTCATCTTGGCAATACAGAATTTACTTATTGTATGCTTGTCATCCAATCAGTTTTGTGAGCCCATGAAAATATGTAATCTAAATGGGAATTTGAAATCACTAACAAGAATTTAACTATAAAAAAAAAAAAAAAAAAAACAATCTAGGCAGAAAAAAGTTTATATTAATAGCATCAAGTGGAGTATTGGCTACTTGGGATCAATAATGCCTTGGAGGGATAAGTATTGGGAAGCAAAGGGTACATATACATATTGTTCGTGGGAGAGTAACGTCTCAGCCATTGCGAAACGCTTTGTACAAGAATAACACACACGCACGCATATGAAAGTTTGAAACTTTCATCAATGCTCCGATCTCAACGATGTGGAGCTGCTGGTTTTCCGTTTCCTGAAGCCAAGCAGCAGTTTTCCCGTCTTGGTTCTCTCACTCCCACGAAAAAAGCTGACGCTTCAAAGTAGTGGGTGCGGATTTCCTTACGAGCCTCGAAACAACCAGTGAAGCCACTTTTTATTGTACGGTTATCTCTTTCGCCAGTCATTCACGACCTGCAGTTAGCTGCTTTATATGTATATATATATATATATATATAAATAAAATAGTTATACAATATTTTTTTTTATAAAAAATAATTAATATAATAGTTATAATCTTATTCATACACTCATTCTAACTTGTTACCTTCCTTTTTATATTTTTTGTAAAAAGTATTTTATCACAAAAGAACGATAATTATTTTCAGTCTCTGCATCTTTTTTTTTTTCTTCTTTTTGGATTAATAACAGATTTAATATTCTTAAAATTAAGAATTTACTTTAAAAATTATTATTTTTTATTGAAAAAAATGAAAGAAAGGTGAGAACTGAGTATATCAATTTCTATTAAATACGGGATAAAATTTTAAACTATCCCTTTCTTAAAAATGAATATTAATTATAAAATAAAAATAAGAATTTAAATGACACTCACTGCTCTCATCTTGTCATTTATAAGGGATAGTATTCTTTTTTCTTTTTTATTTTTTTGTGTGTGGCTAAATAATCAAAATTTTTAATATTTTTTTAAAAAATATCTTGTATGGTTAAGAAAATGTATTATATTATAGAAGAAAAAAAAAGTATTACATCTGTTAAAAATATACTGTATTTTTAATTTTAAGAAAACAAGATACTATATAAGTGATTGCGTACCTTTTACGCTTTTTTTTTTTTTTTTTTTGCTTTTTTGGTCTTTTTGGAGTAGGGGGGCACCTTTTACGTGAAAGATCACTAGCAGTAGTGTCCTTTTATGCTTGTGGGGTTTTGGTCTGCTCCTATTGGGAAACATGTGATTCTTACCATATTCGGAAGTAATCCGTACTTTTGTAATTAAACGTAGCATGTGATCATGGGCAATCGCAGCTGAAAATAGAGATATAAGTATTAAGGCTGATTTAAAAAATAATAATATATATATATATATATATATATAACGATATAATCAAATTGAATTTTTTTATTAGCTAAATCGACCTTTGTAATTGGTAATTGACCTCTTGGTTTGATTACAATTTTAGAAAACCGTAGTTTGAATTGAACTAAAATATCATTTTATACGAATAAATTTATTTTTTATTTTAATAATATTAAAAAAATAGTACTAATAAGATTATTAATGACAATGAAGTATTATTATATCTTAAACAATCATTTATTGATCTTACGTGTAATGACAATTATAAATTTATTTTTAACAAATGCATCGAATTTTAAGTTAATTTTTTTTTTACTAAAATCAATTAACAGAATTGTTAACCAAAATTAAATTTAATCTTTAATTAATTGATATTCGGCTAACCAAAAAGCTTCAATTCAATTTTCTTTATTTTTATTATTTTTTGGTTTGATCATCGCAGCCCTAATAAGTAAAGATAAATTGAAATTTTCAAGCAATTGATATTCTGTTAACCAAAAAGCTTCGATTCAATTTAGATATTGAAAATGATTGAATCGAAGCTTTATTTTTATTCTTTTGCTCATGACAGCCCAATAAGTATAGATTTTGTTCTTGTAATTCCAGAATAAATACTTCTTCTATTAAACACTCAGCCCACAATGTAAGCTCTCTCCAATACACACCTTCTGACTGCCCCTAAAATAGAGCTCTGTCAATTTTCGGGCTTCCCCCAAAAATAAAAAAATAAAAAAAATATATGTATTTTTTGAAATTCTTTAAGACGTTGCAATCTTTTGAAAAAAAAAAAAAAAAGTTAGATTGTTAATCTGGCTGTCTCATTATAAATATCAACCATCATCGCATTTATATTGTTAATATGTTATAATCTTAATACATGCAGAGTAATAATAATTATTTATATTTATATTTTTAATATTAAAATTTGAGACAGTTAAATAAAAAGAATTACGAAAGAGGAAAAGAGAGGAATTAAATAATAATTGATGAATATATCGAAATTCAAGAAATTTACTACCACTGACCGACCACAAACAGCTCTCCAATTTTGTTCAATGCCCTCTGGGTTTGGCACTTATTATCATGGAGGAGCTTAAAAACTTAATATTCTGAAGCTACCTAAGTTGTTTTTGGTGTATGTGTTATGACAATTAACGGGATGAACTCAAAATTAGTTATTCATTTTTATAAATATCTTGAAGTTATAATATGAAATGAAAAACCAAAAATTTCAATGAAATTTTTCATGAAACAGTTAAAAAATAATAATAATGTAGAAACAACAGTAAAATCAACCAACCACTTCAATTTAGCTCTAAAGTTTCATCTCATGTTAATACAAATCACACAATGGACACTGCAGTAGGCAGTAGTAGTGCTTATAAGTTAGCTACTCAAGATAAAAATAAAAATACTGAAGATATTCACCAAACATTATAGATAAAGAAAAATAATTAAAAAAAAATTATATATTTGAGTCAATATATATATATATATATATATATTTATTTATTTATTTATTTATTTTTATTATTTTTAACAGCTGGGCAATTTTCGTTGAAGAGTGTTGTTGTAGTGGAGTGAAAAATGAAAGGAATAAGATTCCATTGAAAAAATTTAACAAAAGCTTAAAATTAAAATTTGGCTAATGCTGACAATTAACTGTTTGTGTATTGCAAAATGTGCTTACGTGGATGAAAATATCCACTGGCGTCAGGGCATTACCTCACAAGATTGTACACGCAACCTACTTAACCCACTCCTAGTCCTAACATTACGCAAGAAGCCGTCCAGATACAGCCTTCGTCAAGCCGACTTTTACAGTATCAATCCATTAAGCTATCAATTTTCACATTCTGTCCAAGAAGCTGTCCAGATACAGCCTTCATCAAGCAGAATTTTACTGTATAAATCCATTTCTAAGCTATCAATTTTCACATTCTGTCCTTTTGTTTTCAATCCAAGTTAAAAGAAAACAATAAGGCAACCATGGGAGATGTCGATCCAACTTTCATTCAACCCCTGGAACACAGGCCAAAACCCATAATCATTCAAGCTGAAGGAATACCCTTAATTGATCTCTCCATACTGAACTGCCCTGATGGCAATGCACCTGACCCTGACGCCCTTGAGGGCCTTGTTAAGGAGATAGGAGGTGCTTGTCAGAAGTGGGGTTTTTTCCAAGTTATCAATCATGGTGTATCTCTGGAAAAGAGAGAGAAGATTTTGGCTGTTTCAAGAAAGTTTTTTGACCAACCTCTGGAGGAGAAAAGAAAAGTCAGGAGAAATGAGAAGAGAGCCATGGGGTACTATGACACTGAACATACCAAGAACGTTAGAGACTGGAAAGAGATTTTTGATTTCACTGTAGAGAATCCTACTCTTGTTTATGCTTCTCCAGACCCAGAAGATGAAGTAGTCTTTGAGTTGCTTAATCAGGTGCCTGAGTATCCTCCTGAATTAAGGTTCTCTTTCTCAAATTTCTTGTTTTCAGATCGTTATTCATTGTACTATTATTCTTGTATCTCCTGATCAGCAAAAAGATAATGACTTTGTGCGAGAAGCATCTGCTTTTGCTTGTTTCTGGATCTAATTCACTGACATGAACAGGGAGGTTATTGAACAGTATGCTAGAGAGACGGAAAAACTGGCCTACAAGTTGCTGGAACTGATTGCACTGAGTTTAGGATTGCCAGCAAAGAGGCTGAATGGCTTCTTTAAAGACCAAACCAGCTTCGTCAGGCTCAATCACTACCCACCTTGTCCATCTCCTCAATTGGCCCTCGGCGTTGGCCGGCACAAGGATGGCGGTGCCTTGACCATTGTTGCTCAAGATGATGTTGGAGGACTGGAAGTGAAGCGCCAATCAGATGGTGAGTGGATCTGGGTCGAGCCAACCCCAAATGCTTATGTCATCAATGTTGGTGATATTATGCAGGTAACAAATTTATCAGCTGCAAATTATATTCCTTCTTGACACACATTCATTGTCTGGTAAATTTTGATAATTTGGTGTGTAGGTTTGGACAAACGAGCTTTATCCAAGTGTGGAACACAGAGTGATGGTGAATTCTGAGAAGGAAAGATTTTCCATTCCATTTTTCTTCTTCCCAGCGCATTATACCCTGGTGAAGCCCCTGGAGGAGCTGCTGAGCGAGAAAAATCCTGCCAAATATACTCCGTACAGTTGGGGAAAATTTTTGGCAAACAGAAGGCGCAGCAATTTCATGAAGCTCAATGTTGCCAACATCCAAATTTCCGACTTCAAGATAGCAGAGTTGGGGGACGAGCTGGAGGGAAGCACCATCAATTAACAGCTGATGAGAACTTCGTAGATATGATGAACTTCTCATGAGAGATCCCTCGGTAGTTTGTTTTAAAAATAATGGAGCTTGCATTGAGTGAAATATTGTTCCGTTTATATTCCAGTTGCAGTTGCTACGATGGAAAAATGATGTAAACAAGGCTACTTGCGTATTGGTAATGAGAAATTAAAGTTGCATGAATTTTTCGTAAAGAAATGCTAATCTTGGCGGAAAGGTCTTGAGAAAGTTTAATCCAGACTGAAGTCATTTTTCCATTGACCAGACAAGGACTGATATGCCATTTTTTATAATGGTGGAAAGTACCTGGTCTGTTAGAGCACACAGCAGCAATTATCAAAGCATATTTTTATTATCGGTTGGATATTAAAACAATTTAACTGATCAAATTTCATGGGAGGCTTTTTTATCTCGCTATTCACCACCATTTAATCTGGGGACCAGGGGCCTTCCCTTCAGTATTTAGGGAGGAAAGGTATGTACTTGAGCACCAGCTCAGGGAAGAATTAATGGGTAATTAGATTGAATGCGAAGGTAAATGTCACTCAATTTTCCACTCGTATACACCCGTGGGAAATGTACAATGATGGGTGAAAGAACTGGGATTAAGATTTTATTTTCCGTCATCTCCACAACACAATGCTGAACAGCACTCTAGGCAGCCAAAACAAGCTAGCCCGGTGAAAAGCTGGGTTAATACTATGGCACATTGGTCATTCGTTTTGGAGCAACACTGGATGCAGCACATACAACAACATTTCTCCCACATGCTCCCACAACAATGTGAAGTCGCTTTAATGATGATTTCAGCGGCCTCTGGCAACTTCGGTTCTTCAACTCCTGCAGGAGTGTTTTCAGCAGTTGCAGTCAAATTACCGAAGCCAATGCAGAGGCTACGAAGTAGTGTACTTCTCTGGTACTGAGAGCCCGCATCCCGGAAATCACTTTTCTGTGATAACTGTTCCAACAAACCTTGCAATTAGCTACGATGATTTGCAATTTTGTAACATATTTCGTAGGAAGATAGGTCAATAGGTACCTTATGTGAACCATGAGAATTTGTGGCTACATTTTGCCACTCCGTCTCAAGGAGTGCCATACGGGTGTACTCAGAGGCAACACCACTCCGTATGCTTATTTTGGCAACCTGCCAATAAGAAGAGTTGTCAGTAGTGGTTCTACTTGTCTACTACATGTAAATTTCCTTGATGATAAGTAGCAGCAGCCATGCAGTGAAATGTACAACTATAATCAGATGAACAGGAACCATTCTCAAAGTTTATTTATAAATTAAGGGTTTAGGATCATCAGACCAGAAAATTTATAGTCACTGAATAAAAAAGATGACAATTAAAACAAGCACAAACCTTATCCTCAAGTTGTTTATTTTCTGAAAACCAAGCCTGGGCTGTAAGCAGGTCAATCTCTTGTTTTGCAAAAATCTGTTACAGAGGCAAAATTATAAAGGAAGAAATCATAATTCCAGATGTCTAAAGCTTTTTACACAACAATGTGACATTAATGCAGGCTATCAAGTAAGATTGCAAAATGAACTAATTGAGACAAGGTTAATGAAGAAGAAAAGAGCACTTGTAGCTTCATGAATATAAAAAGCAAACCAGTCAAATAGATATAGAATAGCAAAATGAGCTTCATGAATATAAAACAATTCAAATAGATAGAACAGCAAAAAACAGAAAACAGATTGATAGAAATCATTGCAACATATAGAATCAGGACACCATTATTCAGTCAATTCTCACAGTGGTCAAAGCTTCTTGTGAACAAGGAAAGGGGAAAGGGGCAGGGAACAGTATGTCCATGAAATTGGCTTTGGTGGGTGGAGCCAAAAAACAGGCATGGGCAATTGATGTACCAAGACAAAAATTTCCAAAACGGGTATTGCATGCTAAGACAATCTGAAGAAATGTGAAGTAAACACTAAATAAATTTCAATGCCAAAACCAACACAGCTTGGAGCCTTGCCTTGTCAAGAGGTATGTCCTTTGCCTTTTGTATCTTCAAGTCTATCACAAAGTTGGTGAGATCTCCTAGAATGCCTTTAGCCTTAAGGAAGTCTGGGAAGTCTCCCAGATATCTCCCCAAAACAGCCAATGGACTTTCAGATGAAAGGTCGGGAATACAGGATGGGTACACCTGTTAATTATTGAAACGGATGTGACATATGACATTAAATTGATACAGATCAGATGAACAAGATCGTCTTTTAAACAAAGCAAATGAATTATATTGAGAGTGTGATCAGCACCAAAAAAAAGATAACTTGAGTGCAACCAAAAATAGGTGACAGAAAATAGATAACAATAGCAACCAAAAATAAGACACAGAAAAGCAAGTTATGGCAATACTTGAGGATCATAAAGCACATCTTCTGATTTCATATTGCAATGGAATTTCAAAACAGAAAAGTGGGGAACTTCGGTGCAAGAAACTTTTAAGTATTCCAATGATGCTTGAGGATTGTAAAGCACATTATCTGATTTCATATTGCAATGGAATACAAAGAAGGACAAGTGGCAACTTCAGTTCTTAAACCTTCAAGAAATGGCAGATACAGAATAAACCTAGATGTCACATACATCACAAATAGAAAAAGGAAACAACAAAAATAGCAGCGGAAGAAAACTAAGCCGACTCGTTACGGTTGAATAAAAGCTAGGCGAATCCACTTCATACCTCAACATCATCAAGATCATCAAATGTTTCAATGGCTATATTAGCAAGAAGAGTTGATGAAGCTCTTCTGAAGAACCTTTGCATTCGAGATTCAACCAAATCTGACCATAAATAAATGGACATTCAAACAAAATAAAGTATTATTTGTAAGAAAATGTGTTAGATACTCTTTACATAGTTGATGAAAAAATTCATTTTGGATGCCAATGGTTAGAACTTCAATGTCCACTACCCTGAAGGCCAAAGGATTCAGTTCAGGTTAGTTGCAAGGCTAGGTTAAAAACCAGTGTGTCCTCCGCATTATGTACATGAAGTATGGCCATATATGCTTTAAAATTTCGTCCCTACCAGATGGTTGACATATGCAGGGCTGGTTCCTCAAAAATTGCAGAAATGTCTATCGGTCATGGTGAATTCCAAATTATCCCAGACACTTCCTACTGTTTAGTTCACTTTATCCTACTCATGATGTCGGAACACCAATACTTTACACTACTCATTCATGGTGGCAACCTCCCTCCACTTTTACATCAAAGAAAAACGAAGCAGTACAGAAGAAAACTTTGCTGGCCAGCTCCTGAGGGAAGAAAAACTTAATCTAGAGTGCAGAACTAACCTACATCATATGCAGCATCATATTGCCCTCTGCTAATGATCGCGAGCATTTTCAGGAAATGGTGATTACAGTATGAACCTGGAATGTTCAAAATGCCAAAGTTAAGAGGAGCAAGTGCACAGAACACAATTTTACATAGGCTCAGGAAATATCAGTGAAAACTAGCAAAGATAAGAAACAAGTCACAAGTGGTATAGGTATAATCAGTGAGCATTTCAAAAACTATCTGGTCCAACCCTTTCCTTTGCCCCCTAGTATGTGAAGTCATGCTACCATTCCAAGTGTCAGAAACACAACATAAGAATTCAATACCTATGCCAAACGTGTATAAACGTGGACATATTGATCCTCCACCTCTCAGATAACTTTTTACTACATCACAAATGTGTCTTTCGTCTTCCACAGACCCATCTGTAACAAGGAAGATGACTGGAATAGAACCTTGAGTATTGGATACCATCTCTATTGCCTGGAAGAATGATATAGGCATAAGTCAGATATTTGTGTGCACAAATTGTTTTGAATCTGAGAGTAAGGGGGGCTATGCCAGAAGATTCAGGTAGTATACTAACATCCCATTTTTCCACTTGTAGTTAATATGAAAAGATTACAGCCCATTTTTTATGAATGCATCCCTGGATACGTAAGGACACATGAAGACAAGCAAATGAGAAAATAACCTTATTTAGGGGAAGTAAGATATTTGTACCCCCTCCAGCAATGAAGTTCATATTAGTCCATTGAATAGCACTTTCAATTGTTTCCTTTGTAGCCAATTCCATTGATGACGAGAATAGATAAGTCTCTCCATTAAATGCTATAATGTTGAATGAATCTGTTGGATCAAGCTTGGCAAAGGAAGCAAATAATGCATTCTTTGTATCCTCAAGTGGCTTTCCTTCCATGCTTCCACTTATATCAACAACAAATACTACCTCTTTTCTGAAAGCCTATCAGATTGATTAAGATGAGGACAGATACAATAAAAATAGGTAGACAATTGACAGAGTACCTATCTCATTGAGAACAGACTAAACTAACCTTCCTGCTCTGCTGACCTCCAGGAAAAAGGTAGATGGAGAACATCTCTCTTTGGTCAGGATCATGCACAGATGGAGATTGCAGAAGTACTCCACCAAATATATGACTTGAAGAAACCTATATATAGAGCACATAAACATGCAACGATCAACTCTTCAGAAATCAAGATATAACTTCCCTCATCGAAGATGCTCAAGCATCACTAATTTGCAGAATCTGCATTCCAAGAGAGCCAAATACGAACAAGAAGAAATGAAGGCCAGTGGATATAAGATGATAGGATACTTACAGTATATGAGACAGCAAAGTCAATATTTGTCCAACAGAGAACTTCCGATTCATATAAGAAACCTAATTTTCCTACTTCACGTCGCAATTCCTAAAAATTCACCAATAACTTATGTCAATTGCTGGCATAGCAGAAATAAAATGCAGTACCAATAAAAGAATGTCAGAAATTGACCTTCAAAGGATGACTGGTTGTTCTGCAAACAATTTCAGTTCCAGTACCAGAATTCGCTTTCAGCTCTATCTTTTCTTTCCTAGCAATCTTCTTCACTACAGGATTAACATACTCAGGGAAACTGAATGGCACGTGCAGTGAGAACTGCCCATCGTGATACAACAATTTCTGTACCCAGCTGACTTTAACTGAAAGAATTGAACCTCCATCAACCTTGAAACATAGAAAAATAGCATGATTTAGACGAAAAACAGCTTGAAAAAAAAAAATCCCAGACCCTCTGAAACTAAATACCCCACGTAGTTCAGTTACCCTTGGAATGGTTAGAGTAAATATATGGGGCTTAAGAAAACCTCCATTTTCGGGTCGGGCTTCCTTGTCCCCATCTTCCTTGTCTTTCAAGGCAATCAGTTCAGTACGATATGACTTTCTGTGCACCTCTGCCTCAACACCTAGAACTGAGCCCTGTTAGTCAAATAATTAACATATCGCTGTTGGAGAACATAAAACAAGCGAAAAAAAAAAAACTTGAAACCATGTTCGTACTTTTAATATGTATTTAAACAATAAAACAACGAAAGCACTGAGTAGTTTACCTGATCGCCCATGGGAATGGCGATGTGGCAATCGCAGCTCTTGCTGCCCATAACGCAATGGACCCTCCACGATCCGCTGACCCGAACAAACAGGGTGTCCAGATAGGCATCGGCCTCCAGCTCGACATGGTTCATCTGGAGAGGAATGAGGGCAGGGGGATCGCACCTGCCATGCACGTGAGGCTGGTAGCTGGGCAAATCGGGATTATCCACGATGGCTGGATCGGAGATCACGGCGTAGACCATGGGCGCCTTTGGGAGGTAAGCTTCGGCGGACTTGTCCATGGACGGCGGAGGCTTGGGTGGCGAGACGGCCCTGTCCTTGCCAAAGTATATCCTCTTGGCGAGCTTCAGCCCATCCTCCACCGATTTCGCGAATTCCTCGGCCATCGGACCCCAACAAAAATAAATAAATAAATAAATTGTTTATCAGAAAACCAATTTGCAATGGGAAGGATTTGAAAGGTTTCCTCTTTCTATGGGTAAAAAGAGAAGAAGAGAAAGCTAGAGGGAGAGAGAGAGGAGCTTAAGGGATCCCTTGGAAGTTGCGTTTCTTCTTCTATCTTTATCTTCTTCTTCTTTTTTCCCTTTTTCTTGTTGTAAATGACGTCGTGATTCCCACATTGGCTATCTCGGCCCTTTTTGTTTTGTGAAAATTTGTTCTGTGGGCTGTGGAAGAGAGAGAGAGAGAGAGAGCGGAGGGATAGAGAGGGAGAAAGAGACGTTGGAGTTGTTTTTATATTTGTTTGTTTACTTTGTATGACCAACACAATATTTGTTTATTTTTATTGGATACGTTACGATGCAGCCGCTCGCTGCACCCACTGAGCAGACAAGGTAATACTATTCCCCAAATCAGGTAAGCGCGTCGCCAAAACAAAACCGCAAACAGCCGTGTAGTTATGGTTACTTTTATTTATAAAATAAATAAAAGTAAGAATATAAAATTTTTTATATTTAGTATTTAATAAAAAAATATTCTCTTTTTCATTTTTTTTATTTACGTGAATAAGAATATAAGAATTATCTCTTTTTTTATTATTATTATTGCATATTTAATTTTTTTATTAATTATTTATTTTAAAACAATTGATAAAATATTTATAAAAAATAAATGCAATAAATAAGTGTTATAAATAAAATAATAATAATAATAAATATTTTTTATTAAAATTTTGTAAATAATTATAATAAATAAATTATCAATAATAATTATAATATTTTTTTTATGAAAATGTTTATATATATGGTGTAATAATAATTAATAGTACTATAATGAGATTAATTTGTAGATTTTATAAAATATTCAAATTATGAATTAATGAATCATTTTTATTACAAAATTATTATGTTAATACATTATTTTAAATTCTCATATTTATGATTTTTAATTTAAATTATTGTTATGATAAATATTATTATTACTAGACAAATTTATTAATTTAAATTTTATTTAAATTTTTATTATAATTAAATATATTATAATAATTTACTAATTAATATATTATAATTATAAATATCATTATTACTTAACAAATTCTTTAATATAAAATTTATTTATATTTTTATGGTAATTAATTTTACTTAAATTATATAATTATTATTATTTAATTTTTTATAATATATATATTATTCTGATTCTAATTTTAAATTTAGCCAAAAGATACCAAAAAAAATTTTTTTTTATTTCAATTTCAGAATGAACTAAACACATTATAAAATTTATTATATCATTTATGATTTTGTTTAATTCTTATTTAAATTTATAAACTAAACATTTTAATCATTTAATATATTAAAAAATTCATTTATTGTAATAATGAGAGTAATTTTTGTAGAGTTAATTTTCAATGTATACAGCCCGAGATTGAGAATCAGGTCTCATTTTGTTCCGTGTTTGATTCAGCAACCTTGTATTCTGAAAGCATGAGCGAGACTAAAACTTATCCTTTGTATTGTTCCTGACAGCTGATCTGCGAACACAAACGGTCTGCTCAACCCTGCCAAGCATGCAAATGGGATTCTTTTGCCCTTTTTAATCAATGGCATTCTGCTGGTATCCCTCACTTGAGCCACATAATCCATACGACTTTCTCATGTCACTAACCATCCAGAATTACAACTCCTGTCCCCAAGACAGATCACCAATTTGTGCAAAAAGAATCTCATTCCATGTGTCGGGAACGCCGGGTAGACACCAATGCAAGCAGTCCTTAACTCCTGGTGAGGCTGTAATGCTGAACCTTGAAATGTGGCCCTCATCCCTCAGCTGGGATAGCGAGGTTATGTCCAGGAGCTTAACCCCTGTCCCCTTTACTGCATGGCCAGCACTATAATCACTAGATTCATCTTGTGATAACTCCTTTCCCACAGACATTGGAGTTGTATTGTCACAGCTTCCCCCAGTGTTCCATTCGCCGCTAACAAAATGCTTAGGTGAGATGCTCCTGTAGAAGGCTTTCAAGTGCGGATGTTTGGGGAGCTGAGCATTCACCCAATTGACAATTCTGTGGATGGTAAAATTTTTGGCATCTCCAATCATTGCTAGCTTTCTGTTGGTGATGGGCATGCCATCCACCCAGTGGTTGGCATTAAGCTTACCTCCATTCCAATGATGGCCTGTATTGAGAACCAGGACATCAAACTTATATAAAAATTGACGCAAAAATGCCGGTGGCCGATCAAGATGCATGGCAAAGTCAGCGGCTGCGTTTGTAATATTAATCGGCTCCACGTCACAGAGGCAAGTTGACCGGTAGTAAAGAACGGTAGTATTGGTGCTCGGAAAGTGATAAGCCCAACCATTAGGTTGAACACTGCATAGAGGCTTGACAAGTCCATACTCCTTCCCCACATCCATAACATCCCGCCTCTTCTTACCACCAGTTATCATGCACATTAGAGACTGGAACTGCTGTCGGCCCAAAGAATCTCCAACAAAAGCTAGAGTCTTGTGTCGCATCCTGGAATGCATCAATTCAATCATCACATGATCAATCAGAAATATGTTAAAATACTTTTGAACAACCAAAATCTGAGTAACCATTCTGGTAACTGCAAGGTAGTAAAGTGTTTCTAGGCCCATGACCAATGAATTAGCTTGATACAATAATGTGTAAGATTTTATCATCATTTTAGTTTGAAGTTAATAGGAAAAGGGATATTGGCTCATGACAAGACTTTTACTCGAAATTACCGTAGGTGAAATTTATAAGACTGGTAAAGGGAAAGTTGGACTTCAGAAACCTTTTGCATGCCATCCATCAGGGATCCACCCTCTTCCTGATCAATTGCCATAATAGTAAGCAATGAAATGAGATAACTACCGGCACAAAGAGTCAGCCACAGCAAACAAAATTCTTAGAGCAACACCAATGTTTCTTTCTACTGAGAAGGAGAACTCTGTTGATGTTTCAGAATTGCTCATTCATTAGTCATAACAATTTCTGACCAAAGAAAAGTCTGACCCGAAAATGTTCACTGACAGAACAAGGCACTCTGCATTGATATAATATGGATTTACCTTTCTAAAAACTTAGAGCCCTCAAATTCTTCCATTTCACAATATTTTGGTTGCCACCGTAGTCTTTCATAGGCAAAATCCTTTCGCTTCATGAGCCGGCAGGCCCACGTGTCTGACAGCCACTGCTTACAACCAGACCCAGAATACAAAGGCCTGGTATTATCTACAACCCATTTTCCTTTTGCATAACTACAGACTGGAGTGTGGATCAGATAAAAAAGAAAGAAAGAAATTCACTGGTTAGCAATACAAAAAAGGGTCTCATCTAAATATGTATTGCAAATGGCACGAAAGAAAGGAAAAGGAATTGAGCGAAAACTATCATTGCTGACACTACAAATTATTTCACCATGCAACCACATAGGTGATAAATGTAGTGTGGCATAATCAAATATGCATATTTGAGCTTCATAAGAGTCACTTGACTGGTTATAAAAAATAGAAAAACTACATTGTGCAAGCATTATTTACTTTGATTTTCGATAACTCTGGTGAAATTATTGTCAATTTGTTTCCTCATTGAGAATCCTGCATTTGTATAACTCAATGGTGCCACCAAATCCACATGTTTTCCTTTTCCCTTCCAATTTTTTTCTTCCACATTTCAATAATGCTTTTCACCTGTCTCTGTCAAAGTTGTAGAACTTACTGCAGTTCCATTACTCTCAACTTCTAGGCCTTGTCTGTTTCTTAATTTTGTTTCTGTCAAAATTTTGGAACTCTCTTCAATGCCATTTTTCTCAGTTTCTGAATTTTGTTCATTCACTGACTTTATATCCGATACAATTGAAGGAACATCAGCAGAGTTTCGTATGTATTGTGATCCTTATTAGACACCCATGAAGGCAATCACTTTAGTGTCCCAACAATATCTAATCAAGAATCCAGAAATAAGCAATAAACTGGACATGACAAACACATTCAAAAGAGTGACATCATAACTTAATGATTTTTTTCACTTTTTTTATTTTTTATTTTGTTATCACCATTTCCAGATAAATGGTAACAATATATCTAAACAAAGAAGTTTTCATCAAAACACAAATCAGAACAATAAAATACAAAACAGGGAAGATAATCTGTGAACTCATAGTCTGGTTTCTTATCATAAAAATGCAAATTAAAAGTGATACCTACCTTCCTTTCGTGCAGGACTTGATGACGAGTAGGAAGAGCTTCTTTCAGGAAACCCTGCAGCCACGTCTATCTCTTTGCTCACATGTACATTTGGTTCTGAAGCTATTGAGCTAGCAACAGGAGTTTCTAACCGTGCATCTGTATCACATATTCACATTATGAAAGAGAAAATGAGTTTACAAATTCAAGAGAAACCCTCTGTTGAATAAGTAAACCAAAAAAAAAAAAGACTGGTAAATAATCATCCAGCCAGCAGATCTACGGAGGTAGGGTCATGATAGGGTATTGAATTCATAAGCAACATACTGAACCCTAGGAAAAAAAAGCCATTTCTTGTAAAGGATCAGATGTTTGCCAAAGTGCTTACCTTTTGCCACCCATGTGTCAATGTCCAGGTCGGAGAACATTGACTTGTTTGTAGTTAAATCGGTTTGATGGGCTTTCTTTGCATTTAAAACCGAAAAAAGGAAACAAATGCCAGGTGCAAAAGAAAAAACAGGGTATCCCTGTTGTTGAAGGCTAATTGGCATCTCTGGCCAACATAAAGAAGCAATTCCCAATTTTATTTTATTTTTGGTACAGAATTCTTGGAGGAGGGCAAGTACCATGAAAAAACTGAGACACACAGTTTCCTAATATGCTGGATTACTGGTACCATATGAGTGGCAAGTCAGAAATTCCAATATTAAAGGCAAAGTACACGAGAACTGTACCTGAAGATAGCTGTAACACAACTCCAGGGAGAAGTAAGGTAGCAGGCAGATGGGGTCTCTCCCATGCCCAAAGAAGTAGGATTGTGCAAAGGACAATGGCCAAAAGAGAGAGTTCTTTCGCTCCGAATCTATAATAGCTTCCTTTCATCCTAGATACCTGTGAAATACATAGTAAAAACACAAGGCATGAGCCTACCTTGCTCAGTATTCACATAAAAGATCATACGTTTAATAAAAGATGGTTAAAAAGCATCCTGTGAAAGGAACATCTGAAAATTTGGAGTCAACATCACATTCTCCCTCTCAACACACACATACACATAGGCACACGCACACAGATGTAAAATAGAAAGCGCATGTCCGATTACCCCAGTTTCCTGATGGAAATTTCTGCCAACTGATATTGCTCTATCGGCATCCAACCCACAAAAGCACAATGTCCTTTTTCCTTTTTTTTTTTTTTTTTTTTTTTCTTTTTTTTTTTTTTGAGGATGCCCATACCCATGTCACCAAGTGAAATGGGCATCAGGCAGACACCCTAGCAAGAGTCATTAGGCTCCGAAAATGGTTCCAAACAGGCCAAACATTCAAGTACATAAGCTTCAGGAATGCTCTCACCATAGGTTGAGAACCGACCGGACAGAATAAATAAGACTTGTTCAACACCGTATTACTTCACCAAAAGTAATTAATTAGGAATTAACTAATAATCCCCTAACTTTTTATGCTAAGAAAATGCAACCTTTAACTAAAGAGAGGCTGTGATGCTATTAAAATAGACAATATTGCGAGTTCTCCTCCTGAGCAGCAAGTATTGTAGATAACGGTATTGGATCAAGGAGCCAAATCCCTTTACATCAAATGTCAGCTTATGAAATCAAGAACATTATAATCATTTGTCTTGGTAATCGCGATCAGAAAAAAAAAAAACACAATTACTTCCTTCCAAACCAGAAACAGAAACACAAGAGATCACTTACACTGGTTGCAGGTTGCACGGGCAGATTCTTTTTTTGGTGAGTGGAGAACACGGTGCAATTATACGGTAACGTTAAAAAAAAAAATTGTGCTGAATAATAAAAGACTAACAGATTCTAATTGCAGCCAAAGTTAACATTAGCCTTTTTATAAAGATGTGACTTATAAGGTAATTTAATTAATAAAAAATTATATATCTTAATAAAAATAATATTTTTATAAAAAAATTTAATATTTATCACCAAAATATTATTTTTATTAAAATAATTAATTTTGAATAACTTATACAATAATTTTATTAATAAAAAATTATTTATCTCAAAAAAAATAATTTGTAGAGATATCTATTTTTATGTTAAATTATTTTATTTTATTATTATTTAATTGAGAAGAATGTATCTGCCTCCTACATGTGCACTAGATTCATTCCTCTTTTGTAGTCATATATAAAGTAATTTCGCACTATCACGGAAAGTATAGGATAAAAAAAATTAATTTTATTTATTATGATCAAATGTTATTATAATTATATTTAATTTATTTTTTATATTTATTAATTAAATTTATTTTTAATTAAGAATAAAAATTAAAAATATATTTTAAAATATTATAAAAAATAAAAATTTATAATATTTTTATAAATTTAATAATATAATAATAAAAAATATAATTATTATAGGACAAGTTAATAATTATTATATTATTATATTTAATTAAAAATATTTAATATAAATTAAATTTAATTAATGTAAATAATTTTTTAAAAAAATAAAAAAATAAATATAATTATAAAAAATTTTCAATTAATAATTTTACCGAAAAAATATCATACATAATCTATATTTATATGGAAAGTATAAATATAAAATATATTTATCTTTTATGGCACGTGATTCGGTGGAAGCCCCTTGTGGCCATTGGCTACCTGTAATATATATATATATATATATATTCTATATATAATTAATAATCTTCTTTCTTTTTAGGAATTTTCATCTAATTTCCTGATTGTCTGCGCCGCCGTTGCTCTGCCTGCTCCGGCGACGGCCGGTTGACATTGAATCTCCGGCTTAGCCCATCTGCTGAGCCCGTTACAGACACCAAGTTATCAGTGAACCACTTTACTCTCTTCTGGTAACCATCTCTGCGTCCCGACGATTCCTATTTTTTCATACTATCTCCCGGAAGTTGCTCTGTTTTCATTTTTCTTCAAAGAAAAAAAAAAACAAAACAAAAGTCCAGTTGTTCTGTTCTGTTCTTTTATTTTTCTTCAAATTTGCGTTAATGAGCTTGGTCTCCATTTTATTTTGACGCTTAAATTCTTTAACGTAAGGGAATTTACAAGACAAATTTGATCGACGGCATGGCTGTTATGCAATACAAACAAAAGTTTTCAGTTTCTCTGGTGATTCAAAAGTTTAGTTCTTTTTTTTAAAAAAAAGATAAAAATAAAAGAAAATCTTGCAGTGTACTCTCCCTGGTATGCGTCAAAATTCACGACCGATGGTAGCTTTAAAGCATCTCGCGCTTTTAACTTTTGTTTCTCAGTTACTGTAGTCTGGAGCGGGGAACTGGGAAGAGGAGCAATAGCTGGTGCTAATTTTCAGTTAATCCTCCTCCCTACCCTTCTCCCCTCTTCTCTGGTTGGGGTGGACACGCTGAAAATGATTTCTGGCATCATCAAATTTTAAATTTGTCTTTTCAGGTTTCCTGGAAACATAAAAGACATCTAACATCACTTCGCTACTAGGAATTTTGGACCGGGAGATTTCTGTCTGTTTATTTTATTTTTGTTGTGGGTCCTTTATTTTCAGTTCAAAATGGCCGCCAATTCCAACCCTATTGGAGGCGATGATGCTCTCCAGTCTATTTGCTACAAGCGTGGATCGCTTCAGCTTCTTGACCAGGTTCCCAACTGACACTGAATTATAAACAAAAAAGGGTGCTTTCATTCTTATATCACTTGGAAAGCGGTTCGCTTTTTGCTTAAAGGTGGTTGCTTTTGAGCAGAGAAAGCTTCCGCTCGAGACGGTGTACTTGGATATCCATGACTCGACGGATGGATGGTATTATATCTTAGCCCTTCCTTTTAGAAAAAATGAACAAAAATCAGGGTGTCTGTTGATGTTTCTGTTCCCTCCTTTGCCCATGTGACTTCTCTCCTGTTCCTCATTTCATATTATTTGTTTCTAAGTGGCTCACAAATCCATTTTATGATATATTTTCCTGGCAAAAAGTTTGTGGATTATGACTGTCTTGCAAAGAGAGCGACCATGATCTCTATCCTATGTTGTTGTATTAGATTTGAATTCTTCAGTTTGCAGCTAATCATCACAATTAGTTATGCTATAGCACTGGTCAGTTCATGCCAGTCGTAATTGTATACATTAGCAAGCTTTTGTCATTGTAAGTCTAGCAAGCAATTTAACTTGGATATCGTGAAATCTCTAGCGATCCCAACTTAATGTCTCAGGTCTACCATACGGGATATGGTCGTCCGAGGAGCACCTGCTATTGCTATTACAGCGGCCCTTTCTCTTGCTGTGGAAGTGTTTAACTTAGAGTCTTTTGAAGGGACAGCTAGTGATGCTGCTTCTTTCCTTGACAAGAAATTGAATTATCTCGTTTCAAGGTAAATAAAGTGTTTTGAATCTGCCAATTCTATGCAGGTAATAATCATACCAATTCCTGTGGTTGTCTGTGTAGTTGCTAGTTGTCCATCTGAGTATTCTTTCATGGAAGAGGCTTATATTCTTAATGTCACCCCGGCTTTTTCTTTGACATTGTAATTAGTGCCAGTTCTTTGCTTCTATCAGCTCCTTACAGAACCATATTTCATAATTTTTCAGCCGGCCAACTGCAGTCAATCTCTCAGATGCTGTAACAAAACTTAAGGAAGTCATAACAAATGCTGCCACTGCTGCTGCTTCGGAATCCAGGAGTGTTTTTCAGGTAATATTCTTCTAGGATTCTTCATTCATCAAATTGCTACTTAACTGTATGATGTGAAATGTGTCTGGACCTTTACCATCTAGATGAGCAAATAAGGGCTCTCTTTTTGTTTCTATGGCTGGCAGCTTGTTTGGCTAAAGTTGTTATCATAATTCTTTCCTACTTATATTTCTAATCAATATTGCAGGCTTATATAGAGGCTGCTGAGAGTATGCTTAACGATGATGTTGCTACAAATAAAGCAATTGGTTCATATGGAGCTAGTTTTATTAGGAATGGGCTCAAAAGGTATAAATGGCTCTCTATTCTGACCCATTGCAACACTGGCAGGTAACTTTCTTTCTGTCTTCCTCTCCTTGCATGATATGTTTTAGTCCCTCTATAATCCTTCCATTCTTTTTTCCTGCTTGGCAAAGAACATGTATGAGAATATAATTGAATCCAGGCAGAACCTAAATTTTCATAAGGATATTTCCAATTTTGCCTCATTTTGTTTTGCCAGTCTTGCAACAGCTGGATATGGCACTGCTCTGGGTGTAATCCGTGCACTTCATGGTGAAGGTGTCCTAGAGAGAGCCTATTGCACAGAAACAAGACCATTCAATCAAGTGAGTGTTTTTATGTGCTTTCGGACAAATTTGCATGTGCTCAAGTACCAAGTATGCCAGATAGCATAAATTTATGTTTCACATTTGAAAGCAAGCATTCTATAAACTTGTTTCCTTGAATGATGCATAATAAAGTAGTTAATGGTGTCCTAGTTTATAATGAGTCAAACTTTTTAGAGACATTTTTGGGTTCTTAAATCAGAATTTTTCTAAAGAAGCACTGGTTAGAATCTTTGATTATACTAGTTTTAAGAACTTGAATATGCAATGATGATCATACTCTGCCACTTCTGTTGAACTTGCCAATGATAAAAAATTATTTACATATTAGTCATCTCTTCTTCAAATTTATTCATTTCTCACACATTAGTTTTAGTTATAGAGTGAATTCTAACTGCAGGGATCGAGACTCACTGCCTTTGAGCTGGTGCATGAGAAGATACCTGCTACACTTATTGCAGACTCAGCTGCAGCTGCATTAATGAAAGATGGTCAAGTGAGTGCTGTTGTTGTTGGAGCAGATCGTGTGGCTGCAAATGGTATTTTTTTGAAGCTAGTTCATCTGCTCTAGCATGCTATTTCTGGAAATTTGGGTTTCACCAATGTGTGCGGTCACATTGCAGGAGATACTGCTAACAAGATCGGAACCTACAGCCTTGCCTTGTGTGCAAGCCACCATAACATTCCATTTTATGTTGCTGCACCGCTGACCTCCATTGACTTGTCCATTTCTTCTGGAAATGAAATTGTTATAGAGGAGAGATCCCCCAAGGAACTGTTGTACTCGCGAGGAGGTCTTGGGGAACAAGTTGCTGCGTCTGGAATAGCCGTCTGGAACCCAGCCTTTGATGTTACCCCAGCAAAGTTAATAAGTGGCATCATAACAGAAAAGGTTTCTCTTCTGTCCATCTTTCTCTGTCCCCCTCCGGTGTGCTCATGTACTGAATTCAGAATAACTTAGATGATCTAAACATTTGGTGTGTTCCAGTCTGATGCGTGTTCATCTGTGAGCAGGGTGTCATCACAAAGTTGGGATCTGATCTTTTTGACATAAAGAGTTTTGTAGAAAGGGCCACCCCCGATTCTGTTCCATAGTCTCTGCCACTTCATTGCGATGAAGAAGCTTATTGACAGATAACGCTGCTGATACCAGCACACCAAAGGAACAATGGTCATGAGAATTCGTGTCATGATTGCAATTTTCTTTGAAAGGATACCCCGACATTGGATCTGAAAAGTTCAATGCTTGGTGATGGTATGCGCCATAAAATAATTTTGTTTTTCATTTACAGATCAGAGTCTCGCATGAAATGATAGCTCGTCCTACCTCTCTTCTCATGGTTCTAAACTCCAGTTTGGGTTTTTTTTTTTTTTTGATCTTTTATATTCTTCCAAGGAGAAGGGACAGTTGGATATACTGATAACAAAGTGAGATTATAATTTAAATTATGTATAATTTGATTTCATACTTAGACTAGACTTCTATAAAAAATTAAAAGAGAAAAAAGAAATGTAAGTCTCTACCGAGAACGTCGACGTTTAACTGACACAAAACACATAAGCCATAATTTGTGGACATGTTAACCTAGCGGGTAGGCGGCCCCGTGCACTAAGAAGAACGTCGACGTTTCAGGAAGCCGAATAGAGGACCAAGGGGGAGGTTATTTTGGGGAAAGAAGGGTGAGGTTTATTCTCTGGCAAAAACAACCAGTCGGTAAATCAAAAAGCTTTTGTAGTTGGTTGCATTAGGGAATAGCTAGCTGCTATATAATCAAATCAGCTTACCTTTCATTCTCTTCCTCTGAAACCAAGTCGCTTCCTTTTTAAAAAAAATAAAAAGTTAAAGTCAATACTTTCATGTGCCGTATCTATTTAATGTTGGCAAAGTGAAAACCATTCATAGGATTGCAGACAAGTTCCAGGTTTATACTCATCATGCTTACGTGAGACCCCTTGGTGTAAATTTCATGTTGTCAAGCACAAACAACACAGGCACACATAAATGAACACAGAGGACTTTTTGAAACCTTTTTCTTTTTTTTCGTTCAGGCTTTTGAACAATTTACCTAACATCTTTTACATCTTGGTATGAAGTTGCAATGGTTGTAGGCATTGATTAGGAGAGGGGGGGGGGACCTCCACTTTACAAGTGTGATCCTGCCGGTCACTTTTATGGTCACGAGGTAATTTGTCAGACAGTATCTTCACTAAGGTGCACCTGATTTATATTATTCCTATTGAAAGGATGCTTTAAGGCTGACCTTAGCAGAATCCATAAAAAAAGGGGGGCATTCCAATGCATGAAATTTTCACATTGTAGGGTTTGTAGAAAGATTAGATTTTCACGATCTTATTTGTTTTTATAGAGATATTATTTTCACAACTCAGACACATGACTTTCATTTTACAATTGAGTAATATTACTGATATGTCATGACCCATCATTCACCTCAAGGGCAACAATAATGTGAGAGTACATCTTAAGTTCTATATCTCGCAAATGGATCGTTCTTATCGGCTAATTACCATTCTAAATCATGAGAATGATGGGTTTAAAGGAATGGCAATATAAAGAAGTATTTTGCAAGATACAACTTAACTGTATCTTGCAAATGGATCATGGGAATGATGGGTTTAGGAATTGTTCTACTGTATGTTGACTTCACCGTGTTGTATGATACAACTTAACATGATCCTGTTTGTATTGAAGACGATTGTTACTCTACTCACCAATGTTAATTTTAAGTTCCCTTCGAAGAAAAATTCAGAAGAGCATTCTGTTCAAAGAGCTTTACGTTGCAAATATGTTTCAGGCTACAAGTGCTGGATTGAAGGAACAAGAGGCCATCAATTTTTTGGAAAAGAAAATGAAAAATGTCCCCACTTTCTCCTACGATGAGACTGTGCAGGTGCTTGCATAAGGGCATCAAAGCACAGCCATAATATGTTTTTGTCTGTGTAGATATATAGATGCATACATTCCTTCTATTATTTTTGTAATGCCTCTGCTATAAGTGCCTTCTACTTCATATCTTACGTTTAATTGGTTCAATACAATCTGATAGATCTTTCAACTAAGAAATCATATTGTTTTCTCGTCCCAAATTTTTGGAGCGATTAACATGGACTCTCCTAACAAGAATTTTTGTTTTTTTTTTTCCCTTTTGGGGCAATTTGATATGTGTAGATCATAATTGGAAGAATTTCTATATGTATGGTTGACTCTTGGATTGGAAAGTCGAGGGAAGCTTCCAGATTATTGGTACAGAACATCTGAGTTCTTGGGCTATATGATTTATGGATAGAAGTAGAAAGTCTTATGCCAGTTGCCCAGTGTAAGGTTACTTAGTGGACAAATCAGTGCAAATGGGTATTGGACGATGTCTGCTAGTTTCTACTTCGATGTCGCCCTTTAAGATAAACCTTTCAAATTTTGACAGGTTGGGTGATCGAGTTTTCAGAGTATTGTCGACTGAGGAAATTGATGAACATTTGGCCGCCACTAGTGAACGGGACTGAAGTTGTGAACCAAGCAAAGTTGCTTTGGATGTGTACAAAAATGTCATTAGCTTATTTTGGACCTTGACAATGGGAGGGAAGAGGAGACTTTGATGTCGTGAGCTAGAATTCCCAACTGCTTGAAATTTATTGAATTCCAAGATCGTGCTATAATTGTTACCCTTTCCAGGATGATCTTTGTTTAATTTCCATTTTCCAAGAATAGTAATGCCTGCAATTTGCAAAACATTTCACACAACTGTAACATACCTTATGGCTGATCTGCTAAGTATTTTTAAGTCACAATGTGTCGATGGGGAGAGTATTCCCGGGTGCTTAATTACCTTGACATTGTGTCAGAAATTTTTGTGCGCTTTTTTCTGCCGTTGTCGATTTTTGATCTTATGTGCCTTTGCAAGAAGGTCGTTATGGGAGGCCCGCCACTGGCACTGTTACACCTTGTGCGGAGTATCTTGTGATCTCAGTCAAGAATTGCAATCATAATATGGGAGGCCTACAGAAGGCCCCAATCAATGAAATATGGCCTGGAGGTGTTTGGGGGCTGAGGTTTTATGATAAAGGCATGCAAGAAGGGTCAGAGTTACAATTTTTTTTTTAACGTTAACACTCCAACACTCAAATCAGTATTCGGATGGCATGGGAAGAGTGGAAGAGTGAGGTGTAAGGAATTAGAGAGCAGCTAACTTTGCACAAGCATCCAATGGACTTTGTTTATAGGCTTTTGAGACGCCTTGGTGAATAGATTTTAATTATCGATGTAATGGGTGATTGGATTTGTGATGTAATGTTTAGTCTTAACAAGAGAGAGGGTTGAAGATCTCGAGTTCATGTGGGTGACAATCGTTTGCATCTGGGTCTGGGGGAAACTAGAGTCCTCTAGTTCGAGGGCTAAACTCTGGGTTAGGTTCAGGTTAGGGACCCAAGTTCTAGGTTGAGCCGAGGATGGGGGTCTGAACTCTGGGTCAAGCTCAAGCCTTGGGTTCAGGTTGCACTCGGCTTTGTTTGGCGTTGGGTTAGTCCATGGACTTGGACTTAAGCTACGCCCCCCCCCCCCCCAGCCATCGTGTAGGGAGCGGATCCCTTGTCAAATCCTAATGAAAGGAACCGTAAATTGATTTTCATACACAATCCAACTATTTGCCGGGGCAAATGTGATTGTTACCGAACAACATTTTTGGATGCTATGGAAAATTCGTTCATATTTTTAATACCCGGCAACTAGCTATGAGCCATTGTAATCTTTCCAAGATTACACCAATCCTCGTTCGTCACAGACCTCCCAAACATCAATACTCGGGGTTTTTTAGCGACATTGCCAAATTAGCAGAGCTGGCTGGCCTTGTCATGGTTACCACAAATCTCACATAATTTCCAAGATTTGCAACCCCATCCCTTGTTTAATGACACTTCACCAGACAGCACAAAAGTTCAGATTTGATTTAATTTCACAAAATCCATGGCACAGATATACTCAACTTTTCATGCAGGAACAAAATTTTTTATGCGTTACAAGCAGAGACGGTGGCAAGCCAGGCATAAGACACTGTAATCTTCTCCCTTTTCCTACAACCGGACAAACTACCGATTCTTCAATTTTCAACTCTGAAAAAAGAACCCCTAAAAAAAAAAGGCAAACACGAACACAACATAGAGACAAACACAGAGACAATTCCACACAACGAACTAATTATAATCTTTTTCTGCCCTGTCCCTCCAGTATCAATCCAACGCAGAAAAACTCTGAAATTTCTATAGACAGACACAGAGTTTCAGTCTTCAATGTTCTGCTCCAAGTAATGACAATTACAGGTTCAGATAACCAGTCAGGCTCAGTTGCCAAGCCCAGTTCTCAAATAGAAGTAGAATCCGTGAAATGTCACTCTTGTGGGTTCACAGAAGAGTGCACTCCTGCATACGTCTCCAGGGTGCGAGACCGGCACCAAGGTCGCTGGATATGTGGGCTCTGCGCAGAGGCAGTGAAAGACGAGGTGCTGAGATCGAACAGGCTCATCTCCACTGAAGAAGCCTTGAACAGGCACGCTATTTTCTGCCACAAGTTCAGAACCTCGAGTCCCCTGAGCCAAGCAGAGCACCCCATCTTCGCCATGGTCAGAGTTCTCCGCAGGAGCTTGGATTCTCCACGAGCTATCAGGGCCAATTCCAGCAGCGTCTTGCCTGGTGTTGACAGTATGGAAAGGCCGTCTTTGGTTCGATCCGAGAGTTGTTTCCCTGCCTTGTCCCGGTGAATTTGCTAATTTCTCTAAAGATGATTGGTTTCGGTTTGAAGATCATTTACGTATAGGTTCTCGTCGGCTAAATATTATTCCTTCTTTTCTATAATATATTGTTGGGATTTCTTGAGTGCAAGAAGTACGTATGAACTCAACGCTTAAAGCTTTAAGTTGGAACCTGGAGTTGAAATTATTAGTTTTTGCTCAAAATTTGCTTAAGTTTTAAGCTCTAATAGTGTCTAACATATATACATACATATATATATATATATGCAGAATAGAAATTTATTTATTTATTTATTTATTTATATTTTTTATTTTGAGGAAAGGATAGGAATTTAACTCTATATGGGTTTCTTTAAATTCATGTTATAGAATATCATCAACATTATAATACTGGGATACAAAGCAGCTCAATGTTTTCTTCTTCTTCTTCTTCTTCTTATAGTTGTTTTTCTTGTTATCTGGCATTGCAAATCATTGCCCGTGGAAGCTCTTGTGCAGAAGCAAGTAATATGAATTTTAAAAAAGAAACAATTCGTTTTGTCTTTCAGCAACCTTCTTTTTTTGTTTTTTCAATAAAATTTTCCTGGCCATCATAATTCACAAAACCTTATCAGGAAACCACAAATTGAAATGGTTCGCTTCTTGTCTAGAAATTCAAGTCAAAAGACAAAAAGGGGAACATTAAATTTCCACAAATGTTTCAACGTGACTTGCACTAAATTTTCGTGCCCTGGCCCCACAACGTATTTACACGGAAGGAGGCAAATCTCATAACTATACCTGAAAAAAAGACAACAATGAGTAGATGGTTTTAGAGCCACTACAAAAAATTGGGCTTCAGAAAGTAGTTCTGGTAAGGGAAACTTTTTTGTAACGAAGAAATAAAACAACGGGGGAGACAAAAAAGGAAATTTCCCAGAAACTTCCTGATAACAAGACATGACAACGTGAAGAAGAGTGCTGTAATGGTTATCTTAGTTCTTCTCTGCCAATGAACGTGCGTCGTTGAAGGCCAGGAATTCAAATTCAGAACATTTTTAGGCTGAATCTTCAAGCTAGTGAACGTTGCAGCGAAGGCTCATTGCTAAAATATTTGTCCCATCTCAAAATTGAATGCGAACTCTTGCAAATAGCATTAGAATTTTCACAAATCCAAGAAAAAATAATGACAGGTACCCTCTTTCTTTATGTGTTTTAAGTTTAATGAATTGACATGAGAAATCAACATCACGTGAAAAATAATCAGGAATGAATGCCATTTGCAAGAGAAGGGAATTGCATTAATGGGCTCCGCTTCTCAAATAAAGCACAAAAAAAGAAAAAAAGGCCAAACCCAAATTAGGAAACCGTCCGGCCCAGATGAAATAGCCCAGCAATATCCATATTTCTTTCCGCCATGGCTTTGATGAAGGTATCGCTGAAGCCAGATAAAGCGGTAGTTTGGTAATATTTTGGTACCTTTTTTTTTTTTAACATTAATTCATATTTGTCTTCCTTCATCATCTTTTTATTTTTATTTTTTTTGAATATTTAATATACATGTTGAAAGAACAGTAATGAAATTACAAAATTATTAATACCAAAGTCAAAAGATCTTTAAATATTAGATATATATACGTAAATAAATACGTAAAAAAAAACCATAATCTTCAACCATAAATATGATTATCCACCTATTAAGATGATTTTTTTTATTATTTGAACTAAAAAATATCACCTGAAACGATGATATCTATTATGACTCAGTCTCCAGATGTCTTTTTCTCGATTATTTTATGTGAAAATTTAAAGAGCCCCTTCTTATATTGGCATTTCCAGTTTCCCAAGAATTGCAACGCCCCCAGAGTTAAACTCATTTTTTAGATGAAGTAGGCGGATATTAACCAGAGTTGTAAATTTCGCTGTCACCTCTTACGTCGGCGCTTTTTGGGTCTACCATTCACACTTTGCAATTTGCAACCCCTTTTTCTTCCCATCTCTCGCCTTCCTTCCTTTCCTCACTTTTCTCTCTCTTTCTCTCCCTCTCTCTATATCTATCTCTATCTTACGGCGCAACTGCTCGATCTTTTTTTAACAAATTGGAGGAGAAGATGATGCACATGACCTTATACTGGGGGATTAAGGTAACCCTTCTATTCGATTCATGGAAAACCGATTCCTGGCGTAGTTACCTCCTCACGTTGCTCGCGTGCTTCCTCTTCGCCTCCTTCTATCAGTACATGGAGGATCGACGCGTCCGATTCAAATCCCTCTCCTCCTCTTCCTCGTCCTCCGCCGCTTCCTCCTATCAGGCGGCGCCGTCTTCGGTGAACGCCCCCCTTCTGCTCCGGAAAAAGCTGCAGGTCAGCCCCGCCAAGTTCACTACGGCCGTGTTGTTCGGAGTCAACGCCGCAATCGGTTATTTGCTGATGCTGGCGATCATGTCCTTCAATGGAGGGGTGTTCTTGGCGATCGTCGTCGGATTGGCTGTTGGGTATTTGTTGTTTAGGAACGAGGATGGCGAGGTTGTCGATTTGGACAATCCCTGCGCCTGTGCTTGACTGGCTGACATCGCTTGTCCGCTTTTACCGTCATTGTTTACTGTTTCTGTTGCGTAATGTTTACGAGGTTTCATCAATCTGCACCAATTGTATGCTGTTGTAATGTGTATGATCTTTTCTAGGGCTTGTAATATGAAACGAATTGTTTAGTCTTCACTGCCCCGATCAATTTGCCATTGTTTTCTGTTTATTTTCCAATTTTGTGTTTTTTTTTTCTTTTTTGTTTTCTTCTGGGGGTTTTCCCCCACTTTACTTTAGAAAATTCGTGGTCTCATAGATTTGCTTCGAGTGTACATTCCTCTTTTAGAGGCTCCATGAGAGCAAAACGGGTTGCGTGCACCCCAGTGTTTGGGGCAGATGCTATGGTGGGCCACATTGTAGCTTCTCCAACCAGAAATCTATGATCTGTATGGCTGAACTGATTCTTCCTTTATTTGAAAAATACGGGACATACAAATTATTTTATATATTATAAAAAAGTTAATATGATTTTATTATAATTTTTTTTATTGTTGTATAAATTATTATTAATATAATATAAAATTATTTTAAAATTATAAAATTTGTATTCTTGAAAGAATTTTCTATTTGAAAAAAGTATATATATATATATATATATATATATATATATATGGTTTGGCACAGAGTAATTTATAGGCGCAGTCCGTGACCAGGACACCCACAGAAAATAAAATGGAGAATGATTAAATAAATTCTTACAAATCTAGCTCAGTAGTCAGCGATGTTGTATTAAGATTTTGTTTTCGACCAGGACTACCATCCAGTGCACGTGGTGTTCATATTATCCCGTTTAGGAGAGGTATTCCAAACTGACGAGGGACTCCTGTGGGTCTTGCATTCGAGTCCTGTGTTTCGTTTATCAGAAAACAAAATAATT
Source organism: Kandelia obovata (assembly GCA_021464305.1). Taxonomy (NCBI): domain Eukaryota; kingdom Viridiplantae; phylum Streptophyta; class Magnoliopsida; order Malpighiales; family Rhizophoraceae; genus Kandelia; species Kandelia obovata. The sequence goes on along the minus strand of CM038474.1, from coordinate 11,198,051 downwards.
TATATGTCCCGTATAAATTGTTTCCCTAACCATGAAAAATTTCTTGTAAAGAGTTTCTAAGTTCATTGTATTTCGTTTATCAGAAAATTAAAGGGAAAAAAAAAACAAATTCTCCTTTTGCTTGTACCTCTCTAACACGTGACTCTGATTCCAAGTCCAAATCAAATCCTCTTTAGCGTCAGGAAACGGGTTTGCCTTTAAGTTACGTTTCTAACGCATCGTTGCTTGCATCTTTCGCCTCCTTTCCTTTGCCTCTCAAGTTTCGCAGCGTTTGCATTGCTACAGGATGTCTGTTTTCGGTTTATTTAGTTCTGCAATCTGTGCTGACTTCTTCGGTGACGAATTCGGTGTGCCTCTAGCGACTCCTCTCGTCGAGCCATCGACTGAGACACCCCGAGTTAGGAGATCGATCGCATTGGAGAACTCTCCAAAGACGACCCCGCAGGGCAAGAGCAGGTTTGAGGAAGGTATTGGTAGCAATTCATCAGAATCAGCACTGCTGGCATCAGGTGCCAAGGCGCAGCGTCCTGCAGCAGTTTTGGCACCCTTCTTTGATGGGTTACACTGCTTCGAAACTCTTGTCCATCGCTGAAACTGTTTATGAAAAATTAGTGTCCGAAAAGCTTGCAAAGTTCCTCCCTATTTGGATTTGATGAATCACGAAGGTCTGAGGTTCAATGTTGGCTGAATTATACACAATTTGTTGCATTCGAGATTTCAATTATTATCAACTTTTTTCAATTTTCAGCCAATTCACGATGCCTAGACTAACTTATTTAACATACCAAATTAAATTTTTTATTTTTTGAATGATTATGTGTATATATATATATTCACGAATATATAAATATTATATTTTATTTATTAATAAAATTATCACGTAATAATTTACAAATACACTTTAATATTATAAATTATGTATTATTATCATTATAATTTTATTTTAATTAATATATAGTTAGTTAAATTTACTTTGAATGACATGATAATTTTTATTTTATTTTTATTTGATTTACTTACCATGTAGCAAAAAATAACACAGCAGAAACTGTCCTTGATCCAGGCAGAATGGGAATATACACCTCTGGATGACCGAAGAACCAAAAGAGATGCTGGTATAATATGGGGTCTCCCCCTCCAGCGGGATAAAAAAAGGTTGTATTAAAGTTTCGATCGGTTAATAACATGGTAATTGCCCCTGCCAGTACCGGAAGTGATAATAAAAGTAGGAATCTTTGACTCGCACAGCTTTGGTCTCAGACGTACTTTCCAAAGATAGCTGCTCGCACAACACCCGATCTTGCCGTCTTGGAAAGCGAGCACTTCTACTCCTATGGCCAATCTGCCCTAACAAAAAGATAAGATTTTTCAAATCAAATGTTTCCTTCACTTAGTAGATTTTAACAGGAAGAGGGAAAAACATGAGTGAACTCCTTTCTATGATAGGCTTTTTGGTGCAGACTGGTTCAGACAACTTGTGCTCAATTTTCGCAAAGAGGAAAAGGAAAAGTCTAAGAGTGTACTCTGCTCCTTTCGGTAAACGCCACTTCACGCACCAGCAGCTCACGGCTAACTGGTTCCAACTCCGACACGTCAGTCATCAACGCACCCCTCCACTTTCCATTAGGTTTTTTATTCAAAGAGATGTGTGAACAGACCGTGTTATTTTTGTCGGACCCACCAAACCAGCATTTATCAGATTTTTATTGTGAATGTGGGTTCCACTTCCCCAATCACCGCCACGCCTCTTCTCCATCCATCTGACATAATTATTATTGTTTTTTCTCCTTTTCATTAAAAAGCTCGTTGATTGTACTGTAAGTTATAGACTAAAGCAATTTTTTTATTTTTTATTTTTATATCAAAATTTAAAAATTTAAATTTAAATTCTTAATGATTATAATATTTTAAAGATATCCAATTTCAAAAAATATTTACAAAATATAATACAAGGGCACTATTGGTCAAAATTCCAAAAAAAAAAAAAAAAAAAAAAAGGGAAAGAAACTGTTCTACTTTGCAAAATTTTGAATACAAAAGTGATGATGATGTTAAGATTGGGGAAAACAGGGAGTTTGAGGCTTAAATTAATGCAAGTAAATTGTTTTCTTAATTTCATAAATATATGTAATTAATTGATTCTCGTGTTTGTTGCACTAAATGACGGGAATATCTTTGAACTATAATATTTTTTTATACAAATTATAACCATTTTATCATTATAAAGGGCTTTTAACATATAATATGGTTCTACCTATATATATATATATATATATATATATTAACATTCAAATTACATAAATCAAAGTTAAATGTGATCGTTTGTTTTGAAGATGAGATTAGAATCTTAAAATTTCTCTTTTTTTTATTGTTTTCTTAAGTAAAAATTGTTTGACTGATCAAAAAAAAAAAAAAATCGAACCATTCCAGTTTGAATCGATTGTTAAAAGCAAAAATAAAACGTACAAGATAAACATACATTAATTTTAATTAATTTAATTTTTATAAAAAAATATTAATTAACTCAATACAATTTATAGTTAAAATTAATGTGCCTTCAATTTGTATTTTTATGTAATATATTTTTGAGAGAGAGAGAGAAAAAAAAAAAAACTTGAACCCTTTTGTGGGAGGAGTCTACTAACAAGTTTTGACACCTGTATCCATGTCCGGTATGATGCGGAAAGAAATGCTAAGGCCAGGGAATGACTGAGAGACACTCCTGCCCATCCCATCACTGCCATTCCCTACTTTAGTAGCCATTTTCCGACTTATCAGAGAAAATTTTACCAATTTCCCACCACTCTCGGTTGAAAATGAAGCAGAGCACACCATGCCAACGTTGTATTTGTTTTACAAAAAGGCAACTTGAATGGCTCCGCAGTTCATGTTTGATATTTTGGCCTGTCTCCAAGTCTGAGTTTATTCTTTTAGTTGAAGCAAAAACAAATGGTACGGAGACACCTCAAATGAACTTCATTTAAATATAAATTTATTATAATTAATTATTATATATTTTTTTTAAAAAAAAAATAAATAAATACATTTTCTCTCGCTTCTCTCTTCTCCAGTCTCCACTGTGCACTAGCCCATCTGCTTTTCTCTCTCCTATGCAGCCATCACATGGACGTCTCAGGTACTACTACAACGTGCTTTTCGGGTCTCCTCTCTATCTCTCTTTCTCTGTCTCTGGGACTCTGCATCCACAACCCCACCAGCCTATCGGCGCAGAACTCGGACTCAGAAAATAATTCACGCCCAGAAAGGAGGGGGCACTGTCACAGGCAGACACGGATATAAGTTTTTCTTCTTTTGACCCAGAAACTCACTCAAATTCGATCAAAGCTCTTAACTTTTTTTATTTTCCTTTTCCAAATGACTTCGTACACAAACTTGTATGCAGGCCTTTACCATAGCCGTCTTTACATTATTACCATGCACAAAAGGTTGTTGTTTTTCATCAGAAATATCACCCATATTCACCCGCTGTCTGTGACAATAATGACGCTCTACTTTAATCCTCATTGCCACTCTTCCCACTGTCCCTCTAATAAATGACCCATTATATGCGAACGCAAGGCATGCACACTCATGTGCGTATTGCTCGTCTGAGATTCTGCCACTTCCTTTTTTTTTTTTTTTTTCTATTGTTTCTGGGTCGTAATTATCCTTGTCAGGCGATGTAATTACCGACGTCTGCCACAAATCCCAGGAAAACTTTTCGTATACTTACTGCATTCATTCGTTCACAACTAACATTCACATTTCTTTGCCCCGCTCGTTGCTTGCTTGTTCCCTTTTATTTTTGCTATTATTAGTGGCCGATTTGTTACTTCTTCTCCCCCATTACTCCTTGCTTGCTCTCATTTATCATTTTTTTTTTGGACCCGTTTGGTTTCTGGAGCTGTTTTGAGAGTGGAGTGCACCTCGTTGTCGCCGGACAGTTCTGGAATAATGACTGCTGCTAAGTCTGGTTACTCTTCCACCGTGTCTTCGTTGCCTCCGCCGCCGTGTCCAAAGTCACCGCCGGAGTATCCGGATTTGTACGGGAAGCGCAGGGCAATAGCCAAGGTGCAGATACTTGAGAGGGAAATTGGATTTCTTGAGGTGGGTTTTAAATATTTTGGTGCTTCTGTTTCTTGCCGAGCAGTAATTGACCGTCTTCTCTCCCATGCATGCATACATATACTTGTAATGATATCTTTTGTCCATTATTTAAGCAGGAAAAAAAATGGAAGAAAATTCTATCATGTCATACCTTTACAATTAATCAGAGTGGGAAGGAAAGTTGAACGTAGCATAACTGGTCTTTTATTGGTACGGCTGCAGTAGTTCTTTTATATTACGAAAATTGCGTCCGCAAGAACATTGGGGAATTTTCTTTTTGTATGATAGCCATAGTCCAACCTTTGGAGGATAAAATCATTCTTGCTATCAATATTGGATTAAGGCTTTACAAAGAAATAAAGAACTACACACAAAGTAGCCATCTTTGAGTGGGTACCTTTTGACCATATTCATGAGGACCTGATGATAGACAGCTTACATTGGTATTGTATTGAATGTCCTTGTAGATTATTGTCCGAAAGGATGAGACTGGTCATTATTGCTGATCATATTGTTGCCCGACCGTCCTGTTCAGGCCCTCTTACTGAGTGAATGCACTCTTCAGGGGGTGGTACTTTGTTCACTGATACAGCCGATTGACCAAAGTCATCCGGCCGAAAAAAAAAAAAAAAAAGGGACTAAATTCGTGGCTAAAATTGGTAGTCTGTTTAGCGGAATAAAGCTTAGAAATTAGTTTACAAAGCTTAAATGAAAACACTCTCCTCTGATTTGTAGCAGTTTTTTGGTTTATTGAGGGCAAAAAGATGTGTACGTAGTCTTGGTGTGGCCATAATTGAAGTGCCATATTTTGAAGAGTTCTATTAGAGGGACGAGGGAATTGGATACAAAAGTGGACAGGATTTAATTATAACTATCGATTTCAGTTGGTTGCATTTTTCACATCATTTTATACACTGAAATCAATGGTTATAATTGATCTTAGTCCACTTGTGTCTAATTTGTCTCATCCCTGTAACATTTTTCATTCGTTAATGATAGAGAATATGCCACTTTGATGGTTCTGGCTTCTTTTGGGGTGCCGGTCCATAGACTGGAGTTTTTGCCAAAAAAGCTACTCTACTGTTTGCTTTGGAGTTTTCATTTTCGTATCTGGCGGTGCAAAAAAAATATTGTTTTAGTTGATTCTCATGTTTAACAGGAGGAAGTAAAATCTGTTGAAGGCCTCCAACCTGCATCCAGATGCTGCCAAGCGTATGTCAGTTTTGCAATTTTATTAAGTTGCTTCTCATTTGCTGAACTTTTGACGCTTATATTGCCTATATGCTTGTGCTAAGCAATTACAGTGTTGAGATATGTTTTGAGAAATCTGATGAAGGTGGAAATTCTATTCATTCATTCATTCTGCAGGGTCACTGACTTTGTGGTGACAAATTCAGACCCTTTAATCCCTTCGTAAGAATGCTCTCACTCGCAGTTACAACTTGCCTCTCCATCCTAAAAGTGAACATTAGCCTTAATCTTTTTCCCCCCTGTCAAACAGAAATCGGGAAAATGGAAGCTCTTGTCGCTTTTGGAAATGGCTATGGTATTGTTTTCTTGCTGCTGACTTGTGCTCTATATCTATGTACCATCGCTCCAGTAAATGAATTGAAATTTGATGTTATGCTACTAGAAATATTCATTGAGGCTAATGTTCTGAACGCTCTTGAATCTTCTTTGTTATTGTGACGTAATGCTTTTGAATCTGCCAGAAGTAACACTCATGTTTCCTGCAGCGGAACACTCTGTTTAAACTTCTCGTGGATCTGCTGCTGCTGTTATTCCGGACGCACTCTTCATCTAGAATTGCCACGTGGCAGTGACTGTAATTTATGCGAGTGCTGTTCTTGTGCCGGCTGCCCAGATCCAAAGTGGCAGTGTTGCGCTTGTTCTTGTCCCAGTTCCCAATGCTGTAAAGGGATCAAAAGCACCCGGAGCTGCTGCTGTAATTTCAAGTTTCCCTCATGTCCAGATTGCTCTTGTTGCAGATGGACATGTTGTTGTCCCAAATGCCCGAAGGTACGCCGCTGTTCAAGTTGTACAAAAACCTGTTGTAATCCATGTCTATTCTTCTAGCACATTGGTCGATATTTTTTAAGCTTTCTATCCAATATAGCATTCGGTCCCTACTCAAAGCATAATGTTAGGAACTCACTTAGCCAGATTGAGCTTAACATACCGAATTTGCACGGAAAAGATTATTCTTGCGCTGGATAATCTGTTGAGCTGACAATTAAGATCACAAATAACACGAGATAATGAAAGTAATCAAGATATTGATTGGATTCTCGGGTTTGTATTTGAGTAGTTACCCCTTTGGATTTTTGTTTGTTTGCATGAAACAAATGAGAATTTTTCGGATAAACAGCTAAGATCCGTCTCATATTCGCACTGACAATGCTTCCGTAAAGTTATCATCTTTGAGTTGAAAACTGAGGCTCGGTCATGGGATTCATGAGCATCCATACAATTCACGTCAGTGGACCAGCTAAGTAAGTATTGGTGCGAAATAACAGATTTTGCTACTGATCATAACACTGCAATATTTTCTGCAAGGCTCCAACCACGGACACTAGAGATGTCTTCTACTCTCAAGTTATTTTTAAGGCAATTTCCCGTATGATTTAAGGCAGCAGATGTTCCAATGGTTGGCGAAATGAGGTAAAAAAGCAATCCACATTTTCTACAGGCAAAAAAGGCCTTGTTTTAAAAGAAAATCACCGACTTTGCTAACTGTTAACTCTGTTAGTAGCAAATGGTAAACCTAGTGATTAATAGCACCCATTTTGATACCAACATTTGTTCGGATAGGAGGAAGCTCAAAGTCAAATGTCACAGGCATGGGATTGCCACAACCCCCCAAAAGAAACATCGGGAACATTGGTCTTCGCTCTAACCCAAGGCCAATGCCCGGACACTTGAGTGCCTAGGCCAACTTTGTTATCAGAGTTGGTTTACCACAGAGTCTATTTGTTATATATGAGCTCGATAAATTGCATGGAAGATATAAAGAGAGTTAGGAGGCAACACGATGACGGCCAGCGTTAATACTTCAAGAGAAAAAAGGCGTATAAGAAAGTAGTACTTGAAAGTTCAAGCATATAATTATATTAAAATAAAAACAGTAACCATAACTAAACAAGCGTCGCTTTGGCCGAGTGGTTAAGGCGTGTGCCTGCTAAGTACCATATTACCAGTTATTTTATAGAAATTCCTAACAGGAATCATCCAAATTCATGAATCTAAAATCATATTTCTAAAACCCTTTCTGAATCCTAGCAATCTGAACATTTTTTACAATATTTTTCTTTATCAAGATTTCTACTTTAATATAATAAATTTAAATAATTCAAACCATGCCAGTGACTAGTATAACTGTAAAGAATTTTTTTTTTTTTTTGTCTAAAAAATGTGAATCAAATTAATACTTCGCAACAATCTCACCAGAAATAACGCAATGTTGAAAAAAATATATTTAATCTCACTAAACACTTAAATAAAAATTCTAACATAAAATTTTAAGCCTCTTTACCGCTAGTCCATAGAATTCAATTGTTATAGCTCAATGTACTGTAACACAGCTGATTCCGGACAAATTGTCAAATAGGCTGCTCTTTTAAAAGAACGATCAATGATAGCATAATTCACACTTTTTGTTAAATTAATTTCATAATTCACGCTACATGTCATCATCAACAGACCATAAACAGATCATTATTTGAACCGGTAATACCCAAAATTCAACAACTATTAATAATCTACACGCGATTATTTCCCCAAGGCAGAAGAGCTTAGAGAAATTGCGTTGGTCTCGAGTTTGGCTGCGTCAGAGTAGACGCAGATGTAGCCACCCACGTGAATGTGATGACTGTTAATGTCATGATGCTAATATGATACTGTAATAAATAATCTCGTGCAAAATAAGAATGTAACCATATAACGCTTTTAGTATTTCACTTACTGGCCCATGATTTGAAGCGCCAAAATAACAACCTAAGTCCAGTATCTCAGAGCCCCAATGTTTCTGAGAACCAGAGCAACACCAGACGCAGGTTTGGGGCCGAGAGAGAGAGATGACTGGATAACAACAGAAGGTCATAGGAATTCCCATATAGCACTCGATTAGATATTCAATTCTAAATCAAACCACCAAAATGCTCGAAAAAGAAAAGGAGAAGCAGAATTAACAATCAAAGACATATCTCGAGAGAGAACAGGAATTCATTTCATGTTGATATCTTGGAAGGTTCCCACAATCCAATTGCCTGAATATTCTAGTGTCCATACTTCTGGAACTCCCACTCACTGTTATCTGAGGAAGAAAATCAGTCATACCAAGAAATTAGAAATTCATGAATTACGGCGTCAAGTAACCCAAGTTAAGCCTACAAAATGAATTGAAATAAAGTCAAAGAGAAGAAAGATGGACATAGTGGCAAGAAACCAATACCCAGTGGACACACTTGACGTGTCTTAAGCCAGCGGCTAATGCAGTGAAAGTGAAACGCATGGTTACAAACCCCTGTACAAAAAAGAACAACCAAGTCGACTAATTAGAAGAATTAACTGCTCAGCTTATTTATAATAGTGCAAGGTCATTTCTGTACAAGAAATCCAGACAAAAGCACAGATCAGATCGGAGACGGGCAATTACAGATCAATAAATCTGTTTGAGGAAAAGTTCCTATAACCATCCCTTTGCAACAAAAATATGATACTCCTCTGAATTAAAAAACTTGATCAAAAGTATCTCATTGTCTGTCTAATTTTTTTAAGTGGAGGAGAAAACTCAAGATATAGAAATCAAGCCACTAAAGCTTATCATCATTGATAAAAGATAACATGTAAAATACAGTAAAATAAGGATTGCAAAAACATTTTTTCACTCTGAACTGTTCCTGAAAACCAGCCAAAACTTGGATTTCATTTCCTAGTTGCTAGAATTTCACATAAAATTCAAATCTATATAAGTGGAAAGAAAATTAAAGATGGACAATCTCACAAAAATGAGATATGAAACTCACTATTTTTTTAAACATAAAACAAAATCAATGTACCACAAATTCAAATGGGTTAAAATCCTTAGATTTCCATGGTCAAGCTTCACAGAGACCACAAAACTTCTTGTAGGTCAAAAAGTGTTTCTAATTGCTTAATTGTTCAAGGAACAGGAATTCATAGCAACAGTCATCATTTTCACCAACAAACTTGACCATCAGTAACAGTAAGTCAAGCAATGTCATATTAAACCAATAAAAGCCATTGCAGTTTTGATATCAAGTATACTAGAGGAATGAAGCAGCAACTCTAATTTTGAAAATTTCATCAAAGAATTCTCCATGCATCATAGATGAACAGAATAAAAATAAACAGCACTATAATAGATCAGAAGAAAATTTAAGAATAAATGTCATTAAACCAGCCAATCACTACAGAAGAATTCTGATGCTGTACTTTTAAATACACAAAATTTGTCTTTTTAAAATGTTTAATTGCAGAATAAAAAATAAAAATCAAGCTCATCCATAGGTGAAAGAAAAAGGATGTAATATATGTTACTTAGAACATTACTACAAACTCTTAGCCAGAAATGTGGAAATACATGTCAAATTGAACTTCACTGCAAACTCTTAAAAAATTCAAGAGAAGGCTGTGTTGTCAACACATGCTTCCAATAGTCCAGGCAGCTACGTCAATTGTAGCTACAATAAACATAAATTAAACCAATTCGCTTGTCCATACATGCCTGAAGTTTAATTTCAGTTCACAAACACAAACAAACAACAGCATACAATTCTTACCTTCTCTTATATAGCAATAAGAGGCATAATATCAAATAACTAACAAGCTTGTGGCGAGCACACAGATAAACAGGAGATCAAAAATTAAGGTTTGAAATTAATGCCGTACCCCAAGCAACAGTGCATTCCTCGCTGGTGGCGCTAGCCTGATTGGCTTGGCACTCAATACCTAATAATCACACCATAGATTATACAAAATAAATAAATAAAATAAAATAAAATCAGCAAAGCATGCATATATTCAGCAATCAAAACCTCTCCAGACTGGAAAGTAAAAAATGAAACCCAATGTCAAAGCCAACACAAAGAGAAAAAATTGCAAAAAGAAGAAGAAAAAAAGGATGAAGAAAGAGAAAAAGGACTTACAGAGATCCATGATATGATTCCGGCAAATCGCGCAGTTATCGACAACAATATCTGAAACAGACGGGCAAACGACAAGATCACCGCTCGATTCAAGCAAACTCCCGCCAAAAACTCAACAAAGCAGTACAGGTACACGTATACACCGCCATAATCGAACAAATTATTAGAGAAATTGGTTGGTATTAGGGTTAGGGTTAGAGAGGTCACCCCAGGCCCAGAGGGCGACGGCGTTCCACTTTTTGATCTCGAAACGCTTGGGCTTCTTCGAGGAGGAGGAGGAGGAAGCGGGAGCAGCACTGCTTGATGCCTCGCCGGCGGGAACCATAGGCACGTCAGAGTCCAAGGTCGCCATTTTTCCTCACAATCTCAATGGGTTCTTTAGTTGTTAGTTTTCACTTCTCGACAAGACTGTTTTGGACTCGTCGGGCAGAGCCGAAAAGGCGGCATATGACCTTAAAACGCAGCGTTTCTGTTAGCAATAGTTTCTATGTGTATTGGGCTAAACAGAAACCACAGCGTGGCGGTATCGCGCGTGTGGACTCTTATTCTGTGTGTTGGGCCACTAGAACAAAGTAGAATAAAGTTAATACGTAACTTAACGATACTCAATAATTAATAATATAAATTTTAATTTTAACAAAAAAAATATATAATATATAAAAATGAAAATCTAATTTACAATGTGGTGATATTGACCTCTTGTTTAGTGTGTTGGGCGTAGGCATACCACCAGAACAAGAACAAAATTAATATATATTTTTTAAAAGATATTTAAGTAGTTAAAAAATTAAATTTTTATTTTTAAAATTTATGACAAAAGAATGTAAAATTTATAAAAATAAGTCTTCATGATAAAAATTTTGGAGATATGAAATAGTGAGATAACGTAGACTCAAGACAAACATGATTGACTTGATATTATTTGTATATTTCTTTGAAGATTTCACACATAAATTCAGTTAAACATTTATTTTATAATCCTAAAAATAATAAAATTCTATAATTATTACATAAATATGGTTTAAACAGTGTTTAAAAAAATTTTAACATGAGATTAAAACGGAACAATTTCCTCAAAGATACTTTAATAATCAATAATTTTATTTTTTAGGTTTTTTATTGTAATTTTAGAGAGACTGTGAAATTTATATAAAATAATAATAATAATAATAATAATAATAATATATCCTCAACCCCAAGTACCATTTTTCTAGCTAAATTAATCTAGTCAGATAAATTAATTCAGCCCGCAATAGAGATTAGAAAAACCAGAAAGGAAAAATAAAATTAACAATAAATTCTTTGAAAAGAGAAAATTAAACTTTAACCACAAAACAAAGGAGAACAAAAATTCTGAATTGTAGGATTCAGTTCCTAGCTAATATCGATTGTGTCTTTTGCAAGCTTTAGGTACGCAGTGGGCCTTCTTTTGCCGGTTCACAATTTTCGCCGGCTCTTTCCAACTCCAATTTGAAAATCCAGGAAGCAATTATTTGGATTAATGACCATATGGTTATAATGTTGCAGAATGCCACAAATTACTTGCATCGCGTTCAGTTTTTGGTTTTCGGGTTGATTGCGTCCAATTAAACATACAAGCCAAACGAGATATGATACAGACGTGATAGTGATTCTTCATTCGAATCATTCACAAGACTGCTTCACGTAACAGAGATTTATATGATAAGCTAATTAACTAGAATAGTGGATTGGTGGAGTCCAAAAGAAACGTTTATAAAAGAAAAAAGAAAAAACCTCCACTGGAAAGAAACGGGAATCCATACACTTGGTGCTGAATTGGATCAAAAAAATATGCAATTCAAGAAAGCCTCAAAAAGTAGTAAACGAATGTAAGGAGTATTTGCACAATGACCTATGACGATTTACATTTGATTTGAGTAGTTTTCATTTGCACACTTGGCTGTGGGGTGCAGGGGAGAGGGCAACCCGTTTCTGTGCTTTGGCGGAAAGCAGTCTACGAGGAATTGGCTGGGGACCTTGGGGAGCGTAATCGATGTCCCTGGCGATTTTGATGGAGTTTATGCTTCTTGTGTTGTTGTTGGCCATTTTCTTTCTTTGAATCCCTTTTGGGTTCACAATCCTTGAGAGCTTCTTCATGGCTATCACATCCACTTGGAGCTACGTAGACGAAAGGTCCAACAGGAACATCGTCAAAGTCCTTGAGCGGTTCCAGGGTCTTGACAACATTTTTCATGGTTGGTCTGTGCTTCGGTCTGTGGCTTAGGCATTGATAAGCCAGGGCAGCTGCCTTTTGGGCTCCGGTTTCCGAGTACTGCCCTTCAAGTCTCGGGTCCATTATTCGTCCAAGTTTCCGAGGATCGTTCAACATGGGTCTAGCCCATTCTACCAAGTTCTGTTCTCTTGGAGGACGGCACTTGTCCACGGACCTTCTTCCTGTAAGAAGCTCCAACAGTACTACTCCAAAGCTGTACACGTCGCTCATTGACGTCAAATGACCTGAAATCGATCAGTCATGTTAATTTCGAGCACACTTGATTATATATCCATCAATTGTAAGACTATACACACACACCTGTCATGATGTATTCTGGAGCAGCATAGCCGTGTGTTCCCATTACCCGGGTGGAAACATGGGTCTCAGATCCTTCGGGACCATCTTTTGCTAATCCAAAATCCGATAGTTTTGCGGTGTTGTCCTGTGCACGAAACCATATGCTTTGTGAGACAGGATGTTGTTGGCAGCCAAATGTAACTGAACAATTTGTCCAAATTAAGCTAGAAAGCCCAAATTAGAGATGCATAATTACCGAGTCCAGCAGGATATTTGACGCTTTGAAGTCTCTATATATCACAGGTTTTTCTGATTCATGCAGAAAGGCTACCCCCTTCGCAGCTCCAAGGGCAATTTTCATTCTTGCTGACCATGGAAGTGACGCTGAGTATCCTAAAAATCCAGACAAAGCAGACAATCGAGTTAGCTCTTAATTTCTTCAATGTTATAGAACTTACAAATGGAGGTCATGTTAAATTTAACAAAAGAATATGGCATACTTCCAAACAACTGATTCTCCAAGCTGCGTCGAGGCATATATTCATAGACAAGAAGCCTATGCTCCTCTTCACAACAGTAGCCAATCAGCTTCACCAGATGTGGGTGCCTCAATTGCCCAAGAAAGATCACTTCGGTCTGTCAAAGGCAAGATGAATAAGAAGGTAAATTAAGCTGATAAAGAACCAAAAATTAAAGTTTTTCGATTGGCCAGTAAAATTGTTAATGAGGTAAAAACAGATCAGTAAACTTACCAACCACTCCATATGGCCTTGCAACCCATCCAAGTCTAATAGCTTGACGGCCACAGGCTGAGCCTTCAAACCAGGCCTAAGCTTGTCATCAATGAACCCCTTGTGCACGGGTCCAAACCCTCCCTCACCAAGAAGGTTGCTTGACGAGAAGCTCTGCGTGATCACCTTCAGCTCCGCAAGTGTAAACACATAAAGGTCTGATCCGGCAAGAGATATGGAAAGATCCTCAAACGGTGAGCTGGGGTTGCTTAGATCAGACACAGAAATCCTCTGGAATGATGTCTGTTTGGCAATCTGTTTCTTGGGTTTAGGCTCATCACCATTGGATGACATGAAGCAAAAACTTGTGGCAACGGATTTCCACGTAATTATCTTCTGGACTGTCATTCTTAGTGACTACTACGATTCTCCAGTGCTCTGTTTCTGTTTAATTTCCTTTCTGGGATTCAGAAAGCTACACAATCATCTGTGAGGAAGGGGTCGTTGGTGGAAAAATGAGATGGGTAGTATATTCCCAATTGATGAAATTAATGCCTATCATATATAAAGAAGAACGGGTAGACCTCGTATTTCCTTTCAAACTGAGCCAATGGTCCATCCCAAACGCGGACACGAAGAAGAAGGCTTGCAACTCACTTTCTTTTCACACGTGATTAGTTTTTCTATTACTATTCGATTATAAAAATAACAATAAATATTTATTTTTATTTTTATAAGCGTCAGCGTTAAGGACTCTATACAATAACGGACGCATCACTCAAAACGCATCATACATACTATATCACCAAAGGAATTATTCCACCTTCATTGTAGATGCGCAATATATTGATTTGAGTGTCGTTTAGGTAAGTCAACCAAATTGGCTCAAGGGAAAACGACAGGCCTACCATCTTTGACTTTTTCATTTCTTTCCTTTTTGTGTTTGTCTTTTTTCGTATGGAAAAACAAAGAGATCAAAAGCAAAACCTTAGTTTATAATTTGTTGACTATGTAACCTTTCACCGTTGTCGCATTAAAAAGGTCACATCTTCAGAGGATTCACGCGCCAGTAAGCCAATTGACTAATTTGTTCTGTTAAGGCATCTATAAAATAAAATTGCAATTTGCAAATCCGTCACCTAGATATGGTAGGTCTGCCTGCTGATTATTATTATCATTGATTATTAATTATTATTACTAGTTTTTTTTTTTTTTAAGGTTTTTAGCAAAGATTTGTTTTTTGTAAGCTAAGCAAAAATTATATTGCAAGCGATTATTTTTTTCGATTCAAAAGTTCCCCACGTTTCCTTAAAATCTCTTTAATTTTTTTTTTTTTATGATCTTTACTCCTCTAGTGTCGAAATTGAAAATTTTGAGCCAACTTAGCATTGATTTTCATAATCTGAATGCTAAACAGGGAATGAAGCTAGACTTGAGAATTTTGGACATATGATAGAAAAAGAAAAATTATAGAGAATTTAAGGAAACGTGGTGAACTTTTGAATCGAGAAAAGTAATCGCTTGCAATATAATTTTTGCTTAGCTTCCAGAAAGCACATCTTTGCTAGAAACCTTAAAAAAAAAAAAAAAAAAAGACGTCTTCTCCATCTCCTACAAACACAGCAAACCCCCCCCCCCCGGTCCATGATCCTCGAGATAAAGAATTATTCTGATCACAGCGAGTGTGGTCTGTGGACATTTCTAAAATCTAGCAGATCATCAGAAATAGTCATAACTCGTTAAAAATAAAAAGATGAGCGAAAACAAAAGTAAGACCACATGGGGTTGTTGGAGGGGCCATTCATCCAGTTGCATGATTATGTGATCCTGGACACGTAAATGCTATGTTATGACTTGAACTTTGATCGGACTCCTCAATTCTGAGTATGGAAGAAGCTTCCGTTTAACAAATGCGACAATTTTGAGGTTGTACAAACCGAGGGGGTAATTTTGTCCTCAAGGGAGGGCGTAGGTAAGTTGTGCTCCATTTGACCTTGGCCTTCTATAACGAAGGTCAAGTGGCTTTGTTGCCTTTGATAAGGCAAAACGCCTGAGTAATATATATTATCAAAATTATCAAACGCGTCAGCGTATCCTTTCTTTGACTACCCCTTCTACGTATGAATAAATATTTTTTATTTTTTATTTTTTAATTAAAGTTCCACCCATAAATGGACTTATATTATGATGTGTATTATGTTTAAAATGTAACACAACATCTAGTAATTTTTTATTTTTTATTTTTGCATCTCTATCGTTAGTCATAAAAAAGCTAGTATTAGGAAAAAGAAATACTTTAATTATGTCATGCGGACTCATTTTAATAATAGTAACAAATAGCATTGCTCGTTAGTGAAATAAAATAAATTTTTTTAAAAAATTTTCTTTAACAGTTAAAGTTTTGAGATTAAGTTCTAATCAATATTAATTAAAATCAAAATAAATTAAATTTTTTCTTCTTATCTTTGCTTCAATAATATATAAACAACTGTTCTACTTATATAAATAGTCTAGTAATAATCATATTTTTTTATTAAGATATTTACTGAATTATGATTTATTTTTATGAATTAAATAAAGAGAATAATTTTTTATTTTTATAAATTTTATATTTTATTTTAAAATTAAGATTTAAAATTTCAAGTATAAATGTATCTTAATGGACTGTAATCGTGGGGGAACATACATTAAAAACTTTGACACGCGACCAGAGCACTAGCTAGCAAAAGTTGCAAAGTCTCAAATTTCGGTGACGACTCATGACCAAAAGATAACTTTGGTCTCCCGCCCCCCCCCCCCAGTCTGCTCTTTCATTGATTGTGTTAGGTTTTTTTTTTTTTTCTCTGGACTGGCAATTTTTTATTTGCCAAAATTTCTCTTATGTTGGGTTAGATTTAAGTTATTATTGCTATAATTTTGGCTCCTCGAGGTCAAGAAATAATGAGCAGTTCAAACAAACCACAGCTACCTTTTACCATCTCCCTTTATAGGACCTTCACCAAATAACCAACACATATTTTACCTTTGAAACTACTACATATTCAATTTTTTGACCCCAAAAGGTTGGTTATAGAAAGGATATTTAAAATTAGGCGTGATTCGTACTAATATCGTGGATTATTATACTCAGCTCAACCACCGCTAAAGACTCTCGTCACTAACATTTATTGCAGAAGAGCTTCTAGAAGCCAAAAAAAGAGAGAGATCGTGAATGTAGACGATATAGAATAATGTGCTGTCCTTTGAAATGAAGCCACCATTATTAATTACACGTCCGTTTGGTGAACTGAGAAACGGAACCGAAATGAAAATTCAAATTAATCCTTTTTTTTAAAAAAAAAAATTTTAGAGGAAATGGGAAGGGAAGGAGATTATATTGGGGCATCAAGTTTTTCTAACGCTTGGAATTCCATGAACTAAAGATTTAACTTACTAGAAATCTAATTCTACTTTTCTCTCTGTTTTTTTTTTTAGGGTTACAAAAATGAGAATATATAAGTACTATCTTATAGTCTAGTCAAAAAAAAAAAAAAAAAAAAAGAAGGTACAATATTAAAGAAACAATATTCTTTGACCTTTTATGGATTTGGAATCATCTTAGAAAGTCTTGAGCTAGCAGTTTCGTCTTAATTGAGTTTATGCCCCACCTTCGTTTCCTTTTTGCCCAATTACTACTTACGACGCTTACCATAGATAAGATTGGACATTTATCCATGAATTCGAGCCAATTTCATTTCATTGGAGCCCAATAAAATTGGGTTTTCGATACAATCTAATATATTTTAGCAAAGTTTAAAGGCTTTGAACACTACTAAAAATCTATAAGCCCTGAAAAGACGATGTGTGGTCAACAGTCATCCACTCATCCTTCCATCTCCAGTCCAGCACACGATTTTTTTGGATGTCATCTTTTATTATTTGTGGCCCCTAGACATCGTTCCCCCTCGTTGTCACGGTCTATTTTACCAGCCAATGACGTCGTGGTGATGCGATAGGTAGCTCAATAAATCTAACTTAAATGATTTAAGTAGTTATTTTGACAGGTTCCATTAAAGAAATGTATTGTTTATTGATATAAATAAACGATATTTAGTATTATATAAATTATGTATATATTTTTTAATTTTTATATTATTTTATTACGTAATATTAAATATTATTTATATAATATCAAATATTAGTTATGTATTATATTTGAATTATATATTTTTAAAAAATATATATTTATTTAGTATTTTTTATATTGATGTTGTTATGTTATGTTATTTATTTATCAAAAAATTTATTAGATCATAATTTAGATAATAAAAACAATTTTATTTTATTTTTACCATAAGTTTCACATTTTTTAAGATTTCAACATGATGCCTCCAGAATAGTTGTAACCTCATTTATCATTTATCATTTATTTTTTTACACGGTTAAGGTTAAGTACTTGGGGGCTACAACACTAGCAATCAACTTATATTGAGATGAGAATATTTGAATAATAGTTGTTGAAAAACACAATTGGCAGCATTATAATCAAATTGTCTATCGAGATGGCAGGTTCGTGGCGCGCGCACACACACGCATATACTATTTCCTTAGGTTGTACTTGAAGACAAATGTGCATGAATTTCACGGCTTCATTGGGAGCAATTAGTTCTCTTTTTTCACCTTTTTTTTTTTATTTTAACCTATTCATGGATATTTAATCAAACAGAAAGACTTGTCAGCTAATCACTACGAAGACGCAAAAGCTCACGAGTACGCCTCCAAAAAAAAAAAAAAAAAAGAAACAATCAGATTACTTCATTTTTATTAATTTATCACATGGTTGATTTAATCACAAATGGCCACTTCAATGTGTGGTTCTTATTGTAACTTAAGTATCAGTCACGTAATCATGCTCTTAATTAAATGCAACTTTATGTTTAAGTGACGAGAAATTAGAGATTAAAAATAAAATAATAAAATAATAAGAGATTAATATTTTTAACCAAGATAATTACCGAATCAATAATTTAAATTTTTTTAATAAATCATTTTATTAATTAAAAAAGTATATGATGAATATATTATAATTTACTTATAATAAAATAATTATATTTATTAATTTAAAAATAATTAAACTAAATCCAACGGGGCACACGGATCAACGCACCTCTTTATATTAAAAAAATAAAATAAAAGAGAGAATGAAAAGCTGGACGTCGATTAAGACCGTCGGGCCAATTGAAACGGAGCAAATCGTCCAACTCCGGGCATCCTGATGTACCCGGAAACAAAAATCAAGGAATCACGGCTATCAAATTCAGCTTTGGGCCCCACTATACGACTTACGTTCCATTAAAGATTTTTGTTTTTTTATTTTTTTGGGGGTAGGTGTATACATCAACTGAATATAAAGCATTCGCCACCACAATACGTTCAACAAGTGTTCTTCCTCGAAAACAACACGGAAGAATCAAGACCTCCTCGATTTTTCTTGAAGGGTCCATCACTACACAATAGATTTTATCAATTTCTTTGCCATCTTAAGTCGCGTTGATTGATAGATACTTTCACCGTGGGTTGAGAAATAAAGAACATAGAGACAGAAAAATTGATGGCCAGCCGTTGAGTAAACAGACGGGTGTCCTTTTGCAGAAGAATTGAGCATGGCAGGTATGACGTTGGCAATGGCGTTTTAGCAAGAATCCATAACTTAAAGCGGGAGGGATCTTTGCGGGATCTTGCCGCACCTATGTTGTGTTGGGGCCACAACCCAGGATATTTTATTGAATGAGGCTAGGCTACGACTCTACAGCACAGCAGCGAAAATTGTTTTTTAGCAGATTCAAAAAATTTAAGAGAATACAAAAGTAGTAGAGTTTAGTAAACATAAATATATATTTTATATTATATAAAAATATATTTTATGTTAAATTAATATTTCAAATATAATATAACACACACACACACACACACATATATATGTTTTGAGTGCAATTAAAGAATGCAAAGTGTATGAAATCATCCATTATTTTTTTAAAAAATGATAATCATTAATTATAAATAAAGATTCAGATAGCACCCTATCTACTCTTTTGCCAATATTCCATGTCCTATTTTTTTCTTTTATCTTTTTAGGGATTTTGCTAAACCGGAATAAGCAATAATTGCCCACAAACTAAGAAAGCTTACCGGTGGAAGTTCCAAAAAAGCATGAAATTCCAAGTTTCTTTCACATGTATTCTTCTGTATAACAATGAGAAACGCTTGCTGCTAAAATAGAAAATCATTCGGACACGCCAGCAACTGGTACCCAATGGGGTGGTGACCCAAACGGTCTCTTTGTACTACAAGACAAGAAAACACACGATACTTAGGCTCTTGGCCTCCTCTTTTACCAAATAAAAACAGAAAACACATTTTTTTAACACACAAAAAAAAGTGTATTATAAATATCCGTAAATATCCTCGTTTAATTTTTTTAACATAATTTATTAGTTAAATTTTAGTAGGCCTCTATTAAATATAATTTTTTTTATAAAAAAAATGTATTGATACTATTGAATGTGAATATATATATATATATGGTTTCAATTGAATAAGATGTTACGAGTTAGAAAACACACTCATCAACTCAAATACGTAATTGTAATTGTAATTGGAATGGAGGGCCCACCTCGCAGATTCATCCTTTCCTTTATAATCATTCATTTCATCCCATTATAACACCATCACTTAGATTGACTCACTTTCGATCAGACGATCAATAGAGGAGAGAACGATGGCTCGTCAAGCGACCCTGCTGATGTCCTCGACCCTTATCGTGCTCTTCTTCTTGTTCTGCTGCGCCGCTGCCTCGGTATCAAGCTTCCAGGACTCCAATCCCATCAGGCTCGTCTCGGACCGCCTACGTGACTTGGAGGCCTCCGTCGTCAAAGCCGTCGGCCACTCCCGCCGGGCCCTCTCCTTTGCACGTTTTGCTCACAGGTGTACTCCTCTCGTCATATAATCACCTCTCACGATTACAGATTCGCTAACCGATTGGACGAACAAACACTGAGATGCCTGCTTTCGTTTTCTTGTGTGGAACTTTCAATTTGTAGGTATGGGAAGAGGTACGAGACCGAGGAAGATATGAAACTGAGGTTCGCGATTTTCTCGGAGAATCTGGATTTGATCAGATCCACTAACAGCAAAGGCCTCCCTTACACTCTTGCTGTTAATCGTAAGTCCTCTTATTAATCATAAGTCTTGCTGTTGTTAAGGATTTGAATTTTGTTGCCTTTTTTATTAGCTTTAATAATTAATCGAATTTGGAATTGAACTGGAAGGAATTGAATTACAAGGATGATCATATATTATGGGTAACTGAAGTTTTAAAGTAGATCAAATTGAACTATGGCCAATAGAGGGCATCGTTCAACTATATGATTTTTTAACCTGACCATTGGATAGCCCTGTTCCTGAATATACAGAAAAAGAAAACTGAGGTTGCCACCTTAAAAGCCATACTATAAGATAATAAACTCTCCGTCTAAGCCTCGATACAAATTTGTTGTTTGTTCACTTGGTTTACCATTTATCTACACGTTTAGAATTTGCTGATTGGACATGGCAAGAGTTCCAAAAGCACAGACTGGGGGCTGCTCAAAACTGTTCTGCCACCATGAAGGGCAATCACAAAGTTACAGGCGATATCCTACCTGAAATAGTATGTATTCTGTCCATTCTTTATTCGGCTATCTATCTTACTTGTAAATTGTAAGCTCTTAATGGATCTGTATGAACACCCCAAGCAACCTTCCTTAACTACCTATCCTTTTCTATGATATTTCACTCAATACTCTTGAAAACTAAGACTGGGCATTTTATGAAGAATCACATATTAATTTAACAACAATTGTGCTTCAGTTCCATTTTACTAGTTTTAAAGATGTGGGCTGGTGTTAGTGATCTCTTGTTGTGATTGTAGAAAGACTGGAGGGTGGAAGGCATAGTCAGTCCTGTTAAGGATCAAGGCCACTGTGGATCTTGCTGGACTTTCAGGTTTGCTAAAATAATATGGAAATTCCGTTTAGCAAGATACTCTGTCTATATCTGCTGTACGTTGCTTTTAACCTTCAAATATTTGTTACCGCAGCACCACTGGTGCTCTTGAGGCAGCTTACCATCAGGCTTTTAGAAAGGGAATTTCTCTGTCGGAGCAGCAGCTTGTGGACTGTGCCGGAGCCTTTAATAACTTTGGCTGCAGTGGCGGATTACCGTCCCAAGCCTTCGAATACATCAAATATAATGGTGGCCTTGAAACTGAGGAGGCATATCCTTACACTGGGAAAAATGGTATTTGCAAATTCTCCTCAGAAAATGTTGGTGTTCAAGTTCTTGATTCTGTGAACATTACACTGGTAAGTTTTATGCACAAATAACCATTCATGACTCTACTTTGGCTCTGTAATCTATTTAAACTTTTGGCGTGCATCTGATGTGATGGAAAATTCTTGGTCGTTAAGGGTAAAGTGGGCTATCTCAAGATTGAATGAGCCTGAATTATCTAGGTCTTGCATGAGCTTAAGTATACACAGGCTTCGGTTGGCAACCTTAGTTGTGCTTATTTTATTTTAAATGGATTCACGCTTTCCTAACCTGTTTCTTTATCTGCTTTAAGAACTCTTGACCCATGATGACATCTTCTGATATCATCCAGTTTCTACAGCGCTTTTTTTAATTTCTTTGACAAAATCGGTAATTATTCACGGGTCATTTGTACCTCTCTTGCAGCTTAAAGAGGTTGTGTAGCTGGCTTGCTGTCTTTTAATGAGATGACTCAATATGCTTACTTTTTAGGACCCATAGTTAATATCTCGCATTGTGCACATGCAGGGCGCTGAAGACGAATTAATGCATGCGGTTGCCTTTGTTCGTCCTGTGAGTGTGGCATTTGAGGTAGTCAGTGGTTTCCGTTTTTACAAGAATGGAGTTTACACCAGCAACACTTGTGGAAAAACTTCCATGGTGAGATCTTGCAAGATTGAAACTTCATTAAGATGTGCTACTTTAAAAATTTTGAGGGACCAGATGTGGCTTCTTTTTAAGTTGTAAGAATGTATATATTGGTTGTCAAGGTTGCCTTTCTTTTTGCTGATCATAGCAAGTGTATGCTTATATTTAATGTTGTGAAATTAAGTATGCTTGTCAACAATGATATAGGGCTGTACTGGTTAGTCTCTGAAGAATTCACATTAAACCTCATGTGTGAGCAGAAGTTTTCCCCTAACTTTTCCAAGTTTTGTGGCAGGATGTGAACCATGCTGTTCTTGCAGTGGGGTATGGAGTTGAAGATGGTGTCCCATATTGGCTCATTAAGAACTCTTGGGGGGAAAGCTGGGGTGACAATGGCTACTTTAAGATGGAGATGGGGAAAAACATGTGTGGTGAGTTTTCAATTCAACTCTGTATTGAGTATGCGATGCCCCGATATATCCCACTTGGGTGGAAGATGCTTGACATCTCAGTTAATTATGTAGTTACTCTTTATCCAAAGAGATTATCTTGAATATGATGTCCAATCAAAGATTCACCATTGTTTGCTGTGGGTATCATTTAGACATGACCTGGCATCTAAGTTTATATTGCTTTCTCTGAGGCTGATGATTTCATTTTCATTGTAGGTATCGCAACATGTGCTTCGTATCCCATTGTTGTTTAGTTTGATTGGGGATAAATGATGGGCTTCTGTGAGGAGTTTATGGTGCCTCACTCTTGGTTCTAGTCTGGTATGTAATAGGGGAATCTTTCTCTCGAGATGAAAGATCATGGCATAATTATTCATAGATTTTCCATTGTAATGTAGAATACATAGACCTTGTATAAATCCTACACACAAATTGTGCCATGTTTGCATCACTTGATGCAAGTAATAATAAGTCCAGGCATGGCCCTCGCTTTTTAACTTTTTGTGGATCGAATTGCCTTATCTAGGTTGCAGTAAATAATGTTGTACGATGTAATTGTAATATAGATGCTTTTATCTCCTGTGGGATATCGTCTTTGTCCTCCTAAGTAAATTAGATGACATTCGTGTTTACAGTGCAGTGGATAGTCAATATTCAATATTATAGAAAATTAGACGATGCTTGCGTTTGTGTGGCAATGACTAGTCAATACTCATTGCCATCTTCAGCCCGACAATTCAAATTTACCTTAATGTGGAGTTGATTTGCCTCTAAGTGCTTATTCTGTTCGAGCAATGAAAAGAAAAGGGAAAAAGCAAATTATGGTAATGTGCATAAGAGATGAGCCAGAAAGGTTTCCCTAACCAGCGATAAGCGAACGAGATGAAGGGAACCGACCTAAAAAGAAAGAGAAACTATTGGAACAAGAATTTGTCTACAAGTGCAGCATTGCATGATGTGCATGACTCACAGCCTATTGATCGGAAGTTGGACCCATAACTTGGACAACTTGAAGAGCCGTAGACAACAATGCCAACGCAACTCCCATGATTCGAAAATCTTCCGAGAAACTCCTTTCCATTCCCCCTTTCCCCTTTCTCGCGGGCAGGGGAATGATGAATGGGTAATATGATTTCAGACAGATCGACGAAGCGATGTCCATCTGAAAACAAGAAGCAGCTGGATGCTAGCAATGCGTTTGTTGTGGCCTTCTAGTTGTTTAGGGGTTTTGCAGAAGAATTGGGTCATAAAATCCTGATAATAGCAAGATATTTCGTGCACCGAGTAAGCTCTGTGCTTTAAGAAATGAAAAGAGTATTACAAGCATTATGTGCCAAACATGACGCGGAGCAAGCCCATCTGTGTCTTTTGTGTTACAACCGCTCATCGACCACCTTAATGAACAATAAATTGGAAAAAATTGAGCCTCAGCCAAAAGGTCTAAAACCTAAGAAAAAAATGGTCTTATCATTATGCTTTCTCCCTCTCTATCTCCTGTTGCATTCTATACCATTGTTCTCCGCTTGATTCTCTCCATGTTGTACATCGGTGCTCGGTGCTTGCTTGATTCTCTCCATGTTGTACATCGGTGCTCGGTGCTCCAAAATGGCCGATGAATTATAATCTCTCAACCAGAACAACGCGTTCTGTTCCTTTTTTCTTTCTGTCTTTTCTTTTCTTTTTTCAAGCTAAAAAAAACTGCTTGTGCATCGAATCTCAGCACCCTGACATCCAAAAGCTTCTCATCAGAGTTCAGCCAGCCAATCTAGCACAACCAAAACAACAAAATGAAAGGAAAATACCATCAGCTTCACTATTGCAGTAGAATAACAAAATGTAAGTCGAAAAACCAATGGAAAACAAAAACCTAAAGTGCATGAGAATCAATCCAAGGCATTCATTCAAAGATGAATGTACTTCCAAAGTTAAGAACAAAGATGAGTACTTGAAAGTCACTTGCAGAATGAACACTGATGTGTAGAAATTAAGGAGAATTGGCACTGACCAGAAATTCAAGAGAATCAGCATGTGCTTGGAAGTATAATTAAGGGCAAGTTTTGATGGAAGTTTAAAATAGCAAAACACTTACCATCTGAAACTTTCCGGCATCTCATTTGTTCTAAAAGTTGAAGATGCATGACAAAAGAACCTTTTCCAGTCAAGGGGTCCAACAACCTGATTGAACACAGCAACCCATCTTTCAAGCAGCCAATGGAATTTCCATATTCACATTCAAAGGAATTCTTTTTCCATAACACAACGCTAACTTGAGGTCCTCTGGTACCCTTTGGACAATGCGGGAGGCTTCCTGAGGCATCCCAGCCTTCAAAAGGCAAGATACTAAAGAGCTTATAGTGATACCATCTGGAGTGCAACCAACTGACATCATCTTATTGAAAATGCTAATAGCTTCAGTCATTCTCCCTTTCATGCAATGCCCAATAATAAGAATCGTAAATGTAAACTTATCAGGTTTGCATCTCTTCTCCTCCATCTCTGCCAGAATTGTATTTGCCTCATCCACATTGCCAGCCTTACAAAACCCATCAATCACAGGATTGTAAATAAATGGTTTTGGAATGATATCACTACATTTCAATTGCCTCAAAAAATCACGAGCCTTGTGAAGTCTATTATCCTTGCAAAGAGCATTAGTAAGAATAGCATAGGTATATACATTTGGTGATATATTTCTCCCTTTCATCGCGTCCCAAAGCTTTAAACCAATGTTCAGCTGCCCAGCTTGACAGTAACCATCAATCAAGGAAGTGAAGGTAACTACGTTAGGTTGGCAACTTAACAAAACCATCTTTTCATACATGTGCTCTGCTGCAAACATGTCATTGATCTTGCCAAAGCCATCAATAAGGACATTAAAGGTGACTACATTAGGGTTAATCCCAGACATAATCATCTCCCCAAAAAGGGCTGAGGCCTCCTTCATCTTACTTGACTTGCAAAAACCCGATATGACAGATGTATAAGTCACGACATCAGGTGAACAATCATTTCTATACTGGACTTCCTTCAACAAGGCAAGCCCTCTGTTGACATCATTAACCCTACACAATCCGTTTATAAGTGTATTATATGTTACGACATCAGGTAAACAACCAAAACTTCCCATTTTGCTAAACAACTCAAAAGCCTCATCAATTTCCTCTACTCTGCAAAGACCTCGGATAAGAATATTGAATGTCCAAGTATCAGGAGGAGACTGAAACGCCAAATACTCTTCAAACAAACAAACCGCCTCCTGCACATGGTTCTGTTTAGACAACAGATTCAACAGTTCATTATAAACAAATGAGGAAATCCGAACCTCCTTGTCCTGAACCTCAGCAAGCAGTTTCTTGACAGTATCAAACTTGCACCCTCTTGCAAAGGAAGTCAACAAAAATCCTAACAGGGCACTATCAGGCAAATGTCCATCACTCCTCATATAGTCAAACACCATCTTCGCCAAATCATGGAGACCCAGTTGACATAAAGACCTTAGAAGTAAATTGTAAGTCCAAAACGAATGTCTGAGATTCAAATTCAATCTACTGAATTCCACGAACTTCAATCCCAATTTCGGGTTATGAAACCGCTTAACTACATCAAATGCAATGAAAGGGTCCAACTTCCCGCGTAAATAATGCAAACAAGTAGTTTTACAATGTGAGTGAACAAAAAGGGTGGAGACAACTTTAACAAACCAAGCCTCGGCATCTTGAAGTACGTCTCTTTCCAGGACGGGCCGAGATACTCCGAGAGCAGGACCGTGAAAATGCGTAGTAGCGTAAGCCCTCGAAGGTGGTCGAACCCTGAAAGATCGGACATTGAACGATAGGAGGGTCATCTCCAAAGCCACGCCATTGGCAAACTCTGTGGCAATCGCTGTTTCCTCAAGATGGCCACATTTAATATATGGTCGCACAGAATTAGTGGGTTTTCGATCAAAATCTCTGTTCTTCATGGAGATTTCGATAAACCCAGCATCAAAGCTACCATGGCAACCATCAAATCCAGAGATCCTAAGTGACCCAACAAGGATTGCTGTTAGGCTTATAAGATATGAGTGAGCTCAAGAGCAACGCAGCAACCAGAGCTGAAGATTGAGACTGAAAGATAGCACTTTAGAGACTGCGATGATGAATGTAAGATGACTTCAAGCAGGGGCTGTTTTTTTTGGAATAAAAATTTGCAAAACATGGGTCTGTTTAGGGTTTTTCTGGCGAGTAAGTTGAAGCTGCGTCACCAGCGGTCAACATAGTCCGACCCTTAAATAAAAAAAAAAAAAAAGTGATTTTTTTTATTTTTTGGCCCTTTAACAATTTTCTGGGTGAATTACAAAATTAAGAAAATAGTGATTCAAGAGCTGTCAACACACACACAAAAAAAAAAAAAAGCAGTAAAATTAAATAAATATAATTAATTTTTATACTACTTATTTATTATTATATATATTATGAATAATATAAAAATAAATTATATTTATTTAAATTTATTACTTTTTTTTATAAAAAAAATAATATATATAAAATCAAACTCGTATATAATGTGGGTGGTTTGTAGATATAAAAGCAAATGTTGCAACCCAAACTGGAGGAGGCCGAAGTTTAGTCTATATACTATTTGGGCCTGGTTGTTGGTTTTAAATTCATCATCAGCTCGGTCTTTTATTTTTTTTTTTTTGGGACTGTTGGTGATGGTTAGACTGAAGGCTTGAGAAGTAAACCACAACTGGGCCAGATATTATATTGATGGGTCCACTTTATTCCAAGTTCTTCAATGTCGCGTCTCACTACACCGATATTGTCTCTTCTTTTTCTACTCGATTTTTGGAAAGTGGGAATCCAGAATCTGAATTATCATTTGCTTTAGGGAAATCAGAGGGTTTCTGTTTTGTTTTTGGGCCCAAGTTACTCAATCCATACACTTTCCTAAGATATAAAAATATGAAACTTCTAAGATAGATGTCAACTTGTTCTCTTATTCCAACCTTTGATTTAGAAAAACCCACCCAAAAAAAAAAAAAAAAATAAAATTAAAAGACATTATAGACTATTAGTTAGAGGTTTTGTTAGTACCATGCAAACTATCATTATGATTCCTTGTTAAGGCACAAATGTGCAATTGTGGATGAAGTTGGATTATATTATTGAATAGTATAGAGTATGTCAATTTTGCGAAGCATTATGTAATGTGAGAGTACAATTTCTCTCAAGTTAAGCTCTGAGTATCACTCTTATAAAAGTTAAAAATTATAGTTAAATATTTTATTTATTTATTTTATTTTATTCAAATAATGCTAAAATTAGTCCTAACATTTCCCCATTTGGGCAATGCGTCCTACATCTTTTTGTGGGTCATCTTGGGAGGCCAATTCATGCTCGAACCTGTTATGATATGTACTATTTTATTTAATTAGTTAGTCTTTTGGAGCTTGGAATGGGGTTTGGAAGTGGATCGGTTATACCAGGAGCAGAAATGAATCTGAATTTTTGAACTAATATGTGGTTTTATAACATGGAATCAAAGATGAGTAAACTCCCATATCTACGTTAGGTCATACTAATTCATTCAGTTTAAGCTCACTTGTATCCCGTGCTACTCGAGGATCTTACGATATACAAGTAAATTGCTGAGTATGTTAAAGAGCATAAATGCTACATTATTTAACTAAGCTTGGATTATAATATTAATGAAATTTACTATCTAATAACTTAAGCTTCTCATGTGGTTCGATAACAAGAAATTCAAACAGAATATGAGATATTTGTATTACTAATCTCTTTTTAATATATATGTCGTGAAAGAATCAACCAATTAATAGTAGGAGGCAAACGGTAGGGGAAAAAAAGAAAAAAACTGAGTGGATTTGTTGTGTTCCCTTTATTTCTTTACTTTGATGGAATAGATTTGTATTAATTTAGTTTTTTTTTTTTTTTTTTTCAATTCAATATCTGTTGACATATAATCTTGGCAGATGAGAAAGGCATTGCTTTAAATTAAATTCTACCATGTAAGGAACTTATAGCTACAATATAACCAAGTTGTGACCCTTTCCAGCAAAGAACATATATCAAGCAACTTCTTGATCATATAACATAACCAAATTGTGCATAACTGTAAAAATTCAGGAGACGACCAAAGCTCCTTAGATTATATATGTAGATGAATAGTGGGCGAGAAATAGTTAATAATGTCTGCCGAAATACTTAAGTAGTAATGAACTTAAGTTTTATAATTTAATGTCTTTGGTTCAAAGGATAATTAACTCATGCTGTGAAAGCATATGACCTAATACCCGTTTTGAGTGGACCAAAAGGAAGTCGCTACTCCAAAATTTATTAAAAGCATTCGATTGAATCGCTGAACTCTTTGTGGTGTTTATTTGAGCTTTTGCACATTTTACCTTTGAGAAGATTAAGCATAGTTCATATTTAACTTTAGTAGTCACATATCTATCAGTGATCAATGAGTATGTGAATGTATCAAAGAGCAAATTAGAGATTCAAATAAAAAATTTCAAAATTCAGTACATGAATAGTTTCATTTACTGAATTTTAGCCCTAAGATTTTAAATAATCTATCAATAGAAAATTCTATTAACCATAGTTACATGAACAGTGAGATTAATATCAGTCATTTTGATCTGCTTTCAAGTTGGTATTCGATTAGATTAGCTTTCGATAATTAAAGTCTCTCGATATTGTTTCATAAGTCCAAAAATCGGTGGAATTTTGCCTGCACCTACAGTTGAAGAAGAGTTGTAAACAAACAAAGAAAAATACAAAAAAAAAAAGCTTAATCAGTTGAATTTTAGTTGTATTTGTATGGTCAAAAGAAGCTCTAACATGAAAAAAGAAAAAAGAAAAAAGAAAAAAAAGATTACTATTTCTAGAGGGGGTCTAGACCATCTCATGATCGTTAGGTGGACACAGTGAAGCAAAAGTCAAAGTCGAGCTCATGCAAATGCGCAAGTAATAATAATAATAATAATAATAATAATAATAATAATAATAATAATAATAATAACAATAACTTAGAAGGATCTATTGCTACTAAAGCTATATTGAAAATTGAAGGTATTGAATTTGGACCTTCGTGGAGAAAGATCTAAAGATTTGATCATCGAACTTTGTGACCACCAAAAATCAAATTGCAAAGCAATTGGTCAAATGGGGACGTTAGGTCAACAAAATACAATCGTTCCGTGATCATTTTCAATTCCTGTTTATTCATGCGAGGCCAAAAAACAAGAAGGATCGAGCAAAGGGGGAGCAAATTTTTTGTGGATCATGTGTTTATGTAGATCTCAAGGTTACACAAGTATGAAATTCAAACGTGGGTTATCCATATCATGGCGTCTCGATTCCGATCAGGTCTAATTAATTATTTCGTTTACTTGCATGACAAGCAAACAAAAAACTAATCTGGTATCAAAAGCCCCCCCAAAAAAAAAATATATATATATATAAACCTAACTTGACGTTCATGGCCTTATGATTGGCCTATTTTAACTACAATCTCATTAACTAGTCGATAACTTTTTGTTCAACTGTGCATAACTTTATTACCACATAAAAAGAATTCCCCCCCCGGCCGGCCGCCTGGCCTCCTTTTTTTTTTCGGTTGGACTGAAGTAAACAATGACCATAACATTGATCAAAGAAATATAATAGGTAGGCTGAAAAGTCAGCCACGGCCTATTTTTAGAGTTCACATGTGATGTTGTAAAATAATGTGTGTGTGTATATAGCTTTTGCAATTTATTTTTTTCTTAAACAAAAAAACAAAAGGATATGTAAAAAAATAAAAAAATAAAAAAAAAAAACGAGAACGTTGGTAAAAAGACATTGCCCGGATGGGCAATGCGTCCGGACGATGTCCCGTTCAGTGATGGGACTGCAAATGAAAATAGTGGAAAAATTTAAAATTTTTTATGAACAAGGAGTCGGTCGTCGCCGTGAACCAAGTAGTGGATCACGTGAATATTTATGCTTCCTTAAACATCAATAAATAAATAATATAAATAAAATCATCTGTTTAATACACTGATATACTTTAAAAAAAATTAAAAAAAAAAATTATAGAATAAGTTATGGCTTGACTGAAAGAATGACCCTATAGAAGCTATGGCCAGATCCGGGGGTTAAGCCCTCCCAATTCATTGGCATGGCGACATATGATTAATTCACACCAATATCTTTAGCCATCTATAAAAAGGGAACATATGGGTAGTCCTCCTTTTTACTTTACAGTGATTGTGTGTGATCAGCGCCACTAATTAATGCTTGCATTGTGTGACACATAAATAAACACATACCTCCGAGAGAGAGAGAGAGAGAGAGAGAGAGAGAGAGAGAGAGAGAGAGATGGGGAGGAGTCCGTGTTGCGCCAAGGAGGGACTGAACCGAGGAGCCTGGACAGCTTTGGAAGATAAAATACTTAAGGCTTACATCAAAGCCCATGGAGAAGGCAAATGGAGAAACCTCCCCAAGAGAGCCGGTGTGTACTTAAAAATTGCATCAAGATTTCAGTTAATTACCTTCCTCTTCTGTTCTTGTATTAGTTTCTCAATTTTCGAGTGTTTTTCAGTTCAGTGCATTAGAGAACTAGGTGATATAATTAACTTGCAGGCTTGAAAAGATGCGGTAAGAGTTGCAGGCTTCGATGGTTGAATTATCTGAGGCCAGACATTAAGAGAGGTAACATTTCCCATGACGAGGAAGATCTCATTATCAGACTCCATAAACTTCTTGGAAACAGGTTCTCTCTCTCTCTCTCTCTCTCTCTCTCTCTCTCTCTCTCTCTTTCTCACGCACACAATCACTCGTATTCTTTGTGTCTAATCAGTGTGTATATATATATTTTTATTTTTTTCTTTGTTCCATTTTGTGCAGATGGTCTCTGATAGCTGGAAGGCTACCTGGGCGAACAGACAATGAAATCAAAAACTACTGGAACACTACGCTGGGAAAGAAAGCTAAAGCTCAATCATCAGCTTCCTCACAATCTAAACAGACCTCTCCGAGCAAATGCACCCCCAGAAAGTTGGCCAGCGAGCCCACGGCCGCTGGACATTCAACTTCACCACCGCAGGCAGCCCCAGCAATTCGCACCAAGGCCACTAGGTGCACCAAAGTTGTCATCTCGCTAGAGTCACCACCAGCAGCGCTTCCAACGACGAATCAGCCAACTCCCACGAACCCATCTACGGATCAGCCTCAAGCTTATAATCTCAATGCAACAGCAGATTTCCACACTCGCCCATGTGGCCCACAGTTCTTGAAATTTGACTGCCCTGATTTTCAAGCAAGCCACGGAGGTGTACAAGTGGACGATGACGATTACCACCAGAATTTGTATATTCCTCAGCAGCAGTCCTTACCTTTGGAGGAGCTGGTGTTCAAGGACTTGGACTTGGATTCTCTGGCATCTTTTATTGACATCCCTGAAGAATGGGCATGAAAAATGTCCTTAACCACAAAATGTCAAGTGTCTGCATATCAAGTGCGTGACCGATTATTGTGAACTTCGGACCCTTTGGTCTTTGTAAAAGGTTCATCTTACAGTAATTTTCAGCATTAACTAAAATTAAATCTCTTCCTGGACGACTTTGAAAACGTAACTTCCCCATCGGCCACATTTGCCTCATTGTTCGGAATTTTACTCTTGTACTGCTCACAAGAAACATCGAATCCGAGTTGACAAGCAAAACAGACTGCCTCTTCTTACAAGGAGGACCAACTCTTATTAGTATAATGTATTTACTGTTATTGTAATATAACTTATTCAGCACATGCAGATGCTAGTTTGCTTGCGTAGTTGCTACACATTTGCCACCACTTGACTTTGTGCAGTGTCCCGAAGAAGAAATTCTAACACTCATTTAAGTTGTCATTAATTGCACAATAGCATGAATTTTAATGGAAATCTAAATCGTTTGAATTTCAATTTCTTAATGCGGTGACAGAGGAATGCAGCAGCCCCCCCCCTCTCCCAAGGCTGGAAATGAAGGGTTTCCAAACTCATTTTCTCCCATGCACTTATGGGAGCTACTTGCCTCAATAGACTATGGATGATTGAGACTTCCCATAGCTCCTGCTGTGGAAAATTAAGGGGTCTTGACCAACTATTCGAAACCAATGGCAATGTATGCAATCTGCACGGCAGCCTTGGACCCTTATACATAATGGAAAACAACTTGCTTCGGCGGCAGGGCTGCTTAATGCTTATTTCTTCCACTTAGCAATGACAACGTAAAAATTAACAGATATCCTTCTTCTTCTTTTTTTTTTTTTTTTTTCTTTCAAAAGTTTTATTATAGGAACAGAATACCAATTAGACGCAAGTAGATTATGACTGTTCATTTTAGTTATATATAAGAAAAAAAGGTATTAATTATAACTCACCATATTGATATATTGACATTTATGTCGTATTCATTTTATAGATTTTCTTAATTGTTTTTAAAAAATTGTTTATTAGTGCCCTTCGAATGTTATCTGGCAGGCACCAATTAACTGAAAATTAAACATTTGTAGAAGATTTCTCAAGGAATTGACACATACCGACAAAGTAAGAGTGGGGGGCTCCACTTCATGGACCCAACTTTTTTACCCGTGACAGAAAGTGAAATCTGTTTCTTTTCACATAATTGAGTTTAGTTTCGTAGATCATCCCCAAAAGATCCATGTAGACATTTTGACAAAATAAAAGTTCAGGATATACTTTCGTGGCTAGCTGTGGTCCATAGGCCTTTCCAATCTTCGTTTACATCCATTTGTTTCCACTTTCATCCTATTTGCTGGAGTTAATTAACCTTCCAATGAGTGTCCAGCCAATGATGGTATGATTCTTCTCATTATTATATAAATGAGATAGACGAGAAACATATGTGAGCAGTTTTTGGTTGTCGACAAAAAAAATAAAAATAAAAATAATTAATTAATTACAATTACCAATTCAAATTACTTTATGCTGATTCTGTGCATCTATGAATCTCAGTCTCTTCGTATAACAACGCTCTTGTATGATGCTTTTTTTTTTTTTTTTCTTTTTTGTAGTTCTCGTTTGGTTGGCGAGAAGGCGTTGACTACTTCATCCGCACTAGCCCCCTCGAAACCGTTTGGTATCCATCAACTCCGCACTAGCCCCGTCGAAACCGTTTGGTATCCATCAACTTTATCTTGTTTTAGAGCTGAATTTGACGGGTGTACTGTGCAATTTTCACATCCTAAAACAAAAATAAAATAATAATAATAAATAAATATATATATATTAAACCATATAAACGCTGCACACCCAAATGAGTATTTTTAGGAGAAAGTAATGAGCCATGACACGAAGCTGAACCCACGGCTTCTGCAAATGGGTGTGACTTACGATGGGATGGGGGTGAAAGACAAAATACCAAGTTATCCCTCTACCTTACACCTTTCCTTTTTTTTT
The DNA here is from genome assembly GCA_021464305.1 of Kandelia obovata. NCBI lineage: Eukaryota > Viridiplantae > Streptophyta > Magnoliopsida > Malpighiales > Rhizophoraceae > Kandelia > Kandelia obovata. The sequence continues at coordinate 11,163,640 of CM038474.1, read as the reverse complement.
TTTTCCCTTAAAAAAAAATAAATTTAAATGTGCACTTAAATAACTTTTGATTCTTTTTACCAATAATCTTTTTAAAAGGATCCCATTACGGTTTTACCTACATATATTTCATGCTTCCAAATTTTTAAAAGTTTGTAATTTAGCATAGATAAATACATTTGTATCTATATTTATTTATTGAACATCAAAATGTATAATCGATTTAAAAAAATATCGAAATGTATTTTTTTATTTTATTTTTTTGAGTATATCATGTTTTTAGGTCAGCTATAGTTACCTTTACCAACTCCTACTTATTTCTACAGGAATTGACTTTTAAGCCATTGATTTTCATTCACCAGGAAACAGTCATCAGCTATCGACTAATTTTCATAGCTCGACCGAACCGATCAGGACTCTTCCTATCCAGCAACAGCGCAATGAAAACCTTCTACAAAAGAAAATTGCTCGTAGAGCTTGTCAAATGTCAACCGAGAGATGATTGATACAAAATTTATTGGCTGATTGTCAAAATTGTACGTTTTATCCCTAATTCTTAGATTGAAGGAGAGCTGCTTAACAAACCCACCGCGATTCAAGTCGTTGCTGTTGTATGCTCGTACAATTAAACTCATTTCCATGAACATTTTCAGTTTTGGATATATATATATATATATGTCAAACATGCACTTCGTTTTGCTTTAAATATCAAATGACCCCTTAACAAAAAGCCTGCCAGCGCTTTGGAAATACAGCCATTGAAACAGATTAGAAAACACAGGATGGGACTTCATTCTCGCCATAATCAACGTAATACAGTAACTTGCATGCACAACACTAAAGGGTGAGTTTGTGACGCAACGACACTGTGTCAGCCAATGAACAAAACAAGCCGCAAGGCAGAGGAGAAAACCAGACTCGATGACAAACCGCTATTGTACAAAGTTCCTCTAAGCACAAAGAGAATCGTCCAAGGCAAAATTAAGGCGGCCCTACTTCATGGAAAAATTACAGTGGGCTTACATGGGTAGTTTCATCCAGAAAGAGACAACCAAAAACGTAATTATAGAAGTCGCGACCTTTCACCACCTCTCCCTTTCCAAGTATGTCTTGTGTATCGTAATTGCATGCTCTTGTACAATCAGGGCAGTAGGTTACCTGCACAGAGAAATGCAACCGGTTGTATTTTCAGAAAGAACAAGTTTCTTCAGGGAATCACATAAACCGATGAGTATAAAACTGAGTCAAGGTTTGCATTCTGAGTATTTTGATTATAGATAGGGAAAAGTGGCTGCTACAATTCAAACCTCCAACAGTTTTGGCTGGAATGAGTTATCCAGCATTATATCGATACCATACATAGACCTGGATGCAGGACTCTGCATCTCTGGATGTACTGCTGCAGCTGCCTCAAAGACAGATCGGATCATATTGCGAGCTCTCTCATGGATATCTGACCATTTAACTGCAACAGGCACAACAGTCAAAAGCCTTTCCTTCTAGTAGAGGGACAAGAAAAGAAATAGTGTGGATTGTACCCTGATGCTCCTGCTCAAATTCCCTCACAAATTCAGGTGTGTTCTTGTGATTCAGTCTACCACGATAGTTCTGCAAGCCATTGAAGTCAAATATTTCATTAATGTGAAGAAACCTTCTCAATAAAAGAAATGTTCTAAAAAAGGCTATGTTTTCCTCCTGTGATTTACTTTCAATTCCCATGAAACATGTTTCTCCCAGGAAATATTGAACCTACAATCAATAAAAATTGACATGCTTAATCCATACCATAACGGTGAAGTGAGTCTCATACTCAAAATAGCTACGCTTGTCAAGAGTATACTGGTTGTTTGCCAATCTGACCTGTAAAAGAGTGTCATAATTCAACTTTAAGCATCCCGTACTACTAGAGGGACTTTAATTGTTCCTCCTAAATTGCCTTTTAACGAATTGGCAGCATAAAAATCAAATCACAGACATAATGTACATACCCAAAATACATCGGCAAGGAATAACTCCAGAGGATTGATACTGCGGACCAGCACTATGTAACGGAGATCAAATTTCTTCCCTTGGAACAAGGCAGGATGCTCAATATATTTCTGGCATATTTTCGGACCAGTCTCCATGAGACGGATAATAGCAGACAAATTATCTGTTACAGTTGTATCAATAGTTCGTGCCATATTCCAAGGTTTTAAGATCCACAGGTTGTTCATTCCATCTCTTTTGCGTACAAGATAGTCGCCAATAAATGGAGATAATTGTGCTTCTAGATTATAAGTAGGCTGCAACCATTCAGGAGATCCATAGGCCTGTTGAAAAGACAAATATTCGACTCAACTGACTTCTTGTAGAAATAAATAACTCAAGAAGTTGGGCTCGAGTGCTGAAATAATGCATCCATGCCAGAATCAACAGTTGAATAAACAACACAACTTTGGTTTTGTAACAGACTAAAAACATGTTTGGTTTGCATATTAAGTGCCAAATCCAGTGTAGCATGTGCAAATCAGATTTGTTTTGTTTACCTTGTAAATAGTCTCTGCCAAATGGTGTTTCATGACCAGGCAAGCCTCAAAGGGGAATTGATTTATATACTGCTCATCTGTAACTCCAGCAGCTTTTTTCACATCATCATCCACCTGCATGCTAGTCCATATAATATCTGCATCCTTCACCTCATTTGCTGCAAGCAATACCGATGATAAAATAGACAAGTAAGAGCAGGAGCTACAAGCACAATCATTAACTTATATTAGGTTTATTATTATCACGAAGACAGTCAATTTAATCTTCCTTATTTATGCAGGTTAAAAATTATGCTAAGCAAGCCAAACAACCATTAACAGCAATTCAATTTGCAGTGATAGCAAAACAGTATCCTACATGTGCACCAGTATCTTCATGCATAAAGTATTCTCACAAATCACAGAATAACTGAGTAGATTTTAGTAAGGCATCTATTAGTAAAAGTTATCAACTTAACCAGGACATGAACCCAAAATCACAGGATAACAGCAATAACAGTAACAATGGGCCAACACCTACTAATTACAAAATCAGGCCGTGTCAAAAATTCTTCTACTTGAGGTATGTCAGTGTAGACACGTAATGCACGTCCATCACTGTGACGCAAGCTTCCAGTTGAAGAAGACCTCTGTGGCAAAGAAGTAAAACTTTTTGATTGTAATTTCTGGCTGTGTTTTTCATACTCCTGACAGAAATTATGTTGATTAGTACCAAGGGAATCAAAAATCAACAATTTAATTCAATAAAGCAAGTCCAAATAAGATTCAATACTTTAATAAAGTAATTCTGTGGTGTGTGGAAATATGCTGTAAGCCTGGCAGAACGTTGTTTGTCCTCTGCAATACCAAAAAGGAAATCACGAGTGCATTCATCTCCATTTTCAACATTCTGGATTGGCCATAATAGTGAATAGCTGAGAAAAGAAAAACAGAACTTCATATTAATGACCGATGTTCTCCAATTCTCAATCCAAAGAACCTTCAGACTTGCCTTTTGCACCACTGCAGATGGTACAAAGGCTGTGTACATGTTGGAAGTTATGTAGATGTACTTGTTTCATCATTTCATTTCTCTAAATTTAGTAAACCATCAAACATGACAGACTTTGTTTAGTGCAGTTACTAAACAACTGCAAAGTCAAGGGAAAGTAGCAAACTGATGTATGAATCAGCCAAATAGAGGAAGAGAATTCAAAGGATAACCTCACAGCTGATTCAAGTATTCCCTCTGGCATGAACAGAAAAGGAGCAACTCTGAAATTTGGCTGATCACTGTGCCGTAAAGCTGAACCTAGCTCATCCATAACATACCTGCAAAGTCCTCCAAAATAAAGCAACTTATTGTGCTACATTATATAATGCAATTGTGTGATTTTTGTGTGATATCATCAGGTGCTAGTATCAGTTAGCAGAAATCTAATTGCACTGGTCCATTTTGATCAATTATGCTCACTCCAGAAGTTACACTGGTATTTAAAAGCTTGTGGAGCACAACAAAAATGCTGCAGGAAGCAAATTTGATATCGTTGACAAACCAACAACCAGAAACATAATTCTTTGCTAAAATCCTTGAGTACCACACATTCCATCATCACCAATCATCTCAAAGTTCAAAAATAAAACCTTTTTTACTTGATCAATGAATATGCCAATTATTCTGCTCTCAACAAATTTTAATCCTACAAAGAGATAAATCTCAGTAGTTCACTTATCAATAACCATTCCAATTTCATGAGAATTCTGTGTCCTAGCATAAGAAATTTTCCCCAATCATTATATACTCATCCATAATTCTCTGATGTCATCTACAACTCTCCACAACCTCCAAGAAAGCATTAGTTGGTCAGCAATGCCTTGTGCAACACCACAGTTCCAAAACACAGCAAGGATTACAAGATTTAAAGTCCATTAGAAAATCACAGAGCTGCATTTTCCTCATTCAACAACATCAGATCAGTAAATTATGCACTGGCTGGTAATCAGATCAGTAAATATCTAAACAATTAGATATTTAGGTAGCTTAACATATCAGCAATCTAGGAGATGATAGATCAGTCAATCAATCAACCAACAAAGACATACCATACAGAGGTCTCATCTAACTTTTCCTCCTCTGCTAGTCTGTACGTCATAATATATAACCACATTGCATTAATTACACGATCGACAAGAGGCTCTTCAGCTGTCCATTCAGGAAGACGTGGCTGTAGTATTGAATTGACGACATGGGTTCCAGTTTCTAAGACTTTAGATGCATTGGCACCATTTAGAAGAGAAAGATTTGGAAGAGATTCAAGAATCTCTACTGCACTATCTCCCAGGGGCCCAGGTATATCCACCTGCCGAAGTTGAACAATATTTATCAATACATGATGTCCAGACATTCTTGCCTTTTTTTTTTTTTGAAAAGTACGTTTCTCAAATGAAGGGGAGAAAAGGTTGATACTATTGAGAGTACCTCCAAAGATTGTAAACATGGAAATCCCTTTAAAAGCTGCAATAGTTCGCTAACTGAATTCTGTTCCAACGGATTCCCCCGAATATTTAAATGTGAAAGACATGGAATCTCAACAGGTGAGAATGCCTGAATAAAGAATACAATGAATTAGCGCTGCAGTAGCTAGAGGTTACCTGGTCAATGAAATTATCCCACATCCTTGCTGCAATGAAACCTTTTCATTGCAAAATAGAAAAGAAGCCATTAATACTTTCATATGCATGAAGTGAAATTTTCAAAATTAAATTGCAGAACAGAGGAGCCATGCAGGAATTGAACTATGTTCTTGTGCAATAAACTGAAAAAAAGCAATGAAGATAAAAGTCAATGCATGAATAGAAAGTCAGACCTTATTGATCAGAGAATGGATATATCTGTTTGAAATGTCCAGTGTTGTTACACTTTGCAATGGATGCTCATTCTCGCGTACGAAGCTAGGATTATCCTTGTCATATACACCAGCACAAAATCCCAATGCCCACTCACCAAAATTACTTGTGAAACATGAATTATAGATTTCCAGTCTTGTACATTCTTGAAGAATCATATGTGGCATGTGATCATCACTGGAAATAAACTAGATCAATTATCTTGTAATGCAGAATCACCAACCACAAATTCAGAAAGATCGTTTCAGCTATTAGTAGATGTACCGATTTTCTAGTACTGGATTGTTATTCAACCATAGCGCCTTAAGGTTTTTGAACTTGGTAATTTCCTGCACCACTGTTTCCACATTCTCAAGTTTGTTTCCCAATAGGCTAAGTGCTACCAATTCCTAATAAACAGAAATGAAGGAAAGACATTGAGTATAACATCATAAGGGGGGGGGGAACTGAAAAAGAAAAAACAAAAGGAGCATCGTGTCAAAAGAAACCTAGTAGTTTTAGAATTTAGGCAATCGGGCCTAGAATGAGTTTGCCTTATTCATAAATGACTTAGGTTGAACATTAATGACTGACCGGATATTTACTAGATAAATCAAGAGAGAGCAGCATATCATCATCAATGTCAAGCTCTTCAAGCTCCAACCACCTGACAATCTCATTGCCTTTCTCTCTTGCATCACGAATTTCATTCTTCACTACATCCATGACATCCAATTTTGAATTGCTTTCTTGCGAGTCTACATCCTCATCTGTCTCGTCTGTGTCTGTACCTAAATCAACGTCTACACACATTAGAGAAGCCATCCTCTCTGCCAACCCCGGTACTTCTTGAAGCTGCAACCAGTCACCATTCAGAATTTATCAAGCTTCCGTACACGTTCAAGAACCAGTAAGAAACCACCAAGATAGCATGAAAACAATCTTCAACGAAATGGCCATCACAATAACACGATCATCACAACATTCATTTCTTGAACCCCATAAAATTTTATTTTATTTTTTCAATCAAATTCAATTTGCAAAACCGAGCCCTTAGAATAAAGAGAAGAAATAAAAACTAGATACATCATGAAACAGCAATATGAGTGAGAGTCTACCTGTTGGTAAGCATCGGAGAGACGAAAGGACCAAGCGTGGTCGACAAGGAAAATGTCGGACTCCATGGGCATGGATTGGGAGGTGAGGACGAGCCGCCTCTTCCGGCGCTCCTGGCACGGCTCAACTTGGAAGTGGGAGCCGCCGTCGAAATCCTCCCGAGACAGCTTCTCGAACAGCCTGCCGTACAGAGACGAGGGCAGTCCCGAGGATGCAAGTAGCAGACCGTGGACTCTCACGAAGTCCTCGTAGGTTTCTATTCTGGTGCTCGCAGCCGACATCTTTGTTTTTCACCGACGAGCGATCGACGGCGAGTCGCGCGTCACGGTGAGGCAGGGTTTTGGGGTTTTAGGTGCCGTTTCGGAGCTTGTCTCAAGGGTTGGCAGACTTGAAATTGTATAATTTTATTTTCCTTCTTTTCTTTTGAACTGTAATAACATCAAAGAAAAAATAAAATAAAATAAATAATAATAATAATATAATAAGAAGAAGCCCCAAATGTGCAATTGAGTCCTAAAAAATCTTCAATCATATCTTTATTCTGGGCATTTTTAATCTTTGTAGCAATTGAGTCCAAGTCGTGGCCGACAAAACAATTGAATCCAATTGATATTGTTCTAATTTTGAACAATTAATAATGTTCTTTTTTAAAATAAAACAACTAAATCTAAAATATATATATATATATATATATATTAAATAAACACATTATCTTGTAGATAAAATTAGATACATTATTTAATAAATAAAATTAAACACAATATAATTATACTACCATGAGTTATATTTATTATCACATAAAAATTATAAAAAATATAATATATTTTTATGTGATATTAAATATTATTTAATGTAATGTAAATTTCATTATATCTATTTGATAGTGTGTTTATTTAAGTAAGAATTAAGTTTGATTAATATGGCTTAGCACAAGGCTCCATAAATAATGATTTTTGAAAAAAAGTAAAATAAAATAGTGATATTCCAGTCCCGTGCTATAAAAAAAAAAGTGTAAAGAATGACGTGACAGTTCAAAATTTAACTTTTTATTCTAATATTGCACGGTCTATGATGCATTTGCTTCTAAAATATATAAATAAATAATTGTAAAATTCTTATTATTTAAGAAAATAATTTTCAAAATTACTCGAAACATACTTCGTCTTATCTATGAGTAATTACAGTTCCTTCTTTATTTAAACATCGATTAATTATAATAATGATAATTTTAAAAATCATGGAGTTTTTTTTTTTTTTTTTTCCTGATTTCATTTTTCTCATGTTAAAAACCTTGTAGCATGTCCCGCATATCTTAACGTGGCTTCGACATCCGCAAAACTCAACTTGTTGCTAAAGACTCTATCCATAATCAACATTAAGTCTTTCGAATGTCTCATCTTTCAATGATGAATTGCAATGTCATCTGTTGAGTTAATATTTGGTAAAATAACAATAATAAAAAAAAAATATACACAATCTAAATATAAATATAATATAATATAATTTAATTTAATTTAACACATGTTATATTAATTATCTTCTTAAAATATAATAATTTTTTATTCAACAACTTTCAATTATTATTCTCTTATGTCTAAAACTATTTTTGAAATTTTTTAGTATATAAAATTCCAATAAATATAACATTATAAATAAATAAAATAAAATTTCTTATTTTATATAATTTTTTTAAAATATACTTTTTTCCTTACGTATATTCGTTACACTTGTGAAGTTCGTCGAGTTCGGTGTGCAGAAGTGGTGCTTGGACTATCCAACCTATTCTGTGTTGGACTTAGAGATGTGGGCCTCCCTTATGGGTCCAATGATGTTATCATCATTTTGAGGCCTATTAAGGAAAGGGCTGCTACCAGGGTCTGCTTTGCCCAGGCTGTGATCCAGTGGACCTCAATCTAATTTTGGGCTAATCATAGGGCTCAATGCCAGAATGGAGGCCTACTGGACTGCCAAGGAGTTTGCTTATGTGAGGTCTACTGATGGGCCTGCTGGACTACCCAGACTCGCTTTTTTTGCCCCCGGGGGGGGGGAGAGACAGTCTTTTCGGAGAGGTTTGCTGTGTTGTTGGGCGTGTTGGGCTTGGAAAGCCTCTTTTATTAATAAAACAGAATAATCAAAATTTTAAAAAAAATTCGAAAAATCAAAAAATTATTTAAAAATAAGACAGAATTTATTGATATTAATAAATATTTTATTGACTAAATAATTTTGATTATAAGTCATCTTTTAATTTAAAAGATAAAATATAAAAATATATATAATTTTGTAGAAGAATAATTTTAATTAATATGTCAATTTTTTAAAATTTAATTTTAATAGTATAATTTATAATTATATTATATATTATAAAAAAATTGTTATAATTTAAATATATTATCATGTAAATAAATTTTAACTTAAAGAAAAAATAATTATTTTATTTCTAGTATAACCAATTTTTGAATAAACATGACACATAGCAAATCTACAAAATATAATTAGTTGGCCTTTCAAATTACCCGGACCTGACAGAAAAAAGAACCGAACGGATCCCACAAACAACAGTAAAGCGAAAGCGCTGATGACTCCAAGGCTTCCCCGTCTCTCTCCCTGTGTTTCTTTTTGGTTTTGTGAATAATAACGACAGATTTTTCAAGAAAGCTTCTTGCTTTTGTTGGCTGTCCATTAATCTAAATCCCATGTTTGTAAGTTAATGAAAATGGACAGAAGGCGGTAACGCTGGCTCTGGCTCCGTTGCATCTACTTCACGAAACAGAGAAACTCCTGCTCTCGGAAGAAGTGGGAGTAACAATGGAAGACGGTAGACAAAGAGGAGGAGATGATGCTCGGCCTCCAAAGCTCCTGGTTGAAGAACAGTTTAGCTCTGAGTTTCCTCGGATTGTCCATCAGATTAGCAGCGCTGAGATTTTCATTTTTGCTTGTCTTCTACTCATACATGGAAAGCGTGTTCGTCTGGTATTACTATAAAAGAAAGTTTCTCGGAACTTTCTTTCCTTGTCTCTTTCTTTTCTTTCCTAATCCGCTTTTTCTGCTCGTTTTGTCTTTGTTAATGTATGTCCTGGAGTTGCTTGGAATTTTTTGGTTGTTTGAGTGATACGATTTCTAATGATCAACTAACATGAATGAATGGAAAAACGAACTGTTTCTGTTTTGAAAGAAAAAGAAAATGCATTCTATCCTGCCGCATGATTCAGTTTCTATGTAATCGTGCTTTTTTTTTTTTCGGGTTTCAAATGGAGTTTGCAGATTCTTGGCTCCAAGCATTTGTTGTTCTCACATCTGGTATCAACAGTGCTTATATGCTGGGATATTCTGGGACCATTATGGTCAAATTGGGTTGGGGAGCCGGGGTTGTTGGTTTGCTCGTGGGCAATATACTATCTTTGTATGCAAATATTCTCGTTGCCAAGCTACATGAACTTGGTGGAAGGAGGCACATCAGGTACAGAGATCTTGCTGGATATCTCTATGGTATGATCCAAGACAAAAACATTACACAAGAACTAATCATGCCTGTTTCCTAAAAGTGTGAAGTCTATTGTATATATAATCTAATTCTTTAGTTTACTAATGTTTCTTGTTTTTTATGTGGCATTTTCGGCAGGCAAGAAAGGTTATATTATTATCAGTGCACTGCAGTATGTTATGCTTTTCATGATTAACCTTGGATACATAATTCTGGGTGGTTCAGCTCTGAAGGTAAAATTAAATTGCAGGAATTAGCTGGTACTTTCTCGCAGTATTACAATGGACTAGATTCTTTCCTGCATGCACACTTCTGGAAAATTATGCCTAAATTTGAAAAGAATAGGTAGTCACACTATACATGGTACCGAGCTTTCAAACTGAAAATTTGTTTTATAATTCAATGTATATATATGTTGCCAGCATTTGAAACTGAAAAGTAAGATTCGAGAAAAAGGAGCATTCCTAAGTAAAGTGCACCACCCTAGACTCCATTTTGCATGTGACAGAAGTGCATAAACCGTAATTTTAGTTAGTATTCCACAAAATTTGACAAAATTTCTTCTTGATTAAATTCAACTTTGTTCACAGATTATTTAATAAAAAATTTATGATGAAAAAGTTCTTGCTTCATTGTCAATCTCGCGGTGTGAGAAATCCATAAATATTGTGATTGAGCATTCATTTGTATTTCGTTTTCTAATTCCTCGCTCTTGCTATGCAGGCTGTATATGTTCTTTTTAGGGATGACAACAACATAAAGCTTCCATACTTCATTGCAATTGCTGGGTTTTTGTGTTTCATGTTTGCTATTTCGGTTCCCCATTCATTAGCTTTAAGAGTTTGGCTGGGAGTCTCAACAATCCTTGCGCTAATATATGTCACTATAGTAATTGTCTACTCCATTAAAGATGGTAAGGTCACCCGTTTGTTTTTGTGTCTGGCTAGTGTTAATTCCTTCTAAACATTGTAATGAATTTAACAAGATTACTTTATGTGTCCTTTTCCTTGCCTTCGTGGCAAAGAGCCTTTTCTATTAGTCCCCCAGCTCCTTACAGAACACTTGCTACCGTGGCGCTACGCACGCACCTTATACTAGAGATCTTTGCTTTTCGTTGAGCTCTTCCTGTAATGACAGATTCAAAAATTGTTTTATGTGTCTTTACATATCTTACATTGTGTAATGTCATGTCTTAACTAAACATGAGTAAATAACAAACACTGCATGAGCTATTATTTATGCGGGAAGCCAAATAAGGGAATTCTTGTGTGCTTGGATCTTCTGTTATCAACCTTGCCAATATGGCAGTCATTCCATGTAGTGTAAATCAAACATCTTGGCTTTAAAGAGCATACCATTGTAGAGTAAATATGAGTAAGTCATCTTTGAACATCAGTCTAGGTTCGATGCTTACTTTCTTTATTTCTCCCTCGTTTTACATTTCACTAGAGTTGGGGTTAATTCAATCATTTATACAGTGATTCATTGTTTTCATCCGACTCAAATGAGTAATTGCTTTGTGCTGACTTTCCTTTGTCCATGCAAATGTAGGAGCCAATGCACCAGCTACGGATTATAGCATCTCAGGAACACTTGAAAGAAAAATCTTCACAATTATAGGGGCAGTAGCCAATTTATTTTTTCCATTTAATACTGGGATGATTCCAGAGATACAGGTATGGCTAATCCAAATAAAAAAGATATAATTTAATGCTCCGAGAATATATGCATTCATGGTTGATACTATTATCAGGTTAAATTTGATTCCATGACCTGAGATGTATTCGAAGTTTCCCTGTTATGCAAGTTTTTCTGAAATTGCTTTCTCCAATATTCACCGTCCATGCAAGTGTGGTATATTTTAGGTTAGTACTTCCCATAGGAATACGCCTAACACAATGCAGTTAACTCTTCCCTCATCATATTTCTGTTTCCATTCTAAACTTGGACTTACATTTTTCGTTTACTAATTGTCTGCAGGCAACAATAAGGAATCCTGTTGTTAGTAACATGATGAAAGCCTTGTATGCTCAATTCACTGTTGGTGTCCTGCCATTGTTTGCCGTTGCTTTCGCTGGGTATTGGGCTTATGGATCTTCAACATCAGCTTATTTGCTCAACAGCATCTCGGGTCCGATCTGGTTGAAGACACTGGCCAACATTTCTGCATTCTTGCAAGCGGCCATTGCTTTTCATGTACTTCTCAATGATCTATGCCTCGAGAAAACAATCCTTATTGTTTTTATTTGTGATTTTTATAACAAAGATCCACTGGGATTTTCTCAGACTTTATTAACATCATTATGTTTCTCATAGATATTTGCAAGTCCAACATATGAGTACTTGGATACCAAGTATGGCATTCAGGGGGGTGCATTGGCAATTCGCAACTTGTCATTCAGGATTGGCGTAAGAGGCAGCTATCTAATTATTAGCACGATGGTTTCGGCTCTTCTGCCCTTTCTTGGAGATTCCATGAGCCTTTCTGGAGCTATCTGCACCATTCCCGTGACATTTATTATCCCCAACCACATGTACCTGATGGCAAAGGAGAGATACCTTACTCCTTTGCAGAAGTTGTGGCATTGGCTAAACATATGTTGTTTTGGCTGTTTGTCCATTACAGCGGCAGTCGCAGCTCTGAGGCTTATAGCAGCAGATTCCAAAACTCACCATGTTTTTGCAGATTTACCGTGACGATTCGATTCTTGGTTGATATTATATTTCTTTTATATTTTATTGTAGTTGATAGCTAAGCGTATAGCTTTTATTGATTTTCTCCAACGTGCGAAAAATTGACCTGGACGGAGCATTCTCTTTGTTTGCCTGATCGCAGCATTTTAGCCCCTCGGTCACATCTAGAAAATTCTCATAGGAAATGGAATTTGCTGCTTTATAATTATATGAACAAAAGGTGGGCGTGTGCCCACTCACCTTGGCGCGACGAAAATTACGAAAGGATTTCCGTATTCTTATGGAGTGGTAGACATGTTTGAAGTTCAAGTCTCGATTGATATACAATCGTAAAAATGGTGTGTGTGTGTGTGTGTATATTTTAAAGTGCTTTTATTTCATTTTGGTCATAGATTTTGCTAGCAACTATTGTATCATAAGGATATCTCATTGTCTCCAAAACATAATGACCTTTCTCGGGTCATAAGGCATGACCCTTTAAGTCCCCACATGACACCATTGACATTTTTTTCTTTCTAGATCTTTGATGTATAACTCATTTTCTTTAATTCCATATCTTTTGCTTTAGTGAGGTTATAACTGCATCTAATGAAAGTAAGCATGCCCTTTTTATACTTGCAATTGACATTGCCTTATTAAATAAGGTTAAAAATTGAATAATGAATATATATGCCTTATAAATTATGCTCATCAGATTTTTAGCTAGTACCTTAAATAAAGAGTCATGAATCTTTCACCATTATTACTAAGTCTATTAATCATCTTCTTTTCAATCTCTTTAATTGTTTCTTTAAAGCGTAGTGGTACATTAGGAGGCAATAAAGCCTTTGGATCGAAAGTACAACCCCATTATTTAAAACTTCAATAAAATGTTGCTAGTTAAAGATATATTTGAATTCATTGAATTAATGAATTTATCAAAAAAAAGATTTTAGTCTTTATGTGCTCGTAAATATCTTATCTTACTAAAGTCATCTTAATTAAGATTTCATATACCTTGGGTCTGTTTAAAAGGAGTCATGATCTAAAGAAGAAAAAGAAAATGTTGCATCCAATATTTTGACCATGATAATCATATCACTTATTTGTATTAGATAAAAACTAAAATTTTCTTATTTCTTTATTATTGTATTGTGAAGTCTGATTTGATAAAGTATAACTTTAATATTCTATTTATTTGTTATTAAATTAAATTAACCATTAACCAATTCCACTTTTATTGGGGAGTATAAAATACAACTATAATTAAGAGTTTTATGTTACTTTTACTAAGAAACATGCATTATTTTTCATTAAGTGTAAAAGTAAAACAACAAAAAATAAACATATGAAAGATGTGATCCTATCATATCAACAGCCTTTAGGCCTACAATAATAGATCAATTTCATTATCTTTAAAATTTTTATAGATATTTTCATTGAAATTTAAGCTTCATATGTTACCAAAACTAAGATCAAATACAAATATACGTAGATTTAAATTTAGTAAAAAGAAAATTAAGTAAGATGAAACACATAAACATAATAGGATTTATGTGTTTTGGTAAATTCACATATACTTTCATAATAAATAACGTTTATTTTATTATGAGAAAAAAATTGTACAAAGTTTATGCTGAAATTGACCAATAAATTATCATAATATCAAATCATTTATGCATTTATTTTAAATGTAAAAATATTACTATTACAAAGTAACTACAACTCATTTAAGCTTTCTTTACTCCAAAGCTCATGAACTCTCTCATTGTTTGTCTCTCATTCTACTAAAGACCTTTTCATAGCAAAATAAGACCATACAGAGTTTGCTAAAAGTATTTCACTTAATTAATGTTATTAATGTAGAAGGATTGCATTTAATACAATCTTATTTCATTTGTATGCCTAAAACCAAAAAGGTTTCCATCATGACATGTTCTTTGACCTAATTTTCCTTTACCCATATATAGACAAATGAATTTTACTATCTTCATTATTTTATATTTTATATGTTACAAATCAAGACAATTTTCTAACAATTTCATTGAATACCTTTGCATCCTCTCTGCCTAGCCAAAGTATAAAGCAAATTTAATAAGTAATGAAACCGTGAAATTAGTTGTAAAAGAAAATTTATACTAGTCTTTGCAATTTTGGACCTTTATTTGAGAACTTAGTAAGATTAAAAAATTTACTCAAACCTAAAAATTGTTTAAGTAGAGAAGATTGAGTTTGATGATTCAACAAATCTTTTAGGCTTCTATATAATAGTTTTAGTTGGATAAAAATAGACACAATATTCATTGTTCATTAGGCAGTTTAAAAATTAGCTAACTTTGATGTGATAGTGTCAAATACTTTAAACTTTTATAAGATATTTGTTGTTGGATGAAAATAGATGTAATATGTTATTCATTAAGTTGTTTCAGAATTAATCAATTTTGATATGGTTAAGCCTAATTTTGGGGCTTTTATATTTGGATGAAAACATATGTTATATTTGTTATTCATTAGCTAGCTCAAGAATTAGCAACTTTGAAGTGGTAAAGCCTAATCTTCATGGTTTTTATATGATATTTCTAGATAAAAATAGGCATAATATTCGTTGTTTGCTAGTTAGCTTGTAAATCAGCCAATTTTAATATGATAAAGTCTAATCTCTAAGGCTTTTATACGTATTTCTGGATGAGAACAAACTCAATATCCATTGCTTGTTAGGCAGCTCGAGAATTAACCAACTTTAATATGGTAAAATCTAATATATAGGACTTCTATTCATGTTGATGAAAACATGCATATTTTTAGATGAGAACAAACGTATTTCATATTTCTTAATGAAAATAACTGTAATATTTGTTTTTTTTAGACAAGTCGAGATCATGTAAAAAATTATTTAGATTTGAAACTAAATCATCAAATGAAGATAAGATTTACATTAAGTACATTCATCTATTTAATAATAAATATTAACTCATATCTTATGATCAATTTATTATTTAAACTCATATTCACTTTCACAATAAAAAAAGAATTATATATAGAAAAAAATTATTACCTAACAAAATAAGGACAAAAGGTCTCAAGAAATAAAAATGGAGAATTAAAATCATTAGAAGTATACATAATAATTTTTCCTTATATCGAATGATACTATCTTTCCCATGAGTGAGAAAATCCTCTATTTAATATGCCCTAAATGGGTTGCTCCTCTATTTCCTTGCTGCCCCCTGCCTTCCACAGTTGAGGCCTTTCAAACTCGCCTTAGTTTATATGGTAGTTAAGTAATTGAACTAGTGTTTGTCCTATCTTGTCAAAATTGAAACTTGACTTTGTGTTATTCCTGTTGAATTTTCTGATGACTTACCACAGATGCAACCAGGAAAAGGGTTTGCATAGAAATTTTCTTTGTTTTTGGTAGACTCCCCAGGTAGTCTACGAGACGGACCTCCTATCCTATTTTCGTGTAAACTTTTCACCTTTGATGAAAATTTATCCCAAGATATCTCACCATGGTCCAGTCGATCAATCAATCTTACAAAATGATATCTACAACAACAATAAAACACAAATGAGCAATAAGTCCATGTATAGTTTCATGTTTATTGATTCTCTTATCGCAATCAAGATTAACTGTTCTAATAACATAAACAAAAATACGTACCTGTCAGGATTTATAGTTTTTCGAAATCCTTCAAATTTTCGATGACCTGCAATTGCCTTGGCCATATTGCCATCATAGGTGTACACAAAGACATCGCTCTCAACTGCTACAACATAGTCTAATGCAGCAAGCTGGTTTTGGTGAAGGAGAAAAGGCTCTATTTCCTCTTTTGTGGCTAATTTGGAATGACTATAGATATTTGGGTACTTATTTTGGAGTGTTTTTATTCCATTATAGCCATAGATTTCACCAGCAACTATGTAAATCTTTGTATCATAAGGATATCCCATTGCCTCTAGAAACATAGTAGCCTCTCTTGGGGTCATGGGGCATAACCCTTCAAGTCGTCGTGTGGCTCCATTGATGTTTTTCTCTTTCCAGATCTTTGATGCATACCTCATTTTCCTTAATTCTATATCTTCTGCTTTAGTGAGATTATGATTGCATCCAGTGAAAGCAAGCATGTCTTTTTCATACCTGCAATTAACATTATCTCATTCAAGAAGGTTGAAAATTGAATAATGAATATATATGACTCGCAAATTGTGCTCATTAGATTTTTAGCTGGCACCTTAAATGCAGAGCTATGAATCTTTCACCATTATTCCCAAGTCTATCAACCATCGTCTTTCCAAGCTTTTCAATTGATTCTCTAAAGCGTAGTGCATCATACATTGCGCGACAACGAAGCCTTTGGATCGAAGGCATAACCCCATTATTTGCAAGGCGTGAATCAGAATGTGTAAAGTTGATCACTTTATGCTTCTTCAGTAGATGAAGAATTTTCTTTTTGTAATAGTTCGGCTGCATGCTCAAAATTAAAAACAAAAAAAAACAAAAATAAAAATCACTCATTGTCATAAAACAAAGCACAACTAACTCTTTTAAAAGATTTATAACAAATAAAGTACACCTTAGACCAAGAAATCGGAGCTTTTTGGAGTGGCTTTACTTTGGCAAGTTGTTGTGGGAGTGACTCGAGGATCTCAATATCATCTTTAAGAACTTCAATAAAATGCTTCCAATTGAAAATATCTTTGAATTCACTGAATCAATGAATTTTTCAAAGAAAAATTCAGTCCCTACATGCTAACAAATATCCTATTTTAGTAAAGTCATCTTAATTAAGATTTCACATACCTTGTATCTGTCCAAAAGGAGTCATGATCTAAAGAAGGAAAAACAAGGGTTGCGTTCAAAATTTTGGCTATAGCAACCATGTCACTTATCTGCATTAGATAAAAATTACAATTCTAAATAATAATATTAACAGTAATAAGACTACTATCAATAATAAAATTAAGGATAAGCAGACTTTAGGTGTAGTTGCTTACCCCAATTTTCATTTGATTCAATCCACCATTAGCATGAACAAGAATGTATCCATTTGTCACTTTAGTGGATCCTAGAAAAGGGAGAATATTAGTAATATATGTAATATTTGCCAGTTTTATATAACTCAACCTAAGTTTTTTTTTTTAATATATTAATTGACTCCCCACTAATACTAATACTCGAATTCAAGTTTCAGAAACCACAGCTAAATCTGACAGGTATAAAGACAACCTAAGCTGTATTTAAGGTTGTGAAGAGACCGAAGCTAAAAAGTTCCAAGGACTTAAAAGAGGCAAAAGCAGCTGCTTACATACTTTTTTCACTTTTGTACCGCCCATGACAACGGTAAAACTTGTCGCTGTTCGGCTTCATCCATATTTCCAGATCCTGCTAGTGAAAATTTATCGACAATGACAACTAGAAAAAGATATGTCATAAAAAAAGGTCCCACCTACTCCAATTACTCAATACAGCCTTGCAAATATAAAAAAAAAAAAAAAAAAATTAACGTTCCATCATTGGAAGAAGCTATTAAAAAAAAAAAAGTGTCGACATTTAAAGGTTAACTACCCGAGAAACAATTCTCATGTAACATAAATATAATCGAATGCATAGACTTGAAGGAGGCGTCGGAATCTATAATCAACATATGATTGCTTTTTACTTTCACACCATATATAGAACTATAATGTTGTGGTAATCTAACCGGATGCTTGAGGATTGGAGGAGGGAAATGCATGGAGCCGGAAACAATCTCTTCTTCCACCACAACATTCTGTGCAATCTCGGCGTGAGGATCAATCAACTTTGGCTCCAACGTCTGCAAAGTACTCAACAGGGCAAACTTGGTCAACGTTGTCCAGAGTGCAAGGAACGTCACAACCGCGAATATCAAAGGGCCCATCATCCCGGGCCTCAATAACTCCGGCAAGTGCCGCACTCGTTTTTTAAGGAACGCCGCCGGCGACCCCATCGACCTATTAAGCTCGTACTCAACCACTGATCGCCTCCTTGTCTTGGTAGACATGGTAATGCTATTTCCGGTGCATGAATGATCGATAGGACTCGCCATGGTTGTACAGGTGGAGAAAATAAATAAAGGATATAAATAACTAGAGAAGGAGAACAGGGGTTCGAGTGAGTGGGTTTGGTGGAAAGATAGAAAAGAGAAGAAGGGGGAGAAGTTAATGGCTTTGTTGTTGCAATGGTTTTAGTGGCAGCGGAATATAAGCCGAAGTAGACTCCTTTTTAGTAATGGTTTTTGTTTTTTTCAAGTCTCTACGTTTATTTGATTTGTGAGAGCACAACGATGAGTATTTGACTTCAATTCTTATTAAGGAGTTATGTTAACTATTTTAAGCTACCTGTCGTTGTATCTTTGGTCTTTTTTGGCTTTATCGATTCATGAACTTGTTTTGGTGTATTAATCTCATTGGGTTTTGGTTTTCTTTGGCATTTATCTTGTTCAATTGTCTACTCTAGTTTTGAAATAAAAAGATATGGTGATATAAAATAAGCAGATATAATGAAAAATATTTCTTTATTTTCTGACCTAGACAGTTAAAATCATGAGGGAAAAAAAAATCAATTTATCATATGAGTATACTACAATCATAGATGCAATAGCAGTTATTTGAAAGTACTGGATACTAACTAATAATTACACGCCATAAAAGATAAAAAAAAAATATTATACAATTAAATGTTAAAGAGTGAAAAAATGGTGAAACTTTTTTTAAAAAGGGTTTTTTTTAATTATTATTTTTAATTTTTATTTAGGAGGAAACTTAGGAAGCTAAATCAGTAAATTCTAATGCTTTTTCTTTCAGTGTCCCTCTAAAGACCCTAATTTTTTTTTAAGACATCAAATTGTCAACTAAATTCTTGAGCATGAATTTCGAAATTTCGTTACATCCACGAACTCATCTGCCCAATGATGTGCTTGCAACATGCTGATTTAGAGAGTTCGTGGGATGCGATTATGTGTTCATTTGTGGGTGGCAAGTCAATCATCACTGGAGAAGAATTCATAGGCTAACATAATAGTGATTAGTGGCCAAACGCAATTTCAACCAACGACCGGCAATCGCATTAGTGGATTTCAATAGGTGGGGAAAGCAACGGAGACAAGAGGATGGATCCTTACCAACTCAAGTATTATTCTAATCTCTGTCTCAACAACCTCAGTACAAATGTTCTCCTTTCATAGCTGATGATTATGGGTAATAACATCTCCAACTTTTTCCCAATTTTTTGAAAGAAAAAAAAAACACAAAAAAGCAAAAACAAAAGGAGAAGACTTTGGTTCCTAATTCCTTAGATAGGTTTTTGAATTTCCTTTTTCCTTTTTAAGCTTATTCCCGTAAACTAGCACTAAAGTATGGACAACATGAAAGTAGTGCAACATGTCTATCGAGAAGGAATCGTGTGGCTGACTATTTGACCTTCCGAGCACTTTCGCAGAGCATCGGCCTCTGTCTATTGCCACAACTAGCAGTGGGAGCGAAGTGCATATTACTAGAAGATACAAAGAGGAGTGGCAATGCTACGTAATGTAATTTTGTAATCTTTAGTCTTTCGGCCTTCCATTTGATAAAAATAAAATTAAAATGATAATGGAAACAAAAATCCAGCAGTGGGCGTTGGGCCCAATTGTTCTATATTTTTCATTCTCAGATAAGTATGGCCCAATCAGCGCCAATTTAAAACATCATATCTTAACCCAAAATTAGCGTACAAGACCCAATCGATCGAAGGTGGGCCTGGGTCTATATAATTCGTCAGAATCACAAATTAGGGTTTCAGCGTCTCTTTTTTTTTGGCATCCTTTGAGGACAGCTTTGCCTCCAGATTGAAAATGGTGAAGGGCCGGCAAGGAGAGAGGGTCAGGTCTGCGGATCTTAGCCAATATTTATTTATTTTTCAGAATAAATCTCGCGATTTAATCTTATAATTTAATATATTTTTTTTCCTTTTTCATTTTGTATTTAGACTCTACGTGAGAGGAACCATTCTGGGATACAAGAGGTAATCATACTTTAACTTTGATGAAGTACCTTTTATATATATGTGTGCGTGTGTATGTGTGTGTGTATTCTTTAGTTGGTTTTGGAAATGATTGTTGGCCTCCATGAAAATTGGAGCATAGAGAAGAGCAAAATGTTTGATTATGTTTCTGGTTATTTAGAATCTGTAGAATAAAGGTATGGAATGTGCAATAAAATCAGACGATAGAGATGTGAATTGGGTTGCTTATGGTTTATGTTTTGATTGCTAGGAGTGTAATGTAGCAGAGGAAAATAGATCTTTGATTGCTAGAATAACTGTGTTATTTTATAGTTTGTGTCAAGGTTGATAATTTTGTTGCGTGAACTGGTTTGGGGATTGAATGTTATTTGGCTGTTAGGTCCAAGTCAAACCAGTACCCAAACACATCTCTGCTCCAGATTGAGGGAGTGAATACCAAGGAAGAGGTTACATGGTATGCTGGAAAGCGCTTGGCTTATATCTACAAGGCCAAGGTGAAGAAGAATGGAACTCATTATCGCTGCATATGGGGCAAGGTGACTAGGCCTCATGGTAACAGTGGTGTTGTTCGAGCTAAGTTCAAGTCTAATCTGCCCCCAAAGTCCATGGTATTGTAAAAGAATCAGTGGTGAAACTTGAAATTTCAGTGATACTTCAGTGATATTGCATTTTTGGTTAAATGGGTCTTTGGTTCCTTTGTAGGGAGATAGAGTTCGAGTCTTCATGTACCCCAGCAACATTTAAGGTAAAGTTAACTGTCTTTCATTTTTATATTTTTTTTTCTTGTCTGTTGTTTTTAACAAGAATTTGCTTGTTTAGCTTTAATTTCTAGCGGATTAATTGCTTTGATATCTGGTTACTGTTTGTGCCTATAATAAAATTTGGTTTTGCCTATTTTGTATGGCTGCTTTGGCAATTGTATAATGTTCTTATTAGTCATGGTCACAAGATGCATCGATGCTCAGTAAATGATTTGTACAAGACTTTTCAATTAACGGATAAGTTGCGTAGCCTTGTTTTTTGATACTTTTCATGTTGGATGCTTTGTTACAAATTTTTGTGAGCACCTTGAAGTTCAATTTCAGCAAGTTTTCCCTGGCATGTAGTTGCTTTATCCTTGTTTTAATTTATTTCTCCGTTCCCTTCTCCAGGTTTTGTGGATGGAGATGCAATTACCTTGTTTACTGTAAGCTAATTTTCAACGTCTTTTGGGCCCTTTTTCCAGTGTGTGTGCTAGAATGGGGGCTGAACATTTCTTTTTGCTCTTTGGTAATTCAGTCATAAGTTCAATTTTTTTTTTTTCTCCAGACCTATTATGTAACTGCATATATGGCATGATAAAATTACTCGGCTTTCTTGTCTTCATTGGGTCAGCGTTTAGTTAGGCCTACGTATTACTATTTTCTTTGCTTTTTGGGGGCCGGCCTTTCGGTGGAAAGAATAAACCGAGCCCAAACGGCCCGCAGCCATGATCTCCCTTTGCTTTGGAGGCGGATGGATTCATCCATCTTTACCCTTCTAGTCGGAGAGCTGTAAAAACTGAAAATGGGGCGTTTCCAACGTTGCCTAAACGCGTTTGCTTGCAACGATGGAAAGGAGAGTAGCTGGAATCTATTTGAACCGACACTTCATTTGTTAGGAATGGTGTCACATCCATCTTACGTCATCTCATCTACACGCTTCGTTCCAATTTTCATGCCCCTTCATTTTTCTACACGAGCCATCCGCGTCCCCACCGCCTAACCTACGTTGCTACTTGCTAATATACCATTTTAGATGAAACAAATCAATACGTTTATAATATTTATATGATTCTTCATCGTGTAAGTCAAATGTTGGTTGTAGCATACCCTACATGAATAAGTGAGTAAGCAAAAGGGTGATATAAAATTTGTTTTATAGACTTATTTGAATATAATAAAATTTTATACTATACAAGAGAATAATAATAATAATAATAATAATAATAATAATAATAATAATAAAAGAAGGTTATCTGTGCAGCAGAAAGTGGTTTCGCACCAAATATAAAATTTTAGTGTATTTAAATGAGTTCATGAAATTTGTGTTCCATAAAGATTTTTCTTGTTTGGATGATTTATATAAAGAAGTAAGTAATAAAGTTGGTGTCAATTTGGGTCAGATTCCCATCTGCGGTTTCCTAAACCATAGGGCGGCGAGAGGATGACCATTATTCATCACATTAAAAACTTACTTTTGGTGTTGATGTCTTGATGAAATAAGAAACATTGTTAATACAGATGCACCTAAACTGCAACGTCATGTTTCTTTATTGATATGTATGCAGCATGTATATTATCAAGATAGATGTTAAAAAAAAAACTATATATATATATTGCACACGCGCGCGCACAAACACACACACACACACACACACACACACACACACACACACACACACATATATATATATATATATATATCTATGTGTAACATATATGTTTTATGTAATAATATATCTAATCTATGTTTTATAACTGCTTCCACATTATATTCATATCATAATTTTATAAGAATTGATGTGTATGTATCATATATGTGCCTATATCTACATGTTCATGGATCATTCACAACTAAAAGTCGCATATCTGTAAAATAAATTTGTTTGTCGGTTATGAGGCCGTTTGGTCATACTTAATGTCACGAGAGGTATTATTCTGCGTCTTTAGGCTCTGATTCCTTGGAATGGTGCTGAATGATTCCATCAAGTAACATTCTCGTTGATTTTCTATTTACATCCCACATTCAACTGCGGATAAGGACTTGTATCTTGAACAATGTATCTACTTTTCATAAGGGAGCTAGTTCATACATTTTTA
Source organism: Kandelia obovata (assembly GCA_021464305.1). Classification (NCBI taxonomy): domain Eukaryota; kingdom Viridiplantae; phylum Streptophyta; class Magnoliopsida; order Malpighiales; family Rhizophoraceae; genus Kandelia; species Kandelia obovata. The sequence goes on along the minus strand of CM038474.1, from coordinate 11,140,132 downwards.
TTCCCTATTGGTGATATTTATAATTGCTTCTTTGAAAATAAATAATATATATTATAAGTCAAACTCTCATATTTTGTCGATTATATTATTTAAAATTTTTAAATTTTCATAAAATTTATTTTTGTCTCGTACACTCATTGAGCTGGCACATTTGTATGTCTAACGTAATCGCATGTTTTCTAGAATGAAAATAATTTTAAGTGATGCCATAACATATATTCAATGCTCGGATAATGCGTTCAATGATTACGACTTAACGATAATAGGTCTGGAAACATTATATTAATAATAAATTTAAATATTTATTGCAATGTGTAATGAAATTGTAATGATCATAAATATAAGTAAGCATAAATACACACTCACACACATACATGTAAACACTTTTAATTATAATAATACCTTATTTGAGTAGGGGAAAAAAAATGCATCTATTCAATAATATCTGACTTGTGATAATAATCTTCCAAATATATATTGTCCAATGATTATTATAAATGATAAAATTAAATGTATGATTATAATAATAAATTCACACGATTAATTATCGGATAATTAATGTGCATTTAACTATAATCTCTCAACCCATTTAACTAAACGTGTATTAAATATTTATTCTATAGATATTTTTAACGCAAAAAATGCAGTAAATTTAGCATCGTCTATAGAAATAAAACTAAATGAAATAATAATAATAATAATAAAGAAACATAGCACAAGTCCTCACTTAAGGCATCCATCTACATTAGAAATAAAAAGGAAAATGGTAGCAAAATTATCTTATAACAAATTTACATAAGAAGGAGCGGCTGCTTACCTAAGAGAGCTCCTGCATGGCTACGGAAAGGATCAGGTAAAGCGAGTAAACAAATACCCAAGAAGAAAAAAAAAAAAAAAACACAGAATGCTAAAGAGGCAAATAAAGAGAATAGATGTGAAGCTAAATGAAAAGTCCATGGCTTAAATTTTGAACTAAATGACCAAGAAAATCAATAAAAGTGTATACATAAATTCTAAGGAACACATGCAGCCATGTCAATAATCTTGCAGAAAGCAAAGAGGTAACATAAACAAACCAAATATCTGAATGTAGCATATTGGACAATCTCCAATTCTTTGATCCAAATATGCATTCAATTGTAATTTCATGCTTAATGGCTCTAAGTCATCTAACTGAATTAACAAAATCTTTTTAGTGTCACTCCAAGCAATATGGGTAAAATCCTAGCTGTAATAAGGTTACCAGGGGCAAGGGAAAACATCCTTTATATAATTAATCTTCAATATCAGACAAAGAAACTGAAGGAACATTTTTCTTTTTCCTAAAGCAATTTTCAGCCAACGCCACAGACAAATAGCAATAGTGATTTTGATATAGTCATTCAACTTATTAATTACCCATGTCCTTTTGTTTTTTTTTTTTTTTGGTCGGTTGTTATGTTTCACCACAACTCTTCCCCTTCTATGCAACTATTTCAATTTTTTTATTATTTTGTTCAATGAAAACAAAGCTTGTTAAAGAATAACGGTTGAGGCAAATTAATTGTGATCCCCTTCGAGTTGTTATTCTCCTAGGCAACTGTAACAATTTTGTTATTGATTTTGTTCAATTAATATAAAGCTTGTTAAAGATTAACAAATGAAGGCAAATGGGTTGTGAAAAATTGAATAAATTAAAAGTCATATAGATCATGTAATGAGGCAAAAATGCATGATAAGTATACATCACAGCACACCCAAATCAAAGAATTAGATATATTATATAAATACAGTATGTGTATGTATATCCGTTTGGAATGTATATAAGTAGAGGTAAATTGTTGGGAAATTTGTGAAAATGCACACGTAAACCCCAGCAATATTGTGAAAAGTACCAAAAAAAAAATCTAGTTTAAACATTTTACTTATGTGTCACAGTTTTATTTATTTATTTGTCAAAAAAATTGATATTATCTTAGTGCATAATTGTATGTTCACCTAATATATATAATCCAAAAAAATAACTGCATAAATTTCAGGTTCATTCCTTTCCTCTTTTGCAGTGCTTCGTTTACCCTCTCTAATATATCTTTTTAATAAAAACTCAGAAAGTCAAATTAGTCTTTCTTCTATGCTTTAACCAAATCACTCAAATATTTTATTTTTACTAAAAAGTTCCTTAAATTATAAATTATATAATAAATTAATTCTCCCATAAATTTTATACTTTAACAACTAAATATCCTTTAAATGACTTTAAACATATATTTCTTTTAACGAGCTGATACAGCTCTTTGTGTTTATACAGCCGACAAGGGATAAGTATAATTTTTCTTCCTAATTTTTTTTAAAAAATATAATTCTAAATGTATAATTTGTTTCAATTCAACTCTAATCATTATTATTATTTTCGATTTAGTCTAAACAATAAAAAAAAACAAACCATTAAATTTATATATATTGATCGAATAAAAAGATAAAATAATTAAAATATATATTAAAAATATATTTTTTATTCAAAACTAATTCCATATACAAACAATCAATGCTACCGCCACTGCCACCAATGCCACCACCTCCTTCTCATCCTCTTGCCGCTCTTCTCTTTTCTCTTCTCTCTTTTTCTCTTTTATTGGTATTAAATGGTAGTGGTGGTTTTTATTTAAAGTTGATTTGAAAAAATAATAATAATAAGTATTTAGTTTATTTTTTAATTAATATATTAAAATTTTTTAAAATGTTTGTTATCAATTAAATTTAGTTTAAAAAAAATCGTCATATATAAGACAAATTGAAATAGCTTAAGAGTTTAAAACAACATTAAAACAAACTGAGAGGTTCAGGACAAAAACAGAAAACTGCCGCCCACTCTCCTTTGGACGGGGGTGGGGGCCCAGCTGCGGCTCTCCCCGGAAGCCTTTGTTAAATCACGAAAAAGCACTCGGCAGAAACAGAAAACGTAAAATTGCAAACACCAGACCACGAGAACGGCAAAAGCAGAGCGGGAGGGAGGGAGGGAGAGAGAGAGCATTTATAAATCGAAAATCAAACCGAACAGCAAAACAAAACACCCACGCGCCCCCCTCAGCCCCTCTTCTGCACGTTTTTGCCGCCGCTGGTACCGCCAGCACCTCCTCCTCCTGTCTCTTATACACATCTAGATGTGTATAAGAGACAGAATTCTAACAGGTACAATTTTACAATAACAAAGGCGAGGGATTTTTCTCTGTGAGGGGCAAATAAAAGGAACTTGATACGAGATATATTATCTGAACATATAGAGGGTTCGTTATTTTATTTTTTTGTTGGAAAAGAAAAAACAGAGCGGCGGCGGCAAAGGACTGTCTCTTATACACATCTAGATGTGTATAAGAGACAGGCTGCGGCTCTCCCCGGAAGCCTTTGTTAAATCACGAAAAAGCACTCGGCAGAAACAGAAAACGCAAAATTGCAAACACCAGACCACGAGAACGGCAAAAGCAGAGCGGGAGGGAGGGAGGGAGAGAGAGAGAGCATTTATAAATCGAAAATCAAACCGAACAGCACAACAACACCCCCACGCCCCCCCCTCCGCCCCTCTTCTGCACGTTTTTGCCGCCGCTGGTACCGCCAGCACCCCCTCCTCCTCCTCCTTTGCCGCCGCCGCTCTGTTTTTTCTTTTCCAAAAAAAAAATAAAATAACGAACCCTCTATATTTTCAGATAATTTATCTCTTATCAAGTTCCTTTTATTTTCCCCTCACAGTGAAAAATCCCTCGCCTTTGTTATTGTAAAATTGTACCTGTTAGAATTGTTGTTGTTATTATTATTATGTCACAGGTCCATGGGAGACCCTCCGCTCTCAATTAACTAACCGACGGTCAATCTTTTCTTAGATCCATACAATTCGGGTGCGATTCATCGCACCTAATACTTTCCCGGTCAAATCTCGACCGTCATATCGGAATTGACGGATCTACGGCCGGTAAGGAAGAAGAAGGAGAAGAAGAAGCCACAGCCGCCGCCATGAAGAGCACGTCACGGCTGTTCACGATCGGTCTAGTGACGTCATGGTACTCTTCGAACATAGGCGTATTGTTACTGAACAAGTACTTGCTGAGCAATTACGGGTTCAAGTACCCGATCTTCTTGACCATGTGCCACATGACGGCCTGCAGTTTGCTGAGCTACGTGGCCATTGCGTGGATGAAGATTGTCCCGATGCAGACCATACGCTCCCGCAACCAATTCTTCAAGATCTCAGCCTTGAGTATGGTGTTCTGCGTGTCGGTGGTGTTCGGTAACATCTCCCTGAGGTTCTTGCCCGTCTCGTTTAACCAGGCGGTTGGTGCCACGACGCCGTTTTTCACGGCTGTTTTCGCTTACTTGATGACTCTCAAGCGGGAGGCGTGGCTCACTTATGTCGCCTTGATTCCAGTCGTTACTGGAGTTATTATTGCCAGCGGCGTAAGTATCTTCTTCTCTTTTGTTTACGTTTCTCGTCCTTTTTATTTTCTTTTGCCCATTTGTTTTTGGCAATTTTACCTATGTTACTGAAAATAATTGTGGAAAATGTTTTGCTTACCAACTGCACAGACGAGGGAAGACAGTGAGAATTGATTGTATTCCCATGGTTTGCATAGCTAAGGGGTTTAGTTGAATTTTGATTGAACTGGATGGATTTGAAATCGAGTGCTGTTGCTCGTGAAATTTGGCTTTTGGGGTCGTAATCAAAACTGTTTGATTATGGCCTTTATGGCAAGGAATCACTCCATTGATAGGGAAAATATGTTGTGTAATGAATCGAGAGATAGTCTGACAAAGGTTCTTTCCGGTCTTAGAATTTTAGTTGATTCACCTTCCACAAAACTTTTGTACTTGCTTGCATTATATTGTGTTATAGTATGTAGGAGCAAGTGATTTGAAGGGCTGCAGGCATTCTTTTGATTGTAAGGAATTGGACTACTATCTTCTGTGGATATTTACCATTATTCTTCTCCTTTTTGTGGCCGTAGGGTGAACCAAGTTTTCATCTATTTGGGTTTATTATGTGCATTGCTGCTACTGCAGCAAGGGCACTCAAATCAGTGCTGCAAGGGATTCTGCTTTCTGCTGAAGGGTAAGGATGTTTGTGAATTGTTATCTGCATTAGTTTTGTCACCATTGAAGGCACTGAAGTCATTTCTTACTATAGTTTCACATTCATCCTGATATGGATTCAATAATGAGAGACCGTTTTTTTTTTTTAACTACTTTCAAGGGAGAAGCTGAATTCTATGAATCTCCTTTTATACATGGCTCCAATTGCTGTTGTACTTTTACTCCCTGCAACCCTTGTTATGGAAGATAATGTGGTTGGAATCACATTGGCCCTTGCCAGAGATGACATCAAGATCATTTGGTACCTGCTATTCAACTCAACACTGGCATATTTTGTAAATTTGACCAATTTTTTGGTCACAAAGCATACAAGTGCCTTGACACTCCAGGTGTGTGTTGCTTTACAGATGGACTTCCTTTGATTTGTTGGTAATAGATTTTGTGATTGCAATAATACTCATTTGTACTTAAGGGTGGGCCCCAAGAAAATATTAGTTTTCCCACACTGAAAAAAAAAAAAAAAGAATGAAGGAGAAGGCTCATGGTGTCATAATTAAGACATAACTGAGTGAAACTACATGAGTTAACTAGTGTTGGATGACTTGGCCATATTTTGAAATAGCATGTTTATTGTTGTCAATTATCAGACAATTTCTTTGCATGAATTCAGTTCAATGTTCTCTGAATATGGAATATGTGTTTTCCCATGCTAGTTTTGACTTATAATCTCCATGAATGAATATGGAGTACATTGGAATAGTGCGTTAGATGAATTTCTGCTTGTATTGCTTCATTGAAATGTCAAGAATTTTTGAATGTTGTCAGTATTGGGTGCACACATTACACAGTTTGAAAATATTGTATTCTTAAATGTTCAAACACCATTCGGTTTGGCTAATCTGATAATTTTTCTATCATTTTGTTGGCTTACATGTTTATTTCTGATTTCTTCAAATTCATTTTCTGTTGTAAGCCCACTTTTTCCTCATGATCACATGCAAGAGTTTTCTGAGTCTTTTTCCTTGAAATATTCAAGACTCCCTGGTATTTGGTATCACTATTTGTCCAAAATCATATACAACACATGTTTCTTTGTATCTTGAGGTTAAAATTTAAATGGGTTAAGTAAGTCTTTGATAAGGTTGCATTTGTTCCAAAATGAATTCAAAGTTTTTCCCGGCAAGGAAATTGTTGATCCAACCAAGTTCTGGATATGGTCTTGTTGTCATGAATTAGACATTTTTCTTTGTGCAAGTAGAGAATGATGATGCTTGTAGAGACTGGATCATACATGACTCATTGGATTTATCTTTAACTTGCCCATGGCAGGAGGGAAGCTAGCATGCTTTGAAATGCTAACAATTGTGTTCAACTAGCTACACTTTTGAAAATTCCTGATTCTTTCCCCCTTTGTTTTCAACATTTACAAATGAGCTTTAGTTGGAAGGGAGTTGAGATGGATAACACAGTAGGAATGAAAGATCCATTGGTCAATCAACAATGTGCTCTTGCAGTGTCTTTATATGTTTCATTTTCCTTCGGTGAGGGTTTCTTTTATTTTTGGTTGGGGGATGGGGAGAGGGGAATGCTTATTCTTGTGGTGTTTTTGTATATCCAGTAGGGCCCAAAAAGTCCAGATTTCTGCCCCTATTGGTTTTTAATTTTGGACTCAATCAATGTCATGCTTTTCAGTTGCATTCAATATTTTTTCTTGTCTTAGCGAGTCAGGTTGGTTTTCAAATGATTGATGCATTTGAATATCTGTGCTATCTCCTTCTTCTATTTCCTTTTTAATCTCCTATGTTTGTTCTCTCAAGTCTTAACAAAGAAAGAGTTATTGATCTTCCAGGTTCTAGGGAATGCAAAAGGTGCTGTGGCTGTTGTGGTTTCAATTTTGATTTTCAGAAATCCTGTATCTGTCACTGGGATGCTTGGTTATACGCTCACTGTCTTTGGAGTCATCTTGTATAGTGAAGCTAAGAAACGGAGCAAGTGAATAGTCGTTTTGGGAAAGCATAAAGAACAATCATATCTCGTTGTCCTTGGGAATAGGACAACTGCAAACCTCTTAGTGGCAAATTGAGGCTGGGTTTAGTCCCAGGGCGGTTTTCTGGATTTTGGCCTCAAATTTTATTTGTTTTTTCCCTGGAAACCCCAGAAATTGGTTTCCAATTTATAACAACAGCTGCAGAATTAGTCAGAAGTAGATAATAATTGACATCTATCCTATTATCCCTGTCTTGGGGTTGTAGAGGAACACTGTTTTACCTCTCATATTCTTTCAAGGAACGGGACTGCACAACTGGGTCTCAACAGAATCAGTTTGTTATTAACATTCGTCATATTGATTAGTTAGTGGAAATGGAACAGTTAAATTTTAGTGTTTTATCTTCTACCTTTTCTGAGGACTCCAGAACAGTTAAAGTCCCAAGGTCTGCTGCTGACTGCTGATAAAGAGATTTGGCTAATTATGTGCCGAACACTTCGACGGAAAAATGTAGAAATGAGTGGCTCAAAGCGTCCTGTTTTTTTGTTTTTTGGGTTTTCGCTTTTAGGCAGAGAGTCTGAGCAGTTTGAATGTAAGCGGTTGATGGTGGTTGGAATGTCTGCGGCAATCCGAACTAAATAAAAACAGCTGAAACAAACGAAATAGTTTTTTCGAAGGAAGTTCGAAGGGCTCAATTAGATCGACATAGTGCGTAGGGTGCAGGGAAGTGAAAGGATTTGATATCTTGATGAGAGAAAATACAAAATCTTAGTGGCCATTTGGGATTAATCCAAATGGTTCATTAGCCAATCCTTAAAATCGAATAGCATGATTAAGCACATTTACGTCGTATGCTATATCATGGATATATGATTGCCTATAATGATTAATAAATATATGCATTCTGACTCTCAGTCTCTCGTCTCATTGTGGTCTATTGATCGGATCCTTTCTAAAAATTTTGATTCCATTCCACGATATGTTGGCAAAAAACCATCTCGATTCCAATTATGAGAGAGAGAGAGAGAGAGAGAGAGAACAAAAAAAAAAAGACATTTGCTAACCCAGAATTAGAAGATTTGGCGTTAATCAGATAAAACGACGCCGCTTCAATCTGGCGGGTTCGATTTCCCTTTCCCGCCAAAAGTATCACGATCCCTCTGTGCCAACGAGCCAGTGATAACTGCCTATATATTCTCTCTCTTTCTCTCTCGCTACCTCTCTCTCTCTCTCTCTCTCTCTCTCTCTCTCTCTCTCTGCTTATACGGCAAGAGCCGAGAGAAAGAAACGAAGAAGAAACAAAGAAAAAACCCTAACAACAAAAGGAATCTGAAGCTCAATCTGTGACTGTGACTGTGGCCGTGGCTGAGACTGTGTGTAAAAAAAAAAAAAAAAAGATGCTAGAGATAAGGCTAGCACGGGGGAGTCTGTTGAAGAAGGTTTTGGAATCCATCAAGGATCTGGTGACAGATGCCAATTTCGACTGCTCAGCCTCCGGATTCTCTCTCCAGGCCATGGATTCTAGCCACGTTGCTCTGGTCTCTCTCCTCCTCCGCTCCGACGGCTTCGAGCATTTCCGCTGCGACCGCGGCCTCTCCATGGGGATGAACCTCACCAACATGTCCAAGATGTTGAAGTGCGCCGGTAACGATGATCTCGTCACCATCAAGGCCGACGACGGCGGAGATACTGTCACTTTCATGTTTGAAAGCCCTAGTATGATTTACTAACTTTATTTTCTCTCTCTCTCTCTGTTATTTTTTTCTCTCTCCCTCTCTTTAATGTTTTGCGCTTCATATCAAGATTATGTCATTTCTTGAAATCTGAACTCTTCGATTTAATGAGATTGGAAATTCTTGCGGTTGCATTTTTATTTGTTAAGTGTTCTGTTAATTTAATTGTTCAATTTTGTGTCGAAAATGTTTCGGAATAAAGCTCAAGATAAGATTGCCGATTTTGAGATGAAGCTAATGGACATCGACAGCGAGCATCTTGGTATCCCGGAGTCAGAGTATCTAGCAATCGTTAGGATGCCGTCTTCTGAATTTGCTAGGATTTGCAGGAATCTTAGCTCCATTGGCGATACTGGTATTTCTTCTATAAGCCTATTCATCATTCACTTTTATCTTTTATTTATTTATTTATTTAACTAATCAGTTCCTTGCAGTTGAGATATCGGTGACAAAGGAAGGTGTCAGATTCTCCACCAGGGGTGATATTGGGACTGCCAATATTATTTGCAGGCAAAATACTTCGGTAGACAAGGTCAGAACTCTTTCCCCTTGAGAGTTGGTGAATCATCATTTTGATCTTCTTTTGTACCGTGGGAATGTCTCCCTGTGAGGGCGTGACGGTTGTAAAAACTGGCAATTAATGGTTGCTGTTGTGGTGTTTGTGTTCACAGCCCACAGAATGTACCACCGTAGAAATGGAGGAGCCTGTTGCATTGACCTTTGCACTGCGATATATGAATTCATTCACCAAGGCAACTCCATTGGCAGAACAAGTGACAGTCAGCATGTCTTCAGATTTACCAGTGGTGGTTGAGTACAAAATTGCGGAAATGGGGTACTTGAGGTTTTACTTGGCTCCCAAAATAGAAGACATGGAAGAGACAGAAGCCCAGTTGGATGCCAGGCCTCAAGTTGAGTTGAAACCCAAAGCAGAGACCAAGTCCAATGGGAAGACCAAGCCTAAGAAGGAAGCGAAACCTAAACGGGCCATGGACCTTGATGAAGAAAGTGAGCTTAGGGTGGAAGATGAGCCAGAGGCCGCAGTCAAGACTGAGAGTGAAGTAATGGTTGTCGAGTAGCTTCGCATCCTGGATTGTCTTTATCAGCTAATTAGGTAAACTGGGATAGTTTGTTACCACAATTAACCTTTACCACTTGCATTACGTATTAAGATGTTTAAATGATGGGCTTGATCGATTTTGCGAGAGTTGAGCCATGAAAGGCTTAATTCTTGGCATACAGAGAGAGAGATATTGAATTCCTTTCATCCTTTTTCTTTTCCTCATTGTCTCCTACTTTACTTTGCAGAGGAGCAACTTTGAAAGGAAACTAGATTCCAATGGAACTGTTCCATGCTTCCTGTAGACTAAAGTGGCCACACTTCCCCTTTGGAGGAGAGCAAAACCAAAAGGAAACAACATCGTGTCACCCCTGCATCTGTGTTCAGTATAAAATCATCAGAAGATAATCCACTGAATACATTCTTAGATGTATTACCACTTGATGGGTTAAAGTGGGAAACAGACTGATTAAGAAAGGGTGTAAAAAGCTCCAGCGTAAACATTAGAAGATGGTAAAACATAACAAACTAATTACTCAACAGGCTTTGCCACAGCCACTTGCACGTGCACGCAAAAACAAATGCAACATTTGATAAAGAAAGAAGCCTTCAATATATAAAGCCGCTTTCACATGAAAAAAATAAAAACATATTTCTAACTCATTACAGATAAAGCAGTCTTAGGAGTTCCCAATGGCTGTCAGCAACACTAAATGGAAATGCTATGAAATTGCTCTGTACACCTAGCAACATTTTTCTGGCTCACTACACTCGCAGAAAAATTAAGAGCTGTCAAATTTGGATCATCCTTGTGCTTGTTCCAGGCTTCTTCAAATTGCAGGCCCTTGCATCTTGAAACAGCAGTACAAAGAGTAATGACTTAAAATGAGCAATAATTCAGAGAAAAGTCAAAGGAATAGAAAGGATGATAATAATTACAATGACAATTAATCAATACCGCTGGAGCAAGGCCAGTATCTCAAGAGCATTTGTTCTAATTTCTTCCCGAGAAGTTCTTAATGCTGCTTCCTTGTACAGAACAACAAGTTCATCCACCAACCTGAAGCCAAAAATTTGCAACTTTAATGTCAGAGAAGACTACATACTTAAATTTCAGATTAGTTCCAAAGCTAAAGAATTATGGATATTAGCAACAAATTAAAGCAGAAATACATAATGAATTGGTTGACTGTCTTACAAGGAACCGCCGATCTAAGTTCTCATTCTTCCTATATGAGTGCAAATGGTCTATAACAGAAATCAGAGACATGCAAAGAGTACTTCCAGGGGTAAATTCAACAAACATCATCTTTTGGGCATCAAAAGCTATCACACAAGAAATAATTTTTGAGTTATTCAAAAACAATCAAATGAAAACTAGACTTAAAAGTGGCTGCCACACAAACATATGCAATGGTACAAAAGTAAGATTCAGTTCACCTTTCAATAAATGGTGTGTTCCTTATCCATGTTAACCTTATAACACTCTGAATTCTTTTAAGAACCTGCACAAACAGCAAGAGATGGTAAACAATTCTCCACAGCATAGTACACAAGTCTGCTACGATGATGATGTTTCAATAGTAACAACAAAGTCTCAGTTCCTGCATTTTTAAAAAATGCCTTCGAAAATTTCTTATTGGAAGCCAATAAAGATAACAAAATGCACGTGTCTGCATTTAACAAAAGCACAAGATTCTTGTAAAACAACTACTCATTGCACAAGTTATTTCATACCAGCAGAACAGTTTGATCATCATCTGCATGCATCCACTGAAAGAAAAGTGGGAACATCCGTCGAGAATGAGCTAATAGCATAATACCAATACCACAGAAAAGCGGTTCTATAAATGTAAGCCATGCAACACGTCGATCCTTATTCCTTGGTTGACGCTCCAAATGACCTAGCATCTCATTTAGTATCATCTCATACCTGTATAAAAGCCAACTGGCATGTCAGAACACAGCTGTTGAAGAAAGGAAAACAGGAAATGCGGAAACAATGGAAAGATTGAGACCATTGGCTACGAGGATTACTCTGCTGGACACAAGTCACAAGCAATACTGACATCTCAACCACATGGTGCCATATTTCATCAGAAGATGCAATATTTTGACAACATGCATCAAGAATCACATCTTCATACCAACCAAGCTCAGCAGCATTAACATTTTTTACAAGGTGTATGAAACTAATCATACCTTGTCCCTAAAATCAAGGAAAAGAAAAGAGCATTAGCAACCAACCTTAATGCGTAAATCATCTACTCTGCATCTGGTTCTCATCATCTCTTTCATTTTTGCAGAATGCCATCATACTTAAAACAACATTTCAAACAAACATCTTAAAAATCAATTAAGTGTACATGGAGAAAATTATGCATAGAAAAAATATATATATACTGAAACGGCTGACAATTGGAAATGTGTCAGGCTTTCAAATTGAAATGGCTACATCTGCTCTGACCCCAGCTCACAGCTTTCATTTCAACAAAATAGCCACAAAAGACAAACAACACACAGTATTGCTGATAAGAGGAAAAATGTAAGCTTTATAGGGTCAATTTTATAATGCGAAGCATGAAAATGGATTGATAACAAATATTTCATCACATGAACGGAAAATCCACCGAGCAACAAGATGTTTGAGGGCATACCACTTACTTTCACCTCCGGTGACCAATGGTCAAGCGCAGTCAACCCACAAGGAATTACCAAAGTACTCAAATTTCCCAAAAGCGGATAATCAACCTAATAAAAGCCCCCCCGGGCAAAGAAAAAAAAGTACATCAACCTTAAACCATCATTTCCACAAAATCAAACTAGAATCGCTGATTAAAATCAGACACAGACCTGAGTAACGAACCATCTAAACTGATAAGCAGCCACAATTGCATACCCGACAGGAACCCTAGCCGACGCCGCCGACACCTCATCCCCGTCAACACTCTTATCAATCGAACTCTCTTTAATCCTCTCTTTCAAACACCCTAAAACATCAGGCATCAGCTCCGCCACCAATCCCTTCTCCTCGCTCACTAAACCACCAGCAGAACAAAGCCTCGAGAGCTCGCTGAAAGCCGAGCTGGCCAGATCTGCCAGATACTCCGGTATCCAAGAGAGTAATTCGTGGGCGGAGGATCGCGCGGCGGCTAGTAAGGCGCACGCCAAAGCGAAGTCCTCGAGCTGCGTCCCAGAACTAGGGTTAGGGTTTTTGTTCAACAGGAGCGATTCAAGAATTGATTTCACATTAACGTTGCTGCCTTCCGGCGGACTGTAACGCGTTTTAGAGAGAGCGTCCAGTATTGAATCCGACGACCTGAATTAATTTACACGTAGTTTCTCCAATCAGAAAACGCCACATTTGATTTAAAGAGGTTCAGAGAAAAGCTTACTTACTGGATTATATGCTCGTTGATGGCTGTCGAGGGCTGGGACATTTTCTCTCTTTTCTTTTCCTTTTTTTTTTTTAATTCTTTTTTTTTCTGTTGTTTTAGTTTTCGTCTCTTGCAGTTGATTTTCAGGCTAATAAAACGACGATGCAAAGCATTACAACGGTGGCAACTCGCCTGGAATCAATCGAGACGCCGAGTGAGTTTGCCACAAAGAACAAATTTAATTATTTTGCATTTGGACGGTAACCTGTTTTCAACTGCCTCGAGGATTCGGTGGCATAAAGAGGTATAATTTAGTAATTCAATGGACCTTTTTCTTTTATTAATATCGATCCCAATTAATTTTAGTTTTTATTTTTTTATGTTGTTTGCCCTTTAATAAATAAAAATTTATATCAATAATAAATTATCTTAATAAACAAAATTTTATGTAAAAAATGAGATTAAATTTAAAATTCATTAATACTCATGATAACTTTTCTTAATAAAAAATTAAATGAAAAAATCAATAGATAATTTCATAAATATAATAACTAACATATTTGTGATTTATGTTTTTTTTAGGGTTGCATTTTTCAGTATTGACATCTCCAAAACCACACACAAATATCACATCGGATAGTCAACCATGCTTTTGCACGAAACCAAGCATTGAAAGAAAAGAAAAAAAAAAAAAAAAACAGAGAGGCACTAATAGCATCCATATTTTCAAGTATTCCAGTAAAATTTTACAATTGTGGGGATGCTGAATCCCATTCATCAATCAAACACGGAGATTAAAAAAAAAAAAAAGGGACAGAAAACACAACAAAGCTAATATAAATATTAAAAGGAAAGAAATGAAAAGAAAAGAGCAGAATCAAGTTTTGTCAATTCCTTGCAGAGAGGAAGCAAAACAAGAAGCAAATAACACCACACAAATAGGCATAGAATTAAGGATGTTATATTCAGGCCTCTGGCACTGAAGCTGCTGGATGCTTCATTGATGCAGACTTAATGAGATGGTTGTAGCTTCCTTTCTCCTTGAAAAGTTGGGCAAAATGGTGTTTGCAATACAATACGCCTTCAAGGGCTGCATAGTTTGACGGGGACAGAGAACAGCCACCATGAGAGCACCTGAAGCATGACTTGTGATATGCTTGACCCTCCACCATTACCTGCAGTTTTTTCGAGATCAATGCAAATTAAGATTTCAAAGTTCTAACTCCATATAAGCACATTCATCTGGTTTGAATCTTTGAGGTATGTCCAGCTTTTGGTTTTGCAAGTTGTGGAACAAGAGGACTGAAGACTGTTAGAGATATATGATAATGGATGAGCTTTCAAATGTCTCCAAGGGCCACCTAACATTGTCCCACAGACCAAATACCAACAATAGCTACATGTATGCTTTCTACACCAAATTATACTAACTTCACTTCCTAACCAGCAGCATTACAGCATCCCGACTGATCAAAATGGGAAGAAAGAATGAAAGAAACAAAAAGTGCATTTTGACAGACCTTGGACCTCTAAAAAGAGTAACCAACTCTGAATGAGTCAATATGGAGGGTGGCAAAAGGAAATGAACTCGAGTAAAACTGAGTGTATGACAGTGAGTATGAAATCTCCAAATCCTACCTTCTCGAGTGGATAAGCAGTTTTACCACAAGTAGCACATTTTTCTTGTGTCCCAGAAAACATGCCAGCAGCCTTGCTGGGTGACCTTGTCTGAAATCAGCACAAGCTATTGAGAATCAGAGAGTGAGCCACCACTATAACACACACCATAACAGGTAATCATTTGTCAAATAAATGCAATGTGATGGGGAAGGGCCATCACCAGTTCAGGAGTTGACTTCTCAGCAGACTTTGTGGCTGTTGAAAAAAAAAA
This sequence comes from Kandelia obovata, assembly GCA_021464305.1. Taxonomy (NCBI): domain Eukaryota; kingdom Viridiplantae; phylum Streptophyta; class Magnoliopsida; order Malpighiales; family Rhizophoraceae; genus Kandelia; species Kandelia obovata. Next base: position 11,125,026 of record CM038474.1, on the reverse strand, counting down.
GGTGCCAATTAAACAGGTAAAAACTAAAGTAGAAATTCAAATAAAAAAATAAATCCATTTTGACAAGAATAAGGGGCATACGTGAGAGGAAGTTCTTGTTGAAACTACCCGCCTCCTTGAACAGCCGCTCAAAGTGAGGCTTACAATATACTACACCTTCCATGGATGAATAATTGCTTAGCTGAAAGCATATGAAAGCACGCAACTTGATCAGCGCAAAATCCAAAAATGCAATCTACTGCTTATCTGGTAAAGTTTGGGTCAAACAAGACAAACAATTTGCTCAAATAAACATCTTAGTTCTCATAATCAAGAAGAATACCATCAACCCAAACACAGTTGAAGCTACTTATTGTTAAAATAATTCATCTCACATTAGTATTGAGTACATTGATTTATTAGCTTCAACATTTCTGAAGAAGCTCTAGTAGCCTACTCAGTGATGCATAATGAAGGCAGAGATATCCTACAACAAAACAATGGACAGCAGAAAGAAACAAATTATTCATCTCAACCTAGTCAATTGTTAAACAGTGCATTCCCATCATAGCTTATCATACGGGCTCCATTTGATGTTTAGACAATCAATCAATAAATCTTAACAGCCTATATGGTGCCAAAAACAAAGCTTTTCAACCACATTCAACCAAAAAGAAGGGAAATCCATTTGCGTAAGGCAACAATCAACAAAACGGTACCTTTAACGTGCCTTTGCAGTGAAAGCACTTGAAGCAAGACTTATGGTAACTGACACCATCCGCGGATAGAAGCTCCATAGGATACACAGTCTTTTCGCAAGCCTTGCATCTCTGTTGGGTACCCATAAAAGACATTGTAGCTGCGAGTACGTGCTTTGGATCTCACTATTTTTTTTAAATCCCCCAAGACAACCTATAAATCACAAACCCCATTTTATATTTTGTTTCTTGCCGTCTCAAACAACCATGGTTGCTCCAATAAAAACGAGACCAACAATATTACAAAAATAATTTTTTTCTTAATAATAATAAAAAAAGAAGTTTCCCAGACACTCAAATGAAAATGCAAAGTATGTATGTGGAATCAACAAACGGCAGTTAAATCACAATTGACTGATTGAATTCAACAAACAAACAAACAAAATAGATCCGTCCAGAGATTAAAGATTGAAGAAAGATGTAGGGCGTACCTTCAACTAGATTAGAGTTTGAGGCATGAGAACTCCTCGATCTGAAAAGTCAAAAAGGAAGTGAAGAATCGAACAACGAAGAAATGGAATGAAAAGTGGCGAATTGTCAAAGTGACTAAAAAGGGAATTTAGAATTTATATTAAAAGAAAAGGGAGCCAAAGGAGCGGGTTATGGGCCTTCCGCCGCTAGCCATCGGCGAAGCGGATGAAGAGAGAGAGAGAAAGAGAGAGAGAGAGATCAAATAGCTGATGCCGTTTTTTGCTGTAATGGAAGAAAATTGGGGTCCACCACGACACTTTTATTACCAAGCATTTTTCCGCTTCAACCAACGAACTCAATTAAGCGGTCTTTTAATTTTTAATTTTTAATTGTTTCTTCTTCTTTGTTGCCTTTTCCGTTGGGGTTGCAATTTACGCCTCGGTCCTTGCTGAGCTATAAAATTCACTGCATTTATTTACTTGCTGCCAATTTCGATATAGTCTGGACTGGAATGGAAGATATTACCTTTTTTTTTTTTTTTTAGACAAACCTTTCACCGTTCAGTTTTGAAGGCGTCATTCTCTTTCTTGTTTTGCGCGATTCTCGTGAATTTTACTTACAATTATACGTGTCATGGACTGAAAGTTTTCAAAAGCCGAACCCAAAAAAATAATTAAAAAAAAAAAAAAAGGGTCTTCCAATAGTTGTGAATTTCAGAATGTGAAGGTCAATAGAGGAAATGAGTTGCGCGGCATGCGACACTGTCACGTTTCTGGACAAAGCACTTGAAGTCCAGGATAAAGAAAGATGATGACCCATTTATTACCCCAAACGCACGAAAGGTGATTTTGTCCTCTTGGTACTGTGCAGTGCCCCGTTACTTTGTGTGCCAACTTTTGACTGCGAATAATTAAAAAACCGAGAAAAGCTGATGGTAAAATATAAAGGCACAGGGCTTCAAAATAGAAAAAAGGAAAAGAAAAGAAAAGAACAGAAAAAAAAGGAAAGGGGGATTGCAAACTAACCATAATTACTTTGGTTGGTTGGTCACAAGAACGAAATTTCTAGATTTAAAATCCATAAAAACCCCTCTAAAATATATTCATAAAATGGGAGTTTCAATTCTCTTGAAATAAATAAAAAACAAAAAACAAAAAATTAAAGAGAAATATAAATCTTTACATTTACAGATTGATTGAATTTGTGCTTTTAGCTTTATGATAAAATCTTAGATATGATTTAAATTCAATTTGGGAAGGTATTTCGTATTTCCATTATTCTCATAAAATTTTATTTTATTTTTCTCAGGAAAAAAAAGAAGAAGAGAAATTTCGTACATGAAAAAAGTAAATATCATAATTGGAGTCAAGTAACACCTTATTATTAAAGGCATGTTCAATAATCATGTCGAGTAATTATTAGGTAGATTGGTTGCATCTTATAACTCCCAATTCTATCCAATTTGTTTTGAATGAAATCAAATCTACCGTTTGATCCCTAGAATATATATATGAGCAAAGCGGGTGAAAGAGCAATAGGAAATATTGGGTTACGAGATGGGCCTCGTATTGGGCCTTCGTATATTCTTCTTCGGAGCTTCTTGTTATGTCTGATCGAAGAAATGATAGATGAAAAATCGAAACAAATTGAAGTTATAAACCGCTTCTTATGATTTTATATTGATTAGAAAATTTGTTGGTATCAGGAAGGTCGTGAGTTCAAATTCAAATATCAGCCATATTTGATAGAATTAAATGTACATCTTTTCTGATAACTGGGCAATGCTATCAGTCATGAAACACTACCACTGCTTTCCTATTTCGTTCAATCAAAAAATAAATAAATAAATAAATAAAAATATATATATATATATATATAAAATAATAATAATGAAATTGGAACATGGATTGGGCCAAGGGCCCTCCACTGGTGTCCCACGGAAGTCAGATGTAATGGACGCGTAGCGTGCGCAGCGCCGCCTCTAAGAAGAACTCAATTAAAACTTTTCCCGCCAATTCCAAGGTTCACTCCAAAAAAAACAAGAAAAGAAAAAAAAAACAAGAAGAAGAAGCAGAAGAAAACGCAGAGCAGAAGTACAAAATCTTTCTTAACAAACCCCATCTCTCTATCTTTCTGGAGAAAGGAAACCAAGAAGAAGGAAGTCATGAAAGCTCCACTCTCCTTCGTCGCTCTATATTTGCTCTGCTTCACTTTCCTCCGTGGCGGCGCTTCCCTTCCCGTTGCCTCCGCCGCCATTGGTGTCACCTACAACTCCCCTTCCTCCGCCACATCTCCGTCTCCGCCCGCCGACAGAATCTCGGCAGCCCTCTCGGCTCTCCACCTCCGCTCTCTACGCCTCCCAAACCCTGACCCCAACGTAATTCGCTCCTTTTCTTTCACCAACACTTCTCTCTTCCTCTCCATCCCCAACGCCCTTCTCCCTGCTCTGGCCAGCAATCGCTCGCTGGCCCTTCGATGGCTGTACAGACACGTTCTCCCGTTCTACCCTCGCTCCAAGATCTCTCTGATTTCAGTTGGAAACGACGCCATCTCCGATGTCGCTCCGTTCCTCCTCCCTGCAATCCGGAACGTCCACCTGGCGCTGCTTGACCTCGGGATCAAGAAAATAGCCGTTTCCACCACTTTCTCCTTCGTCAACGCCATTACAACGGCCTTTCCTCCGTCATCTGCTACATTCCAAGAACCACTCGGTGAACTCATAATCAAACCTTTGCTTCACTTCTTGGAAGAGACCAATTCCTCTTTCTTGGTCAATGTTTACCCGTACAACATGTACCGCATCAATTCTGAGATTCCTTTAGGGTTTGCGTTGTTTCAAGAGCATCCTTTCAATTTCAGGGATGATTTGGTGACCGGTGTGAGGTACAGAAACCTGTTTGACATGATGGTGGATGCGGTCATTACTTCCTTGGCGGTGGCTGGCCACGAGAACACTCCGGTGATCGTGGCAGAGACTGGGTGGCCCAGCTCCGGCGGAGATCCCGTCGAGGTCGATGCCACTCCTGCATACGCTGAGATGTATGTCAGAGGCTTGGCTGCTCGTTTGAGGTCTGGTTTTGGTACACCTTTGAGGAAAGAAGGTGTGCTGGAGACTTACATCTATGAATTGGTTGATAAGGAGGCAAAGCATGGGGTTCGAAATTGGGGGATTTTGCACCCGAATATGACTAAAAAGTATGCCATTGACTTCTCCGGTCATGCCAAGATCAATGCTGCAATGGAGTTTTTGGTGGGCATTTGCTTGGGGGTAATTGGTTTGCTACTGTTCTTGTAGTTTTCTAGTTTCTTGCTGGGTAGTTGTAAATTGGCAATTAAAGTCTTAACCCTTGGTGGATAAATAGGAATTTTGGTGAATCATGATTCATGGTACACATTTGGGGGCTTCTTCAGCAATATTGCAGAGGTAATGATAGCATAGAGGATGTAAATTTTTAGGGTCATTTCTTTTGGCTTTAGATACTTTTGGCCTGGGGGGGGGTGCAAACAGAGGAAACGCCTATGATGCCGGTGATTTTGGTCAGCCTAAGGTGATGAACACTCTGTGTTCTAGGATACGATTGAGAATTGTAAGCTGCTGCTGCTGCCGTTGTAGATATAGTTAGCTAGAATTTCTATACAAATGTATATCTGGATGTTTTGGTACTTGAAATTGATGTTCTGGTTACTCATCTGTTTGCTTCAATTTATCCTATTCTTTTTGTTATGTTTTCTTATCATTTGCTCAACCTTCCATCTAGTTTTGGATGCAAAACCGTATGCGTTTAACATGCTAACTAGTATACCCATGGTTGCAAATGGAAGCTTACAAGATTACTTTCGAGAGTATTGTCCCAATTCCTGGACATTGACGCGGAATCACTTGCTGAAATTTATAGATTCACACAAAATTCCTGGTTCCTGCATGTTATTCTGCATTCATACAGCATGCCATTTGCCATTGCTTTTCTTTTCCTTGTCTTTTTGGACCAGCAGTATTATACGAACAAAAGATGCAATGTGAAAAGCAAGAAACGGTGTGGCTTACCGACTACCCTGATACCAGAAAGCAGGTCCAGACTGATAACTGCAACAAATGTTTGACAAAGAAGTTTGCATGCCTGTCAAGATGGTTTTTAAAATCCAGTGAAGGTTCATCCCTTTCTTTCTTTTCCTTCTTTTTCCTTTGTTTGGAGGTTAGGCTTCTCTAATTGGAACTTTCTACCCTGCTGCGTGATTTAACTTCCTTGTATACTGAAAATATCTCTTCCATTATTTTGGTTTGTCCAATGACATACATAAAAGATTCATCAATGTCGAAGACAAAAACGAGGTTCTTTCTTAAGTTATAGTATTGTTGATCCTATTTAGATGTATTCTAGAAAGCTATGGTAAGCCGTATTGGACTCATCAATGTGACAGCAGGTTCTGAGGAAGTTATTAAATCTTTTACAACTTGCGCCTGCCTTAAACAACAGAATGCCAGAACCCACATTCTAGAGTGGCAATAGATAGCATTACAAGAGTATAATTTGGTCCTAACAGAAAGGTATCTAATCACAATATAAGTTTAACCAAGCATGTTATGCATTCATCCTGTGCTAATTAACAGAACAGCTGGAGCTGAGTGATCTCTAGCTCATTGTCTCCAAAAGGAAAACATTTCACAAAGGAGGGATGGACAAGTATTGTAGAACCCTTTCACAAAAAGGCTGGATTCGGGTTTCAGAAGAAGACAACTGAAGAATAAGTGGGATTTCATGAAGGAACAATGGAAAATCTGGTACAAGTTAATGAATACTAGTAGCATGAAATGGGATCCAGAAACTAATACATTTGGTGCCAGTGATGAAGAATGGGCTTCATGGCTGAAATTCCTTGGAGGCTTTTCTATCATATCAGACATTTGTTTTTATATTTAATCCTCTCTGGTTTTACAAATTCAATATTAAGTTATGAATGCTATGGAAATATCCAAAAGCTGCACAATTTCAGTTCCAAAAACTAAAGTTTCTGGATGCCCCATCTACATTTAAGAGGCATAGATATAGTCCAAAAAACTGCAGTTCATTTTCTTAAACTGAAGAAGGCTAGTGCAAGGATTGCATGGTCGCAGCACCTTCAACCAAATCCTCCACCTTTGCACAAGAATTATACTCATGTAGGGCTCATGTTGCTTTGTTTTGTCTGAATATTATTTACAGTCAGGAACGCATACCACAGCCTCAGTGCAAAGATGCACAATTGTGCTTGGATTCTTACAATAGTATCTCCTGCTTTTATTTTATCTTCCCCAGTATCAAAGCAGCTTCTTTGACCACAAAATGTTTATGCCATCCATTTCAACGCTTTGACAGAACAATTTAGAGTCGATCATTCTTAAACAGCTCAACAGTCGGAGGATGATTACCAGGAAATTTTCTGAGGTGACTTGGGGAAAAAAAACAAAGCCCACCTGGGAACAGGCATTGGAGGCCAAAAAGATAACAATTGCGAACAGAATTTTGCTCAACTAATTGATATTAAGGTATTTAAAAGAAATTTGTGGATAATCATTGATGATAACAATTATTATACACATTAGAGCAACCCAGTAATTTTGATTTAGCAAGTTGAATTTACAGTAAGAGATTATGAAACATGTATGCAACACACCATGATCTATTCTGGCATGTGTGTGCTCTCTCCATGATTCTCAAAATAGTAATACAGGTTTGGAAGCTTAAAAATGCGCTCTCCTAAAAATGGGCCCGTTAAAGCATCCATTTGGCTGCTAATTACACCCGAGATACGGAATCCCTCCTTCTGCAGTCTTGCCTTTTGCCTCCAAAGATATTCCCGGCTATCAATTTCCATTTCATCTTCAGATCTACAAGAGGTAATGACCAGACATCAGGAATACCTTGAATATAAATGCTAGCCAAAAACAGAGACTGCATAAAAAGCAATGTTACGCAGCTGTTCAACCAGATATGCATTTTCTTAATGCAAACTTAGCATGCAGAGGAAATTAGACTGGAGTGAGAACAGATTCCACCGGAAAAGTTATTGCTAAAAGCAAGTATATGCTTATCATGGATTTTGAATCATTAGTCATGCTAACCAGGAAATCAATCATCACTAAAAATGTTGCAAAACTCTTCTAGCTACCGTAAGTTCTGCACAAGGGAATTTACTACCCTGAACATGTTCTGAATGACCATGGCTGATGCATGCAGTCCCTAAGCTTGAAAGCCTTAAGTTCCATGGTAATCAATTACTCATTTTTTAGAATCCACCATCTTTGACATAAATCCCTAGTGTGAGTGACTTGTTCAATGTCTTGACTAAACTAATGCAGGGAAAAGGCCACAAACAAAAGGCCTTTAGCATATCAAACCGTCATCTTTTAAATGGCTGGTGGTTGCATAATCAATTAGTTGGATTTAGAGAAGAGAACATAGCAAAAGTCCCATACTTAAATTGAATCCAGAAATCAAACATAACAACAATACCTCATTATCAGAGAGGACCAATCTCTGATTCCTGCAAATATGAGGTGCTCTGTGGTGGCATTCCGTTGTTTCTCTGGCTTTCTTGATATCAAAATCAAAGACCACCCACTAGCTTGAAGTTTTGCGAGTAATATTCTATAAAGCATTTGTCTCAAATATATCACATCTTTAAGACAACCACTACAGCCATCTTCATAGAATCTGTGTTGAAAAGAGTATGGATGTTAAATAAATAAGACCAATATCACAGTAAACCAAGACTAAGAAATGTCAAAATATAAGATCTGAAAGGTTAACTGCATTCTCTAACCACAAAAATGAAAAAGAAAAAAGTTGGAAATGTAGACATGAAGAAAGAATTTAAAGCACACAAACTTCCCCAACCATCCATAATACGATAACAAGGAACAACATAGCTGAAATATAATTGAAGAAGGTTGATAGCTTAAAATTTCACTGTTTTCCACCTTCAAAGATGATATCACAGGCTATAAATTCAATATTTGTAAAATTCACAGGAATAAATCCTGACAGGAAAAGCATAGGCTGATCAAGTCACTAAATTCCTATTTGTTCAACAATGCTATTTGAAAGAAAGATGCATGCCTCAAGAAAACCATGCACTAACTTGAACAGGCAATTCAAGAACACCACCAACAAAGTCTGGATCTAATATGTAAGCCAATGATCGATTTGGGATCAGATCCTTGGAAGTATTAAGGCTAACAAAATGGCCAAGATTATGAGGGGATTACCGGCCTATAAAGAGATATGTGTAGTTGGAATGAAACGAAAAAAGGTCATCAATGTCCATCAGGACCACATCTAGACCATCACCTAGTGGCACAATACTGTCAAAGTATGTCTCAACCACCCACAAACTACTGTTCAAATCTCTCTGATATTGATCATCTGTGATGTGTTGATTAGCAAGAATCTTGCAAATTGGAGGAATGGCATCTAATCCCAAGCTGTTCATCTCTGCATGCAGCGTAAAAGTCCTGCAGTAATCATACTCATCAACCTTTTTATGGATTTCAACAATTCCTTTACTCCTGCTCTCGCAGGTTTGCAGCATTACTGTTAATGCAATCAGCAAGGTAATCAATAGAACTCCAACAGTTGCAAGACCAGCAATAAAGATTGTGGCAGCAAAAGATGTCATGTAGAACCCTGACTCTACCACATGTCGGCTGCTCATCTCTGTAACAAAGAAAGAAGTGAACATTAGTTTTCCAAAAAAAAATCCAAGCCATAAACAAATTTAGCACGCATGATTACACAACAGGTCTGCCCACAACCAGAAAACACAAATACCACTCAAAATTAAAAACCAAAAAGGCGTTGGTCCTTACCAGAACCTCTCCTGCTTGGAAGACTCTCAGCGGAGAACTCTCGCCCCAGCAGATGGCCATAAGCTGACATTGTTTTTATTCAGCCAGCAATTACTAATCCAAATCTCAGCTCCCTTCGCATAAACCAAAAGGGTTGCCTCAAAAAACAAACTTTGATTTGGCCATTTCGCCTATCATAAAAACCTGGGACAAACAACTTCCAGACAGATTGCCATTATGTTTCTGTCTTTTTCCTCGGGAAACTTCCCTCGTTCTTTTCATCGTTTTTTTTTTTTTTCCTCTCTCTATTGTTACATTATCTGGACTGGGCCTGCTGCTTCCTATTGAATAAACCAACTCCAGCCCAATCAAAATAAATAAAATAATTTTAAACATTACAAAAATTTATTTTTTATTTATTGTGAAATAAAATAAAATAAAATATTAATATCTCATTATATCATTTTATTAATAAAAAAAATTTTAAGAGTGTAATATGAGTGGTGTAAAATATTATAAAAATATTATTTTTATTAAAATAAAAAATTTAATAAGATATATAAATTTATTTAATTTAAATAAAAATAATAATTTTAATAATATTTTATAGGTTATAATAGTTCAGAAAAACTTTTGTGCCCAATGTTTATTACGGCGACACAAGGACTCCTGAGCGACAGCCCGGTTTTCTCTGCGTATTAGCGAAATGGAGTCGGCCGCTTCTTCTGGTTATGTGGTTTTGAATGGCAGCCAGTTGTGGAGAGGTCTCGTAACAACCCCAAGGCTTCAAAAAGCAAGTTTCTTTACTATTCCTCCAATTACCCTTTCCCTCAAATCGGCAGTTTCTCGCCGGGGGGATTGCTCTTGCCAATCCGCTCTCAAGGACGCGGCGTCACTTTTCGCTCCTAAGGTTGTTTTTTTTTTTTTTTTTTATTGTGGGGTTTCTTTGTTCCTAAAAATTCAGATGGTTGCTCTTCATGATTTAGGCTCTGGAAAAGATTTAAGATTGTTAATCTAAAGAATTTTCTTTGATTGTTCTGGTTGGCGAAAGAAGATGGCGGGAGGTGGCGGCGCTCGTGATCTGGAGCTTTCAAATTTAACGGCTCTGTCGCCTTTGGATGGCCGTTATTGGAGTAAAGTGAAGGAATTGTCGCCCTTCTTGAGCGAATATGGCCTAATTTACTACCGGATTCTCGTCGAGGTATTCGCCAGCGGCAAACATCGGAGCTTTGATTGCTTTCGATTTGAAAAACCTAACTTCCTTCTAGGTTTGCCCTAACTTAGGCACTGTCTTTCAGGTTAAATGGTTGTTGAAGCTTTCACAAATTCCAGAAGTCACTGAGGTTCCCAGTTTTAGTCAAGAAGCTCAGTGTTTTTTGCAAGAATTGATTGATGGGTTTGGCGTGGAAGATGCCTTGGAAGTTAAAAGCATTGAGAGAGTGACGAACCATGATGTCAAAGCCGTGGAGTACTTCCTGAAAAAGAAATGTCAATCTCATGCTGAGATTGCTAAGGTTACTGCCTTACGGCGAATAAGCAGCTTCTTTTTAGCTGTCATGGTTCACGCTCACTTATTTTGTTGCTGAAATTTCCTTTTTCCAATTTCATAATTATATTTCTCTATATCATTCATGTGATACAGGTGCTCGAATTTTTTCACTTTGCTTGCACCTCTGAGGACATCAACAATCTTTCCCATGCATTAATGTTGAAGGAAGCGATGCACACTGTGATATTTCCTGTAATGGACGAACTGATCACTTCTATATGCACCATGGCTCAAGATAATGCAGCCATTCCCATGCTTTCTCGCACTCATGGACAGGTAAAAGGCCTATCTTCTGCATCATGGTGACTCACAAAATTGGGTCTGGTCCATCTGTGATGATTTGGTAAACTATTAGTGTTGCCTTTTCTCACAAAGATAGCTTGTTTGGTTTGTTATGTGGAATGTTCTATTGTGGTGTATGACTCTTAATGTTGTGAATTGAGAATTTGATTATTCTTTGTCAATATGTAGCCAGCTTCACCTACAACTTTGGGAAAGGAAATGGCAGTTTTTGCTGCTAGGTTGAGCGAACAAAGACAAGAAATCTCTCAAGTTAAGATCAAGGGGAAGTTTGCTGGTGCAGTTGGCAACTACAATGCACATCTTGTTGCATATCCAAATGTCAATTGGCCTCAAATTGCTAAAGAATTTGTTGAATCTCTTGGATTAGGTTTTAATCCCTATGTTACTCAGGTATTTTTCCTTGGTTACTAATTACCATTGGCATTTTTTTCATGTTGTAATATAATGCATGTGAAAAACAACCCTTGTTGGACCCAACTAAACCTGTGGTCTGTCATTGTTGATCCCAACCCGGGATAAAGCAACAAGTGTTATAGTAAGTTGGCAACTAGTTATAATAGTCAAATCCCTTTATGAAATGGTTTTTCAAAGTAAAACTAGTCATGTTAATTTCTGGGCCTGTTGAAAAATATGTAAGCGTTCCTCCATTTTTATAGGTGAGTGTGGTCGAAGTAGGTGTAGCAGTGATTGAAGATGACCTTGCAGACTAATATTTGCATTGGACATGTCGAACATAGACCTAGAAATACTCCAATTAGGAAGGGCCCAAATATGGGTAAATGACAAGAAGAGAGCGAGAGGACAACCTAGGTTGACATGAGAATTTTTAGTTGAAAAAAATTTGGAAGACCTACATCTTATACTAAACTTAGTTCATGATATAACTGAATAATGTAAAAAGATTCATGTGGCAAACTACTGTTAAGGATTGAGGCTTTGTTATTGTTATTGTAATACGATGCATGTGATTATTCTTCTGACTGCAATTTATTTATGTTTTGTAGATTGAGCCGCATGATTATATGGCTAGACTTTTTCATGCGGTTATGGTATTTAACACCATATTGATCGATTTTGATAGAGATATATGGGGCTATATATCCTTAGCTTACTTCAAGCAGGTGAGAAATTTGGTTTTGGATTGATAGTGCAAGTTTTTGCCACATGGTAGAAATAATATTAATTTTTTGAAAATATAATCCAGATAACTAAAGCTGGTGAGGTTGGGTCTTCAACCATGCCTCACAAGGTAAATCCTATTGATTTTGAAAATAGTGAAGGCAATCTCGGTAAAGCGAATGGAAGCTTGTCTCATCTCAGTGAGAAGTTGCCTATTTCACGTTGGCAGGTCAGACATATTTTATACTTTTTCAGAGCTGCTCTGATTTCATGAATATATTATTTGGATCATCATGTAATAATAGGCAATCTGTCTGTCTTGGCAACAACGTTTGAATTTTGATTTCTTGTATTCTATTTCCAGCGTGACTTGACTGATTCAACTGTTCTGAGGAACATGGGAGAAGGCCTGGGACATTCCCTTCTAGCATATAAAAGTGCATTACAGGGAATATCAAAGCTTCAGGTATTAAATGTGGTGCACCTTGTCTCCCAGGATGCCTAAAATGCAGTTGTTTTGGGATTCATGTTAACACATTTCTACTGTATTGTGTGGGGATTTCACATGGTTGCTCCAAATTCCTATAGTTAGACAATTTGCAGTAATATGTTCCTGCTTCATGTATTTCATTGTAATTTATTAGGTGAATGAAATTCGCTTGAGTGAAGACTTGAACCAAACATGTGAGGTGCTTGCTGAACCAATACAAACTGTAAGTAACTCTTTTTTTCATAATCTTTTGATGCTTCTTTTGCCTTTTGTGATTTAGACATTGTTTGCAGATTAATTGTTCAGTTTGGTGTATTTTGATTTATTTTTTTTGTTGGGTCATCTAAAGCTCTAGTTATGCACATTTCATTCTAACTCAACTGTTTGTAATTAATCTGCAGGTGATGCGCCGATATGGTGTTCCAGAGCCTTATGAGAAGCTAAAAGAGCTAACTAGAGGAAGAGCTGTTACAAAAGAAAGTATAACAGATTTCATTGGAAGCTTGGAATTGCCTGCAGAAGCAAAAGCCAATCTGTTGAAGTTGACACCCCACACTTACGTTGGAGCAGCCATTGAATTGGCAAAGTCTGTAGATGTCACTATGAATTTGGTAAATGGGGTGAGAGCTTTATAGACTGATAGAAGTAGAATGATGCATTACTTGGGGTTGAAGATGAAGAGTTATTCATACACCAACATTCTCTGGGCGCTGGGAGTTACAATTTTGTGATCTATAGTTATGATAATCTTGTGACAAGTCTCGGACTTGATGGATGTTTTATTGTTCGCCGGTGGCATAAGCATTTTTGTCTTTTTCTTTTTTGGTTGGCGGTGTTGATTTCATGTATTCTTTTGAGAAAAACCCCGGTTATAAATTGCCAGCGTTGCTAGCTGCCTTGCTATAGAACGTTACTGTGAAGCAAGCTTATAATGTTGTTCAGAAGGATTCAGATTTGTATTTCGTCTTTCAGAACATTCGTGGAAAGGGCCGCATTATGGATAGCGGCATAGAGAAACATAGGCTGGATATAAAATGACACGGTACTCGGATTGCTGTTTGATGCTAACAAGTAACAAGATATACGTATACTGTTTGATGCTAACAAGTAACAAGATATAATGCAGGCCGTATGTAGTTAAAGGACAAGCCAATAGAAAATGAGGCTGGTCATCATATCCTCTTCAAATCAGACCAGAGCCACAAGTATTTGAATGATGGTAAAACCTCACCCAAATGCCACTTGATCGTCCTATCCACTCACGTGGCATTACCCAGTTTAACTGCTTATCTTCTATCTCACCCTGTGCCAAGTTTCCATGCCCCGAGGGCCTTAGTAAGCTGAACCATTCCAGTTATCCCTTTCAAGAGCCAGCGTTCCTGGAAGGCAAAGCTGTTGCTTCTCTTTTTATTTTTTTCCTTGGAAACCTGATTTTTAGTCAGCATGGAGACTGGCATAGCCTGCTGCGCCCGAGGAGCCTTCTTGCCTGGTGTTTCTTCTCAGCATTCAAAAGCGCTAATATCTCCATCTTTCATCTCTCCCGCCTCCAACTCCAGGGTACGTATTACTTGAATCTAGGAACATATTTTAAATACAAACAAATCTTGCAAACGCAGATGACGCCTAACAATACACTTAAGATGATATGATTCTATGTTTATATGTCTTCTCTGTAAACTATGTTCGTTAGAAATTAGAATAGCATTATCCTTGTATCTCACAGGCATGTCCAGATTTCAAGGATAGTTGATACTTCGTAATGAGAATTGCATATTTAGAAAGGAGTTTTCAACATGAATGTTTTACTGCACATTCATATGGTTGGACACATATGAGTTGTGAAAAGGAAGTCAAATCTTGACAGAGTCTGAAATCAAGCTCTCTATTCGGGGAATCTTTGCGGGGTGCACCGAGATCATCACTAAAATTTACAAAGGCGAAAAACTCTTCCCTTGTCACCAGATGTGAGATTGGTGACAGCCTGGTGAGTTACAGAAAGGCCATGTCCCTTTGTCTCTCGTAGATTAGGTAAATATGGATAACCATAATGATTTTTGTGATTGTAGGAAGAATTCCTTACAAAGGCGATCCCAGATAAGGGACTCATTAGGTTGTTGATTTGCATGGGAGAGGCAATAAGGACCATCGCCTTCAAAGTCAGGACTGCATCTTGTGGAGGAACACAATGTGTGAACTCCTTTGGAGATGAGCAACTTGCTGTGGATATGCTTGCCAACAAGCTTCTTTTTGAGGTTAGATTAATTTATGATCTACAATGTTTCCCCAAACTTGATGAACGAATTGCTAGTAGATTTAAATTCTTAGCCTGTCCACATAAAACAAGTTCTAAGTAATCAAAAGCAATCTAGCATTGAAACTTTGTGCAAGAAAGTCTAATTTCAGTTATTGACATATAGGCCTTGGAATACTCCCACTTCTGTAAGAATGCTTGCTCTGAAGAAGTCCCTGAACTGCAAGACATGGGAGGCCCAGTAGAAGGTGTGCATATTTGAAACTAATTTGGTTATCCATTTTAAATAAGCCTTCCCACTCCTCAACAAAAAAAAATTATAGGTAACTTCATTTAAGAAATGAGTTATGCTTATGAGGTTATGTGCTTGTGAGTAGGTGGATTCAGCGTAGCTTTTGATCCACTAGACGGATCCAGTATTGTAGACACAAATTTTTCTGTTGGCACCATCTTTGGAGTGTGGCCAGGAGATAAGTTGACAGGGGTAAGGGGAAGAGATCAAGTTGCTGCTGCAATGGGCGTTTATGGTCCTCGAACTACCTATGTTGTTGCTCTTAAGGATGCACCCGGCACCCATGAGTTCATTCTTCTTGACGAAGGTTTCATACTTCATTATGCTTAGTTCAGCTTTATATCCTATCCTAAAAGCCTTGCTATCCTCTTATTACAACTTCCTCTGCTCTAAGAAGCAAAGAATGACCTAGATTCATCAGAGCTGCTTTTGCATTATTCTATGCATTCTGTCTTGTGCAAAATTAATGTGTGTATGGTTTTGCACAGGAAAATGGCAACATGTCAAAGATACATACGAGATCGGAGAAGGAAAATTATTCTCCCCGGGGAATTTGAGGGCCACAGTTGACAATCCTGACTATGAGAAGGTCAGTTTTTCCCACCACATACAAGATCTGTGCAGCTATTGTCTACATTTGCAAACTACAATCACTATTTCGCTTATAATTTCTCTGCTCGGCATCCAAACAGTTGATTAACTATTATGTAAGAGAGAAATACACCTTGAGATACACAGGAGGAATGGTGCCAGACGTGAATCAGGTAACTACTTCTATTATGATTTCCATATTCACTAATCAAAGCAGTTTGTAAAGGAGGTGTCTAAGTGGATATAACATATTTTAATCTGTAGATCATTGTAAAAGAGAAGGGTGTCTTCACAAATGTAATTTCGCCATCTTCAAAAGCAAAGCTGAGATTGTTATTTGAGGTAGCTCCTTTGGGTTTCTTGGTCGAAAAAGCTGGAGGTTATAGCAGCGATGGCTATCAATCTGTTCTAGATAAGGAGATACGAATTCTCGATGAAAGAACTCAAGTCGCATATGGATCCAAGGACGAGATTATCCGGTTCGAGGAAACACTATACGGGAAATCAAGGCTCAAGACAGGAGGAGTGCCTGTTGGGGCTGCTGCTTCTTAAATAAATGCCTTTCCTTTGTGCTCATTTGGAATTGAAATGTAAGCTATCTTGTACTCTAGTTTGCCCACTAGAATTCTGCGTACACGATGAATTAGTACTACCCCCCTTGAGGAGTGCAACTCGAAACTGGCCCTGGATTGGCCAATTGATGGTATGTGCATCGGGAGTGACAATCACTGCTTCACCAAAATTGGCGGTTACATAGCAGTATAATAATGTAGAAAAATTCGCGCCAGGTAGGGGTCGAACCTACGACTTTCTGCTTAGGAAACAGACGCTCTATCCACTGAGCTACAGGCGCCTCTTAGTGAACAATTCGCATCTCACGAAATTCAACAATTAGAACAAAGTCACTGGAATATTTTAATAAACATGTCTCAAACAAGCATGATTAAACTAGGGAATAAGTTGATTGGAAAATAATGTCAATCTCGATTGGCTGAACTAATTCTCATGTCTATAGTCTATAATTCTGTGAGGAAAATTATAAAAAGAAAGAAGCAATTGTGGGAAAATAGTAAAAAAATAAAATAAAATAATTTCTTTCCTCCCCCTAAATGATAGAAGGGATATAATTTCACTAGTAACAGGTGTCAGTATGTCACGGCTTATATATCAAACAGCTGGACTCGAAGTCTTCCATCTGTTGTTGAAGTCTCTCGAAAGCTTGGAATACTAGAACATCGTTTTGGTTTCGCTTCCTCTCGACTTTTGTTTTTTTTTTTTTTTAATATATATATATATTATTTTATTTTGAGAGATGCCCAACTCAAATATAACATCACACCCTTCCAGATGATCCACTCTGAGTAACTCAAAATCAAGTCATATGCTCGCTTCCCATTTCTCTCTTCTTTACATACAATACAAGCTAAAGCTGAAAAGAAAGAGCGAGGAATATTTTTCCCGCTGTTTTCGAGTCCTGCCGATTTCCCAGCATCGTTTCTTTTTCCCACCTGATCGCCTTCTTTTTCTCAACTTCTTGCGAATTAACAAACCGAGTTATATTTTTATGCCCACTGTTTTTGTTCTTTATTTTCTTCTTTAACCTTGCGTGCCAATATAGATTACTTTTTTTTTTTTTTTGGGACATTGATTTATTCTTGATTTTCTGGAACTTTCTATGCTTCAAAAACCCTCAGGGCAAGAAGATTTGATTTGCTTCATCTTTTCAGGATTCTCTTTGATTCTTTGAAGGGAAAATTCTTCTGTTTATGCGGTTAGTAAAAAAAAAGGGGGAGGGGGAGATTCTTGATTTCCTGCATATGATTCTGCATTAAATGCCATAAAAGATTACGAAACAATCTCCCTTCTCTGCGCAAACTTTCTGTTCTCTCTATCTCTCGCTCTGCGCCCTCCTCCCCTCCCCCCTCCGGCCCCTAACTCCTCTGCTTTCTACTGATTGCTCAAAGCATGAACTCGTGAGTGCACATAGCCAGGCACCCGATCGACAGACATGGAAACTTTGTATCCATCTTCCTACCAGTCGAATTCGGATTGGATTAGCCAAAGCACGGCGTGGACAAGAGAAGAAAACAAGGCATTTGAAAGAGCTTTGGCAATATACGGTGAGCACGACCCTGATAGGTGGCTAAAAGTGGCAGCTTGGATACCTGGAAAGACAGTTTGGGATGTAATCAAGCAGTATAGGGAATTGGAAGAGGATGTTAGTGATATAGAGGCAGGGAGGGTCCCTGTTCCGGGCTATCTCAGCTCATCTTTCGCCTTGGAGCTGGTCGATGACCGTGGCTTCGATGCTTATAGAAAGAGGCCTCTGACAGGGAAGAGCAGCGATCAAGGGAGAAAGAAAGGTGTGCCTTGGACTGAAGATGAACACAGGTGAATTTCCTTCCAATTTTTCAGTTTCTTTTCCTTTTTTTTTTTTTCTTTTTAATGTATTCCTGATCTTGTTGTGGGCAACTTTCATGATAAAAACTACAGGCGATTCCTACTGGGGCTTCTAAAGCATGGCAAGGGAGATTGGAGGAATATCTCCAGGAATTTTGTAGTTTCCAAGACTCCAACTCAAGTGGCAAGCCATGCACAGAAGTATTTCATACGGCAGCAGCTTTCGGGAGTGAAAGATAAGAGAAGACCAAGCATCCATGACATCACAACCGTCAATCTCGCAGAATCTGCTGCGTCTGATGGCAGCAAGCCTAGCTTGATAGATCAGTCTGATTTGCTTTTCTCTCAGCAAAAGCCCATTGGCGGGATGCAAAAAGTCCCAATTGACTGGAATCATTGGAAGGATGGATCAATTATGGTCTTTGATTCCAATAAATGCCATGAATTTGCTTCAACTCTGGGTCAAAACTTGTATGCTGGCGTTCAATCGTCGTGGAGGAGCCTGTATCAGTACCCCTAACTTGGTTTCCTAAATGCCATTCACGTGATATCAAGTCCATGTATAAGTAGACTCTCTCCATGTTTCATGGATGAAGCAAGTGCCTTTGTCTGATCATGTGCAAATGTGCAAATAGAATCTGAATGCCAATGCTTTTGTGTTATTCTTTAATTGTGATAGTTTTCTGTTATTAAATCAATCATCGTCTCAATTATCGATCAATGCCTAGTTGGCCCAAAAAAAAAAAAAAACAGTGATGTAGGACTCCCAATTAGGGTTTTAGCTCCAAACTGCAGTCGCTTTTTTTATGAATACTCTCTAGTTCTTGTGGAAGTGAGATTTGTAGATCAAAATTCCCAGAAGACTTGGTTTCAAGGAAACTCAGCTCCAAAGTTTTGAAACCTAAGAGAAGGTAACGCGTACTTAATTTTATCCTTACGTCCTACTTAAAATATATACATATATATATTAATTATATTTTTACAGTTATATTAAGACTCGCCCTTCATTTTTAATACTAAAAAATAATACCAAAAAATCTCGGTTGCTATCAAAATCTCCTCAAGTCTTAGCTCTAAGCATATTGCAGAGATACGGCTGATTTGTGCTGAATTCGAAAGCATTAACAATAATCAATGAATTAGCTAGTTAAGAAGTAAAAAAGAAATTGGTGCATTTTTCAAAAGAGAGAACCAAAAGCAGGTAATGCTTTAACGCCAGGGAACACAAGACAGAGCCATCAGCCACCTCATGGAGCGACGTGGCCAAGCTACAGCTGAGTCGGTCGGCACTCTTTTTTTTTTTTTTTTTTGGAGGTTCTATGGAATCCAATTGCTTAACTTTTTGCTCGTAGGACACTTTGAGACTATTCTGTAGCTTTCTTGCATCTAATTATATAGCCAAGTGGACCAAAAGCTTGATCACTATCACCTAGTCGCAGCTGAGTTAGCATTCCACTTAGTTGGAGCATCGCATGCTTCAATCGGTACCAGAATATGAAAAGATTTATGTATTTAAGATTGCCAATGCGATTTAAATTTTGTGATTATCTTTTCTGCAACCAATCCATTTTTTTGTCTTCTTTCTTTGATATTTCTCTTTCTGCCAACCCAATTGTCTATGGTGGCAAAGACTGTTTGATCAGCACAGTAGCTTCTTTTCAAAGTCTCTGGAATCACCATGTATTTTTGTGATTCTTACTGTTTACTTGACAACCCATGAAATACATTAGTAACCATGGTCCCATGTAGTCGTTCATGGGCAATAGAGAATCTAGCTTTTGTACAAAAAATGAAGAAGAAGAAGAAGAGAATCTAGCTTTCAATTTAAGCAGAACTAGACATATATATTGACTCTTTTTCCTTGACCATGTAGGAATGTGATTTTTTGACCCTAGTCCAATTATTGTTCCTCAAAGATTCCTGTTCTGTTTTGAAGCTTTGGCCCTTTAGTATATGTCAAATTGCAAGATTGTCATTATATCATTTTTTTTTTTTTTTTTTATGGATTGTTCTCTTTTCCTAATGATCTAAACAGTGCAGATTTGGTTTTTGGTTTCTTAAGTGAGAAAGACGCTATTTTTGTGTGAGAGTTATGAACTGGCATTGAGCGACAACTTGATCTAAAATTGTATTGGGAAAATGTTGACTTTAGTTAACAAGCATGCAATTGTCTCATCTATGAAGTTACTTTGTACAGTTTAGTACGTTTAACCCAACAATGGTCCAAAGAAGAAGAATAAGATGGAGGAGAAAATAATAATAATAATAATACTCTCCGCATCCCATCAATAAGATCTTTTTAAGGGCATTTTTAGATCCTAAATTGAGGATATTTTCTACATAGTGATAGCACTTCCGACAAGTATTTCAATCCTCGTTCCGTTATCAGTAATTACACAAAAGATAATCCCAGAGTTTTATTCCAATTTCCAGTCTCACTTCTGCCTACAAGATCCAACAGTACCAAAAGTGAAAAGAATAAAGAAAGAGAAAAAAAAAGATCCAACCTGTACCAAAAGCAAAAGAATGGAATTCACTTTAAAAACTTCAAAAGTGTGTCATGGATTTGGATGGAGTGGATATGATTCGCTTACACAAAATGACTCTTTCCTCTCTTAATACTCACCTAATCCTCAACAAGAAGAGTTAAAAATCATGTATTTGTGGTCTTGTTAGGCTCTCATTATTATTATTATTATTATTATTATTATTATTATTATTATTATTATTATTATTATTATTATTATTATTATTATTACTACATAAAAAACAAAAAAAAAAACAAAAAAAGTTCAGAAAACACTAACTTGAATACGCAGCAACATAACCCTTTATTTTTCACATAAAATAAATAATTATGATGAATTATTATTCATTTTGTATCTACTCGTGATGTCAACTAATAGAACTCCATCGACTAAAAATAGGCTCTCACAACCTTTGATCATTTGAAAAGCCATACATATGTGCAAAGGACAAATGGGGTAATTGATAAATGATGATCGTTATTGCAGGGGTTTTCAAACGGCAACCAACACTTGTCAAAAGAAATATAGAAAGAGAAACGATATGCCTCCTGTTTCTCTTACTGCACGCGTTTTCTTTAAATTGCCTTTTTAGTAGAACCACAGACTAAGAATCGGCTATTCCAATTTAGTTTTTATTCATTTTTTTTTTTTTTTGACCTTTACAATTATGATTTTGGAGACAAAACCGTAACTGAATTGCCCCTCTTCTTGTTCCAGCTAGAATCTTAACTAAGTCCCACCGTTGTGGTTCGCAGTCCAATTCTGATCCACTGTAATTGTTTCTAGTTGTGTTCGAGTTTCAGGCCTAGTCGGTACTGCTATTGTAATTGTAATTGTAATAGTAATTGTTACATTTCTGTGTCCCTGAAAACGAAACAAGAAGTATTTGGTAGCAGCTTGTATCTATATTTCTAAAACTATATAGTAAGCCCAGTGGCCGGTGCCCATCCACATATCATTTTCTAAACCAATCAATGGGAATTAAAAATTCCGAAGCAGTATGATCAACGGGAATAGTTCATATTTTAACATCCTTTTGCGGTAAAGGACAAAAATATTGGATTTACAATAATAACCTCTAAAGTTGCAGCCTTTTTGCAAGTTGCATAAGAAAGCATTTTTTGGCCGCTTTATTCCAATTTTAATCAAACAAAGTTGCACCACAATCTTTTGGCCACCTTTCCTCCTTTTACGCGTTATGTTTAAAGGAAACAGGGAAAAGTCTTCGCGAATATGTCGGTCGCTCATCTCGTTCTTCAAATGCCCTCGAAGTTCCATGCAGGAGCCAGGTTTTATTCAGATTTTTACCTGATTGACCCATGAGAGGATTTTAATACTTCCGTTTACAATTCCAGGGCTTACCCCCATAAAGCCATGGGGTTGCTTGATTTTGTGGGTTCTACATGGGCCTACGTGTGGACGCTCACCCTTTGTTTTCGTGCCATGGAAATTCAAGAATATTCCACTTTCTCTCCACGATGGTTTCTATTAATAGAATAACGAGACATTTCCCCTGGACACAATATGTGCTTGATAAATGCCAAGGGCTGTTCTGCGAGGAAAAGAGCACCAAACCAGGGATGTATAGTTAAGAAATGTCTCTGCACATTTATCAGCCATCAACCCATTAGTGGACGCGAAGGAATGTGATTTGACAAAGCTTATCAATGGCTTTCGGTGCTCCTCCTCTTGATTAACTTCATTGACTTCTTTTCCACGGAAGTTTACCACAAAAAAAACAAAAACCAAAAAATATATATATATAAAAAAGTGAAATTTCAACGTTCCATGGAAAATGAAACTCCCATGGTGATTAGATTATCTTCTACTTTTAGTCGATAACTCCTCAAAAAAAAATTCAAAATTTTAATGATTGGATGCCTTTATGTTGCTATAATCTTCCGGTAAATGAAGGACCTCTCTGATTCAGAATTTTTACTTTTATGTCGACGAAGCTAGTTTAAGGCTTCAATTCTGCACTCTCCCGTGACAGTTCGAGATGGCAAACGAGATGTGCTGTACTCACTTTGATACATTTTCTGCTGAAATTTAAAGCGCATGGTTTTTCATTAATTTTGGAAAATTAAACGTCCATGAATACACAGCTAATCCATTACATTCGAAAGGACTCTGACCTAAAAACAAGAAGCAGTGAAATGGGTTGAAAATTTTTCGGTTAATGAAATTGCACCTTTTGCTTTTAAAAAAAAATTAAAACAAAAAGACTAATTTTACCGATCACTTTCAAGATTTTATATAATTATATTTGGGTCTTTTTTATTTTATTATATTATATACATTAGTTTTGCTAATTAAATTTAATTCATATTAAATATTTTTTTATAAAATATAACTACTTGACATGATTTTTTTCTCCCTACTATATTATTAAATGTATTGAAGGTATATTTAAAAAAAAATATTATAAAAAATTAATAAAATAACTTTTTAAAAATATTATAAAAATAGAAAAGATATCAGATTTTAAAAAAATATTTTTTTATTTTTAAAAATAAAATTTATATTATATCAATAAATTTAATTATGTAATATAATACATGAGTACGGAGAAATTTTTTAATATATATATAATTGCAAAAGAAAATTAATTTAATTAATAAAATTAATCTCTTTTGCTTAAAAAAAAAAAGAAGAGTAGAAAAATAAGCCCACTTACCACCACGAGTAATGTTGAGGGCATTGAAACATTTATTAAATTCTTTTAACGATTTTTTTTTTCTTGAATAAAAGACAACATGTGACATAAACCATCTTTTTTTTTTCCCAACCCGTTCTCCTAATCTAGGGGTAAAATAATGATAATGCATATGTTTATTGAGTTATATAACATAAAATCTAAAAGATATTCCAGTTATTTACCTTTTTTTTTTTTTGTAAATATAACATATTATATATATATATATATATATCATTCAATTAATTTTAAAAATCTGTGTGACAGCAATTTGTTGAACATGTTCTTCGGCCAAATGAGCACATCAATCATCGAATGGATAACCGTAAACAATAAATCATCTTATAAAGTGTTCTCATCAATGAATACAATCATCGGATATTAAACAATCATTTGCACATGCTTTTATACTTTATTTATACTTCACGAAGTTAAGTCAATTTTCTAGAGCATAAATCATTTTATTGAAGTATGAAATCTTAGTCCCGAAAGCCTCGGAGGTAAAGGATATTAATTTGGATAAATAGACGTCTTTAATTAGTGGATGAAAAACTCGTTGGCTAGAAGTGAGATTCCGACACAACCCAATAAGATGTAACCACTTGGCAAGTCGATTACAAAACGTGGAACTTGTAAGAACCAACTCCTTGATCATATTTAAATCAGTTTATTATTATTATTATTATTATTTCTTGGAATTAAAACCCACCCAATTAAAGAGAGAGGTGACATTGGAACCCAATCTCTCCGAATTAGCTTCTAGAGTATCGTGCATCTTTTTCTTGTATGACAAAATTTTATTGGGCTTCTCTTAGCGGATAACATAGTCGCTAGATGTCAATAACTTGAATTCAGAATCTCCGGAAAACGAAGGCACCTCCCCCCCTATCCTAGAAATCCATTCTTCGAAGACTTGGTTCCAAAACCCCAAAGATGCAATTTGGTGGCATCAATGCAGGAAATTCGGCCCTCATCTGGATGACCCCTGTTGGATTGGGTTGTAAATGAACTGACCACAGTTTCATCTGGCCGACTCCTTTCGTTTTGTGCCTTCCAGATGTGTGTGTACATTTTGTCTTCTCGTAAAGTGACGTAATGATTGGGCTTAAAGAGGCCCCTCATGTGTGTAATCGAACTTCTGCATAATGCTATTGGAATTGTTTTTAGAGTTGAAAATCCTTGGTTTGAGTCTCAGTCAACCTCGATCATCGTCGAGTCGCTTGGATTCCATCAGAAGTTAAGAGACCCGCTCGTTGAACATACATCATTGGCTTGCCATGGCAGCAATTCGTTGTAAGTGATCTTAAAGCAACTCCTTAATAAATCTGAAACATAAGTTATCACATCAAATAATGTTTTTGTCTGGAATACATGTTGTCAATCAACTCAAAACGACATCTACTCCAAATATGCAAAAACTGACTGCTTGCCTTGCACAACCACCTCCAAAGACATGAATGGACTCTGCAGATGGCATTGCCTGTTTTAACTCCTATGGTATACCTGGACAAGAGAATGAGGTAAGGCACCGACAGCGGAAATGCTTTCAAACTATAGAAGGGGAAAGCTTATTACAGGAAAAACGTCTAGAAATGAAAACTGAAACAACCGAATGGAAAAAGGATTGATTATTTCACAAAGAGGAGTGTGATGGTACAAAGAACGGGGAACACAACTTCATATACAGTTCTATGCCGAATTCAACTTCATTGGATATAACGGGACAACAGTAGGTGGAAAATCTGACCTTGGCCCAGCAATGGAGTAATAAGCCATTATGTGACCCAGATGCTCAACCAAAACATTGTCTCCAACCTGATTAACCATGACAACCTTCCGAGAAGGGGCCAACTCAATATTCCAAAATGGGCGAGCCATTGCTATTAGATCAAGACTCCCTAGTGATGATTTCCTATATCCTTGCACCCATAGATACCTTAGAGAAGGCAGATGCATTGCAGCTTTGGCCAATGCATTCTCACTGAAGCAAGAGCCCCTTATTTCCAATTTTTCCAGGCTAGGACATCCCTTAGAAAATTCTATGAGCCCACCATCGGACTCCCCAACATAACAAAAGAGCATCCATCTAACATTTCGGCTATACTGTCCAATATAACTGAGACCCACATCAGTCAATCCTCCTTGTCTGAGACACAGGGCAAACCTTTGGAGCTCTTGACAGCCCCTTAATAGAGCTCGAACTCCATTATCAAGTGGCAGATCAGTTATTCTCTCGTTTCGCTCAATCAAGGCCAAACGAAAATCTTTAAGATTCTTTGAGTAGGTACCAACAGATTCCAGAGCTGCATTTGTGATATCATAAACATAAACTGCCAAGTATTCGAGTTCTAAGCAACCCTGAGCCAAAGAGATTATTCCTCTTTGTGAAACTACACCTTCTTCATCATCAGCACCATGCTCAATTCTAAGCCTCTTTAGTTGCTTACAACTCCTGGCGAGAACTTCCAGTACTCTGTCTCCAACAACATCTCTAGTCTGCCCAGGTAGAAAATACCTTTAACACAACATTCTTAAACACGTATATAAGAAATACATTTCAACATGCAAATAAGACTATAAACAGAAATACATTTCTGTTTGCCTGTATTTTCAAAACTTTACAGTGAAGTTTTCTTCTGTCATTTTCATGCAGTTAAATATCTCAAGACCTAGGTGAAGCCTCAAATTCAGGCAATGCCGATAAAAAGTGTAATTCAAGAACTAGTTAAAAAAAAAAAGGATTAAATCACAAATCACATACACCAAAAATAACTACAAAAACAATATTTCACCAATCATCAAGGGTATAATGAGAAAAAAGCCAAAACTCAATACAGTGAAACTATAACTAAGGTGGTTCCAATATGCCTTCAACAAATATTGAGACAATTAGGGTTGCTATTCAAATCAGTGTGCCTTCATGCATACAAGTCGTTATACACTAATAAATTGCCAACCCACTCAAAGAAAAAGAATTTGTGTGTACATAAACTAGAGAGAGCAAGAATCACTTGTCCCTATGCCAATTAAATAATGAACAATACATAACCAAAACCATAAAACATATAAAAGAAACACATAAGTTGAATATGTGATTATACCTCAAGGACTTCTAAGTTGGGGCACCTTTGAATTAAATGGCAATGGTCCTCCTCATCAAGAAATGCATATACAAGATCCAACTTCTTAAGCAGGGAAGCAAATGGGAACACTATTGGCATTTCATTCTTCCCCATGTAAGTTAAACCCAAACAACGTAATGTTTTTGGAAATGCCACACTCAAGTACTTCTCTGGTTGAACATTGAAGGAAGCCCCACAAAATTCTTCCAAAGAAGCTGCAGTGTGAAAGAAACCAACAAGGTCCAAGAGTTCGCAGTCACTAATTTTCAGAGACATCAAGGAATGACAATTTTTAGCTATGAGCTCAAGGTCTTCATATCTGATTTTGTTAAGATCTGTTAAGTAAAAATTCAGTGTCTCAAGAACCTTATTGTTCATGGCAAGCTCATGAAGCCACTCACTATCTTTCTCTAAAATTGAACTCTCTTCCAAAAATAATGTTCTCAGCTGCCTGGAAAAACATATCAAATAATGAAAAAGGCAGTGGAATCAGTATGATAAGGCTCATAATCCCTCCCCCCACCCCCCCAAAAAAAAAGCAAAAGGCCAACATTTTATTATGATGTAAGAAGCATAATTTTAATTTTGAGTACCTGCACGAGCGACCCACGTGCAAAAGGCCATCGGTAGAGAACCCAGAGCAGAAGTCAAGCTTCAAGTGCTGCAAAACCCGGCCGCGAGACCCGGCAAGGAGTTCCAGATCCGAATCCTTCACAACCATGCGCCGAAAGTGAAGCGACTTCAAGCAATTAAACGACTCGGCGATTTCTTCAACCCAAGGCGTCACAAACCCTCCCCAATTCTCCTGTATCAAATTGAACATGGCGGCCCTGGGCTTGCCTTTTATCTTCAAGGATTCGAGGCACCTGAAGCGACGCCATACCTGATCAGGCCTTGCTGCGTAGCACGTAGAGATCGTTATGTGCTTCCGTGTCAACGCATCCAGCTCGTACCACCGTCGACAAACCAACGACGCAGTGTCCCGGTCGCGTGGGTCGTGGATGTAAGGCATCACGCAATCTAAAACGACGTCGGGCATGCTGCTTCTGCTGCAGCTCGTTGTTTCATTAACTTTATTATTATTCTGATCCTCTCTCATCGCTCTCAGTTAAACAGACTAAAAGCACTTTCATTTACAGGTTTGAAGCTACTCTAACAAAACCGAATGCGATCTTTGTAAAGCTGCAAAATTTGAGCTCTGTACACTTGGAAGAAAAATTAAAAAAAAAAATTATAACAAATCATAAAATTTTTGAACTATTATGCAAGATTGATCGACCAACAGAGAGAATACCTAGACCATCTTTACAAGTAAACCCCGGCAGAAGAGTTCGATTGCAGCGGAATTCTTGCTATTATGGCACAGGAAAGGAGGTAAGCATCAGCGTGACCATTTAGGCAATAAGACCATACCGGAACACGAGACAATAAAGACTGCTTCACTCAAAACGAGTTGCTGACGTATTTGGTGAAACTTTTTGGCTGTTACCGTTTGCTGATAAAAGCTCCAAAGCAAGTTGATAACAGTTAAAAGACTAAAATACCCCCAATGTTATCCTACTCTTTTTGTTCTTTTGTTGTGCCTAATTCCCCAGTTTTTCTAGGAAAGGTTGAGGTTCTCTGCAAATGAAAGACACTCCTCTCTTTGGTCCCTCCTCTGCTAGGCCCTTTTTTTTTTTCTTTCTTTTTTGGTGCTTAGCAGATAGATAAAGAGTCATGCAATTTATTTTCCTTCTCAAGGACGTCATTTGTCCAATTCTGAAACAAGTTACGTGGGTCATACCACAAACATAAAATTATTTTATTTGTATATATCAAACTTAGAAATGAACCAAGTTTTCGATGACCCTTGTTGAAGGAAGATTATCATCATACTGTTTGCATTAAAAGGCGGCAAATTTTGTTGGTTTCATGCAGAAACCAAGCATATACAAATAATTTACTGTTTTCTTTTTCTTTTTTTCTCAATTTGGCTGGTGATAGCCGATTGTTCGGCAACTTAAAGTCAAGATTGCTTGATTCTCCATATATTAAGGAGAGTGAATTTTGTCATATTGGTATAATGAGATACAATTAACTTCTGGATGTAATTAGAAACTCAATGCTTTTTTACCTGTGTGTGTCTGCATATCAGCTGGTTGAGTAGATTCCATTGGTATATTGACAATTGAGTCCCTGCACTTTTCTCACCAATCTAAATAGATATCAATCAAGTCAAAATTTTTCTTTCTGTGCAAGACATAGGATATGTTGTTCATCCAATTTAAACAAAGTTGGCGAAAGAAATCACTTCAAAGTTCAAGTCAAAAGTTATTTTGACCACAGCAAAATGCTCCCATCCTTGATTAATGCTTCTTTTTTTTTTTTCTCTGCACGGATTTCAAACTCCAGCTTTCAGTTGATCGTATTGTCTCAAAGGGAACTGGAACTGCAGTTCTTGTTTTATTGGACAATGAAGCTGGATAACTAATTTGAACTTCTAGAATTGCGGCATGGAGATACTTATTGCCTATCGTATTGACAATTCTGAGGTATCTTCTTCTTCTTCTTCCACCAAATTTCTGGACACCACTTTTTTTACATACCTATAGGAACAACGATAATGTTGGGTGGGCCCGTGAATACAGCTTAGAGGCTGAGGGACCAAAGCCTATTCCATTTGTGGGTCCGTCCAGCTAGTCTTGGGTAATACTTTTTTATTTTTTATTTTCATTAACTTGCATTTTTATTAATTATGTTTGTATTCATCATTACTGCGTCCAACAAGTATTTAACGTCTTAAGATTGGGTTGGGGCCCTCGGGAATCTGGCGAGGGAATTTTGGGGAATTTCTATTTTCTGAGATTGAAAAGAGAGGACGAAGAAGTCCTTCGGCATGCATGGCTTATGCCCCAATAAACTCTTTCCAAGTCAGTGTTCCGAGATCCAACAGAAGGCCAACGATTAATTGCACTTTGCGGTGGCAAAATTCACAAGTGCCCAAACAACACTTGAAGATATGTGTATATACATATACACTAAACAAGCTCAAACATATTACAAAGTCCATTCTATCAAAAAAGAAACAAGTTTAAAAAAAATGAACAAATGCCCACCTGAATTACAGGACTTGCACTAATTACAGTTCAGAATGCCAGGCAGCGGACATATATCTACATTTTGCAGAACATACATGAATTGACCTACCAAGGGGCAAAATTCAAATGAGATTTGGAATCAAACAGTTCTTTCTTCCCTAACATTTGAGGAATTACCCTAGTCATCTAAAGTTGACGTACCCACATCACAAGGTTCGTTTTCCAAAACATCTGAAGTGCCAGAGCCGCAACATACACCCGAACCTGAAGTGCCAGAGCTGCAACATACACCTGCATCACCATCTCCTAAGGAACTTTCGGACAATGAAGCCATATTCATTGTGGCTATGGTGCTTGCAATGGCATCAACATCTCTGGATCCGGTGTACAGACCTCTGCTTCCAGTAACTATAGTCTGTTTCTCATCACTGTGCCTCAGAACAGCAGGTAAAACATCTATGAACGGAGGATTGGCCTGGCTTGAACCACTAATCAGAAGCCGCAATGTCTCTCTCGCACCTTTGTCCACAACAGAATCAGCTTGAGGAATCAATGGGTTCACAAGTTTTGAGTTCAATGGCGGAATGGTGCTTGCAATAGTGGGACCAGCACTCACCAGGTAGCCCTGACCTGAAGAGCAAACATCAATAACTGGAACGTGAACAATTGGATCGCATATTAAAGGGGTAAATGTTGGGATCTGCTTAGACATTGGCCTCGACAACTGAGGCACAGGGTCTGGCAACAAAGCAGGAAAATCCAGTGAGGGAATGTCGGCCAAACTGAGAGGAGTTATTGGAGTTAATAAGCCGGAGGACCTCGTGGATGATATTAATGAAGAAAATGGTGGAAGCAAAGGTGAATCAACCGATGAGGAAGGCAGTTGTGGAGGTGTTGTAGGGTACTGCAAAGTTGATGCACTTAGGGGGCACCAACAGTAATAGGGGGAGAAAAGGGGACTTATGGAAGGCACATCAGATGCTGGGCATAAGGTTTGTGGTACAGCCAGTTTCCCTGAAGATTCAAGAGGACTTGACTGTTTCATAGAGCAACTCATAACTTCCACAAGCCTCTCGCTTCCAGACTGACTGGAGCTAGACGCATCCTTTGTACCTGACATTGCATCTACGAGGTTGTCAACTGCTGAAACAAGGATATCTCCACGCCGTCTTAGCTTTTCCCTAGTAGCATTTCTTAAACAGGACAAGCCTCTGGGTAGGCCTTCTTTAAAGGAGCTTGATCTTGGACTGAGGCTTCCCTGATACGGTGAATTTGCCTTTCCAGCCTCACTACCCATGTGCCTGGCACGTATAGACTTGGTTGATATAGATTTTCCCTCAGAGGAGTCATGAGTAGCTCCAACTGAAGAGAAAAACAAGTATGCAGCATTTTCTTGGGTGTTACTTCCCACAAGATAGGCACGGAGATGAGTTGCAAAGCAGTCAAGACGTGCCTTGCTGATTCTGGTTAGTTCGGCAACAGAGGGTTTCCTATTGAGAATATCTTTGATCTAAGAAAGAAACTTCTATTAGTGAACACCATGGGGAAAATGATGAGCAAAAAAATAATTAGTTCCAAACTTTCAATACAAATTGAGTTTAATGAAAAAAAAAAACAGCCACTAATTGCATGCTTCACAAGGTTGACATTTTTTTTTTGCAAGGGTACATGCCATTAACAGATAAAAAACTTGATGAAGAGGATGAAACAATTGGTGGAAACAAGGCCTTCCAATTTGGCAAATTGAAAATTAGAATGAGATCATCATTTTCTTCTGATGAAACCATATCCAATAAAAATCCTTGCAATATCTCAACAACCAAAGCAAAAGAATTCCAACTAAATTTTTCATGAAGCAGTTGAACAACCATGTACATGTCGTTATTTATCAGAAGCTGATATTACCTTTGCAAGCAGTTCAATTCCCAAAAGCTTTGATTTCTCTGCGCACCAAAAGTAAAAGACTACATCATCAGAGACCTTTATGCAGAAAGATCGGCCAGAAATATCTGCAGAGATCTCATTGACTGCAACAGTAGCATTCTGTGCTTTGCTACTTAGTGTAAATAGTCTCTCTGCACTACCATCATCACCAATAAACACAAGACGCAGATCGGATGTTGGCAATATTATAAGATTCAAATGACCCCTGCAACAATTTGGAAGGGTAAAAAAGTTGCTTAGAAGATTAAAAAGTAAAGCCTTAACCCAAAAGAAAAACTTGGAAAGAAAGAAACAGAACAACACAGTAAACTAAACCACACTTTGGAATGCTAATCCCAAACCACAATAAGACAAACTATCCTAATGATAAAAGGAAAACAGAGCAAAACAGTAAACTAGCACACACTTCGGAGTGATAATCTGAAACCACAATAACGCAAACTATCAAATTGATAAGTGGATGAAACAATACAATCAAATTCTATACATGAGAAACCTATAAGTAAACTACAATGTTTAAAAGGCTTTACCTAAAGCCACTTTTCAGGGCCTTGCCAAACCATGGCAGTCTAGCTGTGATTGTCATTGGTGTCAGACTCTACATTCAAGACCCCGACTGCCAGACATTTAAGTTTGATGTTAATCTAACACATGTTCTTAATTTAGGGAATAAGGCAAATTAGGACAGGAATTAAATCTAGTTACATTCTTTTCCTTCCTTAGTTGTTCTGACCTAATTGTAGCATTCGATTCTAAACAAAGCCATGACATGACAAAAGAAAATTCCAACAATTAAAGTGCTTCAAACAAATAAATGATCAAAAATCACAGAGTAAAGAGGCTAGAATGATACCAATGCATATGGAACAATATAATGACTAAGAAGTGCATCAGTGGAAACAAAATATTTACACACCAAATGCATCCCACAGATTATATCAGGAATTTTCACGTTACAAGCTAAACTACAGAAAGACCTTTTTAATCAATTTTCTACATCAGCTTATCCACTGTTACCATAATAAATCCAGAAAACAGCAGCAAGCTATATAATTATATAACATAGGAGATGAAACTACCTTTACTTCCTCATAATTCAGAGATCATAATAGAATACGCCAACTTTACCTACAAATCAAAAGATATTTTCACTTGGAAGCATGAACATTATCACCATGAATAATCTAAAACATTGAATCCTGCAATCTGCATCATTCATCAACAACTGAAGAATACAGCACTTTCCATCAATATTTTCTTTAAACTGCATTTCATACTAATGAAGATCCTCCAAGGAAAAGTCTATTCTGCCAAAAACTTGCTACAGAAATATAGCAAAGAGAATACTGAACAATGATATAGTAACAAAATCCTTCCCTTCATAACCTAATCTGAGAAGACATTACATTGTACCCCATTCACAGGGTTAAAATATAATATCGCAACAATACCTTCACCAAAAGAAGGAAATTGAGAACAGTTTTAGGAGATTCCAAGACAAGTCAATTGAAAATACGATGCATATTTTGTGCTATTGGAACAGGTATTTTGGATGCATCATTATGTAGTGGTGATATGCACTGTTAGTACAAGAAAACAATATAGACATATCCCCAAATGATATGATGTATCGCTCCATCGGATTTGGGATTAAGGCTTTGTTGTTGTTATTGTAGTTTGAGATGCAACACTGGTAAAGTTGCCCAATAACAGAAAAATAAAACAAAACAATTGTGGAGATAAAAATAAATATTATAGATTGATCAATCCACCAAGGCACAACAAAAACATTAACAGAATAGCAAGAAATTAAAAATTACAGTATCAAACAAACTTAGAAAACGAAAGACGCACACATTTACTCGACAACAAATAAAAAAGAAAAAAGAGAAAGAATTCCTAAAAATACATGCTAGCTAAAATTCGCAACAAATTCTTCAAATTATCCATCTTCATTCAATTATATACAACGACGACAACAACAATAATATAATATACTAACAAGAAAAGACATCGATGTACAGTAAAGAAGAGCTTGCATCCACGTCAATCCACATACCTTGTGGCAGTAGGGCATAAAAGAGTTCCTTGCTTGTTGATCTTGCCAACACGAATCGAAACAAGAGGAATGCAAAAACATCTAGCCAGAATACCCACCTCCGATGGCTCAAAGTGCTGTTCGTCAAAAAACAAAAATAATAAAAAAAAATCATTAGCCAGGTTAATAACAATTCATTCCAACCCTCAATTCCAGAAACTTAAATTCCAACACAAACCTGATTCAGATGCGCCAAGAGCAGATCTTCGGCCAGGGCACTTGACGCGCTTGCCTTCAATAGCGGCTTCAATCTCTCATCAGCTCTACAAGCCCCTAAGACCTGCATATCCAGCGCCTGCAGCCACTGCAAAACTCTGTCCTCACGATCACTCCGCTGAAGCAGCAAATCTCCATCTCCTTGGCCCACGAGAATGTCCGTCAATCTCTCCGTCAGCCCAATATCGCCTCTCTCGCGCGATACACCACCAGATCCAACGGCAGAGGTCTCAGCACCGCTACAAACAGATGATGAGTCGCCGAAATCATCGCCGGTACCTTGTTCCAGGCCATCGTTATCGGAATCTTGGTTTTTAGGGTTAGCCATTACAGACCGTTTCTTTTTCTTTTTTTAAAAAAAATTATTTTCAACAACAAATAGATTTCGGATCTCAAACGACGAGAAGAAAATGCTTCCAGAAAAGAGAGAAATTTACCCAGCCGCCTTGAAATACGAGGGATAAGCAACGCACGGCGATGGTTATACAGATAGCTGGCGGACTCCAAAGAAGTTATGAATTCCAATTTGGTGCTGCTTTCAAATCCGGACGTCCTTATCAATGGACTGACGTCAGATCCACCTCGGGACCACCTGAACACGTGGGGCCCACGCCGCTGGAGATCGCGAGGGGTGCCAGGTCAGCAAATTAGCCAACCAATAATACGACGCTGAGGGCTCACGAGCGCGGGTGCGGGAGCTATAAACTGAAATAAAACAAAACAAAACAAAACAAAACAAAACAAAACAAGCAAAACAATGTGTTATTTTTTTAATAATTATTTTAAAGTTCAAGATATTAATATGAAAAATAATAATGATAGAGTAATGCGGACTGACCAATTAGGGCGTAGGTGTCCCTATTTGTGTTGTTCTTGAAAATGGGAACTGTGTTTCAGTATGAAAAGGACAGCTTGAATTGAAGCACTGTTGGTGTATTAGCTGCTGAAATAAATAAATAAATTTAGGTCGGCTGGATTTTAGTAAATGATATTAGACGGAGTGAACTTAATAAACTAATTTAAAATTTTGAATGGAATATTTGATATTAAAATAATTTGAAACAATAAAATCCCCAGATGATTAAATGATTAACAACCAGATTAAGACTGTTGAGCGTATAAAAAGTGGTGGCCCCACTCTCCGGAGACATCTGGTCGAGGGTCCTTGTTCACACTTGACTTTGGAGAGTGTAATCATGTGAAAACAAAAATGTCAGAGCGGAGGAAATGACATATTCTAATATCCACTTCCACCGTTTTGGGGTGGTAGTCTAACAATAATCAATAATCTGATACGTCACATTTTTGCAAATAGTCTTGAATTTAAGTATATATATATATATATATATATATATATATATATATATCATTGTTTATATTCTAATTTTAAAGATTAAATGTTGATATACGTTATTAACATTATAATTAAATAAAAAATATTTAATTAATGATGATTAAAAAAACTTAAATAAAAATAAAATAAATCAGTTAATTTATAAATATAATAATTAATATATTTATTATGTAATTTTTTAATAAGAAAATTAAAAGGACTTCCAATCTCATACAAGATCCTATGATTGTGTGAAACAAATTATGATCCCATATACAATTAATTAATTAATCAGCCGTAAACAATTGTGAATGAATAGTGGAAAGAGGAGATGTTTTATGCTCAAAATTAAGGAAGAATTGCGTGATCTAGAGGAAATGAATAGTTAATTTTGTTATAACTTACAACTTAATTAAACTCTTTGATACGCTCTAAATAATGTTAGGAGGAGTCTGTCCAATCCAGGCCACTTTCATATGGGAGGAACAAACACCTTCCTCGGTTTTTGGTTTTCTTTAAACATTCTTTTATTTTATTTTATTTTTTAAATGACGGGAAAATGAAAAGAAATGTGGAGAGAATGCTGGAGCCGAATAAAGGGGGACGGAGATAGTATTTTTCCGCTGGGCCCCCTTACATTCACCTCTTTTTTTTTTTTCTCTTTTGATACGACATATGCTTTCAAGACAGGAAAAGAATAATACTTTTTATGCGGAAATTTTTACAAAAATACTTTGCAATCTATTCTTTGTCCCGTTTTTAGTTGATTTCCAGGAAGAGTCACCCTAACCGTTTCTTTTTGCTTGTTCCAAAATTTTTATTCCATGCGAACAACAACAAAACGTATGGGTTCTCCTCCATTTTTAACTTAATTTGAAGAAAAATAATTTTCTTTTCGTGAAAAATATATTTTCAAATATATATTCTTTTAAATATATATATTTTCTTAAAATATTATATTGTAATATTTAACTATAATGCTTAAAGGTGCAAATAAATATTTTTCACATAAAAAAATTTCATTTTTGTCATGTGTGAGACTTTGGTGTCTCATTCATTCCCTCCCTCCCTCTCTCTCTCCTTTCTTGCTCGCTCACTCTCCCTCTTTGTCTTTGTCTTTCTCTCTCTCTCTCTCTCTCTCTCGTCTCAGAACATATCTTTTTTCTTTTTCAATAAGGCTTTTTGACCATTGACCGCGTCTTCGTGGTGTCTCAAACATCAGGAAATGAAAGGAAAGTGTTCCTGCAAACAAAACTAACCTTGGTTGTTACCCATACCTAATGAAAAGAAAGACATTGTCAGTTTCCCAACCGATTAAACTTAGAACTAGTGTTTCTGTGACACGCCCAGGGAGCGGAGCAATTCACGTAATCACAGAAAGCAACCACTGGGATACATTCCGGTCTTCATATTGTGATTACCACGTAAGATTACTAAAATGCCAGCAATTCCATGCATGCTTGCAAACTCAGTTAGCTGTTACGTTGCAATGCTGAATTCTTTTTTTTACAGGATAAGGCTGATAAGGGAAGAAAATGCTCCTGCAACCGTTTTATTGCTGCAACAGAATGATGGTATAAAGTATCAACATATAAAAATTTAAAACTCAATTTTTTTGGCTCCAACAAGGAAACAGATTGATAACACCAAGCATCATATTAGAGTCAGGTCAAGAAAAGCTTAGGACCCATCAGAATATGATAGAAGTTTCCCTATATTTCATTCGCCAGGAATCTTTGACATAAAATGGTTGTTTAAGAGTCAAGCAAGTAAATTGGTTTAGTGGGGCTCAAAATTTTTTTAGAAATTCATAGCAAAAAGCAGTATTTTTAATGTACAACTGTCTAGCAGTTGACCTATCA
This sequence comes from Kandelia obovata, assembly GCA_021464305.1. Classification (NCBI taxonomy): domain Eukaryota; kingdom Viridiplantae; phylum Streptophyta; class Magnoliopsida; order Malpighiales; family Rhizophoraceae; genus Kandelia; species Kandelia obovata. The sequence goes on along the minus strand of CM038474.1, from coordinate 11,088,183 downwards.
CAGGTTATACAACTGGCAGATCATTTGCTCTTCTTTGGTTCACCTGCATAGTCACTTATCAGAGATTCAACATCTTTCCAGAACAGGCCCTCCACTAAAATTCCATCCTTGGTGAACCTACAGCATTCGTAACAAGTTGGAAATGCAATGAGAGTAGTAATAAACTGTATAATCCAATAAAGATGAAAAATGTGAGTGCACGCAAAACTGCACATGCCTAATTGTCTTTGTGCATGTGTTTGTTTGTGCAAGAGAGAGGGAGAGAAATGGAGATAGAGAGAGAGAGAGACCATTGGGTAACACTTTTGGTCAACTGCACTGTTTTCCCTGCAGAAATTGATTTGGGATCTGCACTTGCTATTCTTAGTGTGTACTCATCAGAAAATCTGGGCAGTTTGGAAGAGACCACCAGACCTGTGCTGGTGTAAGATCCCTAGACAAGAAAGTAGCACCTAAATTAGATTATTGAAAAAGAAAATGAAAGCACAATATACAACAAATGCTACACATCAAAATGGTGGACAAGGCAAAATCATGAATGAGATTAAAAAAGGAAGCGGAGTGGATGATATCCCAAGCTTCTGAGGATTGAAAATTGTCTATACATTTACCATCCAAGTCTCATTTAATCGAGTTGATAGTTTTGATACTACCGTACTAAATAAAAAAACAAGTTGATAGTTCAGACAAAATTCAAAGCAGCTAGAAACAAGAAAGAAGACATAATAATGTAAGCCATTAATGCTTATCAGGAAAAATGTTGATTGTGCACTTGCCTTGTCCATAAGACAGATAACTTGAGGACTTAAAAAGGTGTCCCCACATCTATAAGCAGGTATGAGGGAAAAATACTCTTGAGGCAAGTAGGGATAGGCTTCTAAAATAGCACTGCCAATCTGATATATATAGACTGCATCTAGAAGACCATGAAGCCTATACCACAAATAGAGTTCATTTATGCTCAGATTATGTAGCTTTAGAAATAGGCATGCGGGGGGATATGTGCGAACAGCCTGCCTAATTTTCTGACTCCAGCAAAATTTTGGTTAAATAAAATTAAAAGAGAGACGCAAGAGTCCCAATAAATCTAGTACCTCAAAAAAAAAAAAGTCCTCGTAGATCTAGGATTAATTTGAATATCCCTTGTCCCATGAACTGCCAAAGTAATAAACTATCCTCATAAACTAACAAGAACACAAGTTTCCATATCACAATAATTTAGCATCCAGCCCAAAGGTCAAGAAAGTGTTTTGCTGCAAAGTGATGACAATATGAATGTTGCATACCACCATGATTGAGTTCATTAGTGGGTTGTGTGCCAGCAGCATTGGTAGTATAATTCATGATAAGTTAATTTAATAAATCAAAAGTTAACATAGCACAATCATCAGTACAAACTGCAAGATAAACATACAACCTCGGAGAGCCACAAATCTGAATATTCTAAAAGACGAAAACATCGCAGTTCATGAAGAGGAAAACTTGCCTCAGGAGGATAAGTGAATAAGATTGCGTTATTTTCCTTTGTGTGTATGATCAGCTGCAATATTCCGTTGAAAACTATATATTTGCCAGAGCCAAAGGTTAAAGAAATCCACTCGTAACAATGTCATTACAACAATAGTTTCTTCAAAAAGGGGCTGGGAAAAATAAGAAAATTACGGCAACACCTTTGCAGCTCCAATGCCAAAATACGTTCCAAGCTCAACCAACACTTGTGTCGAGATTGACAGATCATTCAGATTTCACAGTGGATTACAGAATCCCCTTAAAACGTTAATTTTATCAGGCGCAACGTTAAAAATCGTCAAACTCACAAAACCAAAACATGATTTTCGGCAACCAAACAGCATTAATAAGTGATGTGAAAAGAAAACAAGGATTAATATAAAAGGATATAATGCGATGCAGCCGATCAAAAAATCCCTATTTTCCAGGAACTTCTTCTTGTAAAATTGGGCCACGAGAGCGATGGCAATGATAATAGTACCAATAAACAACCTTACATTGCTCAGTCTCACATCTTCCACAAACCCACGGCCAGTAACGACCTGCATATTCAAAAAAAGCAAAATCCTAACAAAAAGAAGATCGCATCGTTGGGAAAAAATAAAAAATAAAAAAAGCAAAGAAATTGAAGTGGATGAAGGAGGGATTAGGGTTTTAGTAGTTGGTCGTAAAATTTTCGGCGATACCTCAGTGACGAACTCGTCGAGTACGTGTTTAATTGAGTGGTGATCCAAGAGATTGGCCTTCTTTGAGTTCTTGTCACCGCTCTCCGGTTTCTTTTCTTGCATTTTGAGGCACCGCCACCTGACTTCCTCACCGTACGACTTTGGGCTGTTTGGAAATGGAAGCGATTTGTGAGTTTCGCGAGCGTTTTCAGAGTTGTGAGTGTCAGATCATAAATACAATGACCCGTTTTCTTCGGACTCCTAGGCTGCCGTCCCTAAGTCTAACACTGCCTGCTTTTCCTTCAGCCTAAAAAACAGCTTGTTTGGTTGATTTAATTTAGTAATTAAATTATAAAACAAAATTATCATTTTAATATAGATTTTACAATAAAAAAATAATTAATTTTTTTGTTGTTTTTTTTCCCATAAATTAAATTATTTTCTTTAGTATTAAGTAATAGAACGAAATGAATTGTATTAAAGACAGGCAATTTCAAATTAGTAACACAAAACAAAAGAATTCGAACATTTAAATCAAATATAATTAAATTTCACAAAATATATTATCTCCAAACAAACTATAAGTGGGATTATTACATATATAAAACTACCAGTAATCTCACAATGACCTATGCCTGGAATGCAAAGACTTGGGTTACTTGAACATAAATACTTAAATTTGAAAAAAAAAAAAAAGAAAGATAATTTATACATGTTAGTAGCTAAAAATAATTGAATTCAAATGAAGTGCAATCCCTTCAAATTAAAACTATGTAAAAAATCATCAAATATTTACACTTAAATCAATAAATTAAACTTAAAAAGAGGTCATTTAAAACTTTTAAGATTAAGATATTTACATTAAATGACTCCCAGTTCGAAATCTGTCCACGAAAATTTTATCAGAGAGATATGGGCTCATACAAGCGGATTTAATGGAGCCAATCAAGAAGCAGAGAGAGAGAGAGACCATTAATATTTTTTGCCTTCCAAAAAAAGAATATATTCTTCTGACCTGAGATCAAATTCGTATCAAAATGAGCAAATTACTACTAAGCAACACAAAACATGACTTGCAATCCAAGCCAATACTGAACTATCTGACTACATAACACATTTTTGATGCGAAAATCCAGCCAACCGTAGAACATTGCACCCCGTTTTTACACCACTAATTATAAGAATGTGAATATTTTTTTAATGGGAATGAGAGGGTACAATTTGTTTAATTCCTAGTAAATCCCACTTATTTTGAGGTAGAGACCTAAAAATGGTGGGTGGTCCATTTTGAGATGTCTACCTAATGACGCACCCCAAAAGAGAATCATAATTAGGCGGGGAGGCCAAGATAAAGCTCCTATCAAGGAGACTTTAGTTTCACCGTGTTGGCACCACCTTTAGAAAGCAACAACCGAGCCCCTTTGACGAGTTCTTCCTTTATCATGAACAAGACAGCAGCTGAAAGCACACTTTGTACTATTTTTGTGCTCATACCTTTGTAAAAGCTATGAATCCCTTCGTAGCGAATCATCTTGAGAATAGCATCTAACGTGCCTGAACGGAAAGAAAATCGAAATAGATGACTTAAACTCGGGAGACATTAAATGAAATTTTTCAGCATGAATCCATTGTTCTCTGGGTGAGGAGAACCAACATTCTGTCTCAATTGATGGTCTCGTCAGCCGCATTGGCTAAGGATTGGCTTTAAACACTTTACCAGAGCGGCTATTCTAAGGGAAACATAATTGACAGAAGGTGGCATGCCCTGACCATGTCTGACATGCAAAAAGCTATGCTCAAATCCAAGTTGGCTTTTAAATATTATGGTGTGCACTGTCAGATCCACAAAATAGTCAAACCTTTGTAATGATGGCTTTTGTCCCCAGCTGCTTGTTGTTTTGCTTGAAGCCTTGCCTGCAAACACAAGCATATCATGAGAACCAAGCGTGGCTATCCTAACCTCAAAAAGGAATATTTTCCCTGATTTGCAAATATTTGGCACAATCATCTTTTTTCCATTTTCTATCTTCCTACTCTCTTTGGACTAATCACTCCCTAACCAGGGGTTGAGCTAAAACTATTTAGCCATATTTTCCCACATCCTGTGATTTCCTGGGAGAGATCCTTATATCTCTAGTTTTCTAGTACGTTTCACATCAAGTCCCAATGCTATAAGTTTTAGGTTCAGAATTAATTGGGGTGTATGTTTGTGGGAATGAGGCTCTTTTTTCATTTAGGGCAGAACAGAAATGGTAATGCAGGTGAAGCTGTTCCTGCATCATGGATAGTTGCCTTTCCGGGCAAATAAGTACTGCATTTCTCCAAGATGAAAGATCTTTTTTTCTTTTTTTACCTTTACAACGAGCAGAGGATATGTTACAACAGTTGCTCCGAGCTTTGCCACAGCACCAAGAAAAAATATCTACAAAGATCAGGCAATTTCTTTAGCTAATAAAATGAATCAAAAAATTTAAAAATCCAATGCTGTGCTTCAAACTATAAGGAACTTGTAGAAAAGAACTACTGAGCTTAACAATTGGAGATATGAAATCAAAAGCTAACCTCCAAAGCAGTGACCCCATTGTCACCATTCTTACGCAAAGCCCGTTGTTTCTTCACCTTCTTCAACATTGTTTCATACAACATAAATTGTATGGAAGGATTGCTGACCTATGAATATCAGAACAATCAGTGATAATCCATTTGCAGATGTAATAGTAAATTCTTACATACCATGATCAATGTTGGGATTACACCTTTCCAAAAGCCCCAAATTCCAGCTTCGTTATAGACTTCTTGAATCTGCAACCAACAAAAATTTCTCATACTATATAGGTAATATCCTTGAACCAAGGCTCACATAAATTCTTCACATCAATAAGAAAGTAAACATTAAAATAGCACATGGATTTGCCAGAATTCTATGGGACAAAGTCATCCAAGTTTCTGAATTGCAGAAAACTTTAGCCCAGAAAACACTACAAAATGAGCATCATAAAACTTGACAATGTGATACACCAGTACAGTTTTAGATGCCAGCATTTTCATTCAGTCAGCTATATGTTCAACTTTTACATCTGAATAATCTTGTTTTCAAAAATTAATAGGGTTTCAATATGCAACAGAGCAAGCAATGGGTAAAGATCGCTTAGACTAGGATGATGACAATGAAAATCCTGTATGTTGTCCACAAGATCCTATACATTGTCTCTATTTGTAGCCATTCAGAATTATGGCACTCTAAAGCTCATATTGCCATATAAAACTGCATAAATGATATGTTAATTACATACATATTATGCAATAACTCTTATGGGACAGAATTGCAAGTCAAGTTTGTGCCAATTAATTCTTAACTGGAATCAGAAATTGATTTAATATCCTGACAATAGATGCAGAAATTCTCTGAGCTTCATGTTATAACTTTTTTAGAAGCCCTAGATGAAGATTTGACTCTACCTACCGCATGGTTTGTTTCAAAGGGAGGAAGCTCAGTTGCCTCTAGAACTGCTGTTTCGTTTGGAACAATCGACAATGGCTCACTAGGCTGGAATTTCTTTGAAATCTTTGTATGAGTCTGCAGGGTAAAAGTAGTCTAAAACATGAATATGAATATATGTAAACATTATAAGCCTTAAACATGGAAACTGGGTCATATACGATGAATTATTGGCAGAAACTTGGAGAGGCAGAAAATAGAGAAATATCAAGTTTGAGTTGGTCCTAAGCATTTAGAAAATTTGAGCAGACAATTTTGTTCCTCACTTGACCCCATGTTTTGGAGAAACTTGAGTTGTTAGCAAGTTTTTTACCTGCATGCGTGTAACAACTACCCAAATGGGGTTTGTCAGCAGGACATTTACACACCTGCGCAAGGACAATTGAAACAGAAATCAAAGCACACATAATTGAAAAGGTAAAGAAAGCAAAAATAAGATGTCAATGGAACTGGGAAGATGTTTGCAGTAACTTAAGACTCAATAGTTTCTCAGCCATTTAAAAGACAATGCCATAAACATCACAGGCAGTCAAAGTTGAATTAGACAACAGTTTATGCCTAACTTTGAGGGATCTATTTCATCAGGGAAAAAATCTATAAAGCAGAAAGGCTGAGTCACAGGAGAATGCAATTTTTCACATCCACGATGTCCTTTCTGAATGCCACAAGAAATGGTAATGGAGACAGATTGAAATATTAACCTTCCTTCATTTTACAACTTTTAATCTGATTAAATGAAAGAAGTTCAATTACTGAATTCACACAAAGACATTTGAATAGTGCATAACCATATAACACTATATTCAGATGGCATATTTGAAAATAACTGTAAATGGGAAAAGGGTTTCAGATTTAGTAGTATTTTACAAATTCGTAACCAAGACTCCAGACTTTTATTAGTGAAAAAAATCTTTATATTAAGAAAAAGATGGGAATTTTGCTTGATCACTATATTTATAAACACAGATATGGCCTAATATACAGCACGAGCTCCTAATCTACTCAAGTAGACACTTTGAAAGCAACGACTGCCCTTTGCTCCATCAAAGTATTTGGAGTTCAAAGATGCAACCACCAGGAATCTGTAAGCAAAGCAAATTACCCCTTTTGCTCCATCAAAGTATTTGGAGTTCAAAGATACAACCATCAGGAATCTGTAAGCAAAGCAAATTACCCGGCTAAAGCAGCAACCATGAGTGATGAGAACATTCCAACTGAACCATCACCAATCCCCTTCTCCATACGTTCAACTGCAGCAGCTTCAAATTTGTTCCTAAATATTTGATAGAAATAATAATAAACACCCTGTATCATGAAAATAGTAGGCATATAAGATGTCACACCTAAAGAAAGAAAGCAATTTGTATTGCACCAAACAAATAAAAGAGAATTCATATCACACCAAACAAAAATAGAGAGAGAGAGATAGAGAGAGAGAGAGAGAGACAGAATTCAAAATGTCAACACATATATGCATTGGAGACGGAACCCAAATGTCCAAAGAAGCCAGACATAGCATGTCATAATAAGAAAGTTATGGCACTCTGTTTTAGCATAGATGATGGAGGGGAGAACCGTAAAAACCATATATTATTCATTCTAAAATTCTGCCCTGCATCAAGAGATCACAATGATCCTTGTATACCTCATCCTAACGCATCACGGGACTACGGTTAGGATTCTGATTTTTTTTGGTCAACAACACAGTAAATATCAATAAAATCATCAAAGCTACACATTATTAGTGACCAGTCTTTAAAAAAACTAAAATTCCTTTGATGTGTAGAACTGCAATTTATGGGCCTTTCAATTAGACAGACGCCCTAATAAAAAAGGCCAGATAAATATCACAAGTTATTTTGTGATGGGTCGATAATCGCTTCTATTTAACTCCTTCATAAGAATTATGACAAAAACAAAGATGCAAAACATAACATGTCACAGAGCTGAAGCAAATTCTCAGTTTAATGGGACCACAGTAATATTGTCGTAGGAATACACCATACCTCTTATCTACAACCGAACCAATTCCAGAATAAAATAATTTGCAAACATCCAAACGTCCTGCCAATTATCTACCCCGTTTTCGTATAAAAGCAAGCCTGTAAGTAAACATACTTTCTAGCTATAATAGACTCACTCACCTGAGACGCAGCTGTACCTACAAGTGATGGAGCTAATCCACCATACAACCGTTCCCAGCCTTCATGCTTTACAACCTACACATTGCGTCCAATCAGAACGACTCAAGTTAAAATGTTGAGCTGCGACTAATGCTAGCATTTTCAGATCAAAAGCCTAATTTAAGGGGGGAAAAAAGCTGTCATTTATACATATGATGTTAAACCATAGCTTAAATTATCTTCGCCCTTAAATTAATGAATTAGAAAATGGAATTGATAAAAAAAAAAAAGTAAAGAAAGAAAAGAAGGAAAAGAACCTGAGACATTTGCTCTATGGTTCCAAACTTTCTCTTCTGTTTCTTCAGATCACGCTCCGTTTGTTGCCTAGTATTCACCTACAGATCACGAGAAAGAACAAGTTTCCGATAATTACACAGACAGAAGGAAACAATGGGAAGGCAAAAAAAAGAGAGGAACCAAAAAAAAAAAAAAAAAGATAGCGAACGTACCGTTTGGAGAGGATATGTGAGGAGCTGAGCGATGATCCCGCCGCCAGCTCCGGCGACTCCATTGATGAGAGCGTCTGACATGCTTAGTTTTCTCGGGAAACTTTTGATTTCTAGCTTTCCCGGAGACTTTTAGGGAAAGGCAATGCGGAGAAATCAAATTGCGAGGAATGGTCTTTGATGTTTTATTTTTAATTTGGAGAGACTGCCTCTGACTTGGCGGTAGTCTATTGAATTTAGGCACGCTTGAATGGCACTTTCGCCATGTTCCGTCGTGTATTCTCTTTCGGCCTGATTTTGGATTTTACCAATTTAGCCTCCACAAATCCTTGTTATTACTGATCCGTCTCAATCATTTATTGTCCGTTACCCCACGAAACTAAAAACGTATCCGTCATCAGGCCGCGAGATGCGATTGCGCGGTTTTTCGTTCGGCATCGCATGGCGCAAACGAGACAAAATACATCAGAATAATGAGGAAACACGGGGCTTAGAAATGTACTTGGGCGAATTAAGATATGTCCCTAATTAAAAAAAAATTAAAGAAATGTACTTGAGTGTTTCTTGAAAAATTTTCTCAAAATTAAATCATACATGTTAACATTATATCTAAAAATAAAATTTAAAAAAAATCATAAAATTATTGCGTAACAGAGTGGAAACACTTCTTGCGCTCCCGAAATCTTTTGCACCTCAGTGCGTCTTCTTTGTGTAATTGTACCTTTTATGCTCATGGGGTGAAAAGAAAACGAGGAAAAGAAAAAGCAAAAGGAAAAGGAAAAAGAAAAGGAAAAAGAAAAGTAATTAAAGCGGATGCTAGTTGCCGGGAGAACTTTTCCCATGTCACGAAGATTTTAATTAAAACTGCGAGCCAGTCGATGCATTGAGCTTCTTAATTCAGCTTGATAAAAAGTTTTTTCAAATTTATTTATTTAATTAAAGGACCAATAATCAAATTTAATTTTAAAATTTATTTAATAAAAAATTAAACAAAATATTTTTATTTGAACAATATTTATAAAAAATCATTAAATATATCATTGCTGTAAATTTAATAGACTTATTTTTAAATTATATATATCATATAATTATAATTTTATATTAATGTTAAAAAAATTATTTCAAAATTTAATTATATATATTAGTATTATAAACAAAATATTCATAAATAACTTGTAACATAAACTCATAAAAACTTGAATAGTTAAAAAATCTTAATTGATAATTTAAATTCGATTCGATTGTTTTTTGTTTATATGTGAAAATTAGTAATTAAATTTTATACTTAAAATTAAAAGTTTAGGTCATTTTATTATCAGTGACAAACTAATTAGTTAAACAATATCAATACCTAAAGTCTTATTTGCAATTTGAACCTTTCAAATCTGACTTCAACTTAGATTGTGTTCAAACTTAATTGCAATCAAGTTTGCCAAAGAAGAATAGAGGCCGACGGAGGAAAGACAAAATAAAGAACAAGAGGAAAACAAAAATGGAGGAGATTGCGGTCGGCTACCACCGCTAGACGTGGCAGCACAGTCAAACAGTCAGAGTCCAATGGTAGAAATGAATTTTATGATGATTGTAACCGAGCAATACTCCTAACTATAAGTAACGACTCAAATTGGGAGCCAAGTTTGACTCAAATAAGCCTTAACTAATTTGAAAGCAATGATGTTATTTCAAGCAAACGTTTCAAGTCTTTTGCGATGTAAAAAGAAAAAAGAAATTTTAAAAAGGCTGATGGATTTTCCTGAGCCTTAAATTCCGAATACGAAAAAATCCCGCGCGGCCTCGACTCCTGATCTAACTTGAAGACCCTGTTTTTGGGTCCATATCGAATACCCTTCATTCCAAAGCTATGCATACAAAGAAACCCGAGGTTGGGTAGAGGCTTTTGAAAGTTGGTGGGGGACAAAAATTGGGGGAATGAAGTATCAGCGGCCCAATTACCAGCAAATCCAACACAAGGAATATTGCCACAGGCATACTACTTCTTATTCAAGGCCAAATCCACACGGTTTGGATTACGAGACAGCCCAACTTGACAGTTTTGACAAATTCAAAGTAGACCTGCCCACCTTGATAATGCCCTCGAAAGTCGTACAGGGAAGGCTTAAAGTGGTGTTAGAGGAGGTGATAGGTGAAAGTCAATTCGCTTTTTATTGGGGGCGGATATGTCATGGTGGGGGTGCTTGTGAGGAATGATATTATTGAAGATGTCAAGGGGAGTAAGGGGGAAGAGCTACTGAAGTGGTGTTTAAAACTTGAGTTACATTTTGAAAAAGCATACTGTTCAGGGAAACGGGCTTCCCAGACTGTATATAATGGACAACAGAGGCTTCACTGTTAAATGGAAGAATTGGATTCATGGAATGTACTTCGATGGTGAATTTATCCGTGCTAGTCAGTGTTCCCTTAGGCTCCCACAATGCCTCCAAGGGTATTCGGCCTCAAAATCCTTTTCGGCAGGAGAGCCTTGGTTGGTGTCCGAGGTGCAGGACTGGACACTCTAGCTCTGGTCCAGGATATTGCATTGCATGGTAAGGTGGCCCTGCTACCTATGAGCTACTTGGGCTTCTTTTGGGGCCCAGGAAAAGCCGACTGCCAATTCAAAACTGAGCACTCCCCTGAATTTTTCTCCTTACCAACCACAAGTTTCAACTTACTCCTCTACTCCTCTCCTGAGTAGGATTCAAATTACCCCATCTTGCTCCTCCTTATTTAACACTACCTGACTAATGGTATTTAAGAAAACATGTTATTGTCGTGACCCCCGTCCGAACAGATTTCTCCTCAGCCCCAACTCCCAACTCAAAATCATAGATTTTTGGACATCTACTCTGCAATGTAATATCCACTTGCCTACAGCTTGGCTCCAAAAATCACGACATGTCTAAAAGACGAGTTCCAGTGAAGGGCTCTTTGTTATAAAGCTGATTGTTAATATCGACTTTTGTTTCTGTCAAAGCCCAGCAAACGAAATAGCAAGCTGGCTTATATCGTCGGTCAAAAGCTTCTTCGTTAGTCTCCTGATAAATCAATATATTTTAAAAAGTTAAATACATTTATTAAATAAGAGACTACTATCTATAGTTAATTGTTATATACTATAATAATAATATTTATTATTATTATTATTATTACTCTATGAATTATTAAGTTAACATTATTATAAATAAGTTTTTCCTTTTTCAGTGAAAAAATAATTATTACTTTTTATAATTTATAATTTACTGTTAAATTAATTAAAAAATTAAATTATTTTTATTATTTTACTATATGAAGTGTATATTAATAAAAAAAATTATCATACCTTATAAAAATAATTGTTATAATCTGTTACATTATAACAAGCTATTTTTAGAAATTATTTTTAAGAGTAATATTTTGTCTTTTCACTTCAGACATTTTTTTTTTTGCTAATTTATTTTTTTTATAACATTATATAATTTTGTTGATTATTTTTTCACAAGTCAAAGTTATATTCGCTGTCTGGCTAATTGTTGTTGTGATGCACTTATAGTTGATAAATTCCAATTTCCACCAAGCTGATTAGATGGAGATGATAAAAATATGACTTATATGTGAAGAAGCGCTACTCAAAGAATTGCCTACTAAAAAACTTTGCTAGATGAATATTTGCATGCCTCAAGGTCAAGTTGGTAGTGCGGATGTCTGAACTTCTTCGTCAAATGCCCCATTTGGGTTCTTAGCAGCGGGGCTTGACACTCGTGGATTCGAAAAGAGTGGGAATGAAGGAGAAAGCAAAGAATACAATGAGGTTTGGCGAGTTCCTGACCTTTGGAGATTTTTTTTAATAAAAAAAGTTGTTTTTTTTTGGGAAAATTTTCATATTATAATATGATTTTATTAGTATCACATGTATTAATATGTTTAAAAATAATTTTAAAATGTTTAGTTAATTTTGGAAGATATAAATTTATTAATTAATTTTTAGAAAAAAAAAAAAAAAAGAAAGAAAGAAAGACTTTAGTCTGAATCAAAAAGTAGTCCCAGTTTAATTACTATGCTAACATGTGCTTGTTACTTCAGTTGGGGGTATGGTGCTGTGCCTTTCTTACCATTAGTTACAAACAACAAAGGTGAATTAATTGTCGCATTTTGTTGCGGCACAAGGCGGCTACAAAGGTTTCTTTTGGGCACGCAAGTTGATCTAACCTCCTTCCTAATTAGCCTAATGTTATATAATAAAATATATAAACCCGTCTTGAAAATGCATTACACATTGCTTATCTGCAGAATAAATTGAGCACCATCGAGCAATATTGCGACAATGTTGTCCCAAGGTGATGTATCTTGGAATTTTGGAAAGATATTGAAATGATTTCATTTTGGACTAGCTAAGGCAAGGTTATAAATGTTTGTAAATTAAAAAAGTTGTCTTTATGTTTATGCTGTACAATCGACAATTTGTGTTTTCCTTTTTCTTCTTCATGCATGCTACAAAGACAAGATGTTGTGTAGACGACGGTGTGCATTGTACGTCACTAAAAAAAGAGAACGTGGTTTTCTTCTGCATAAGAAGTTCATTGTATTGGAATCAAACATCTAATCAACGCAAGTGTTGGGGTTGGGCGTCTATCCTCTTTTCGTTTAGATAGGATTTGTTGAATGTGTGATGTTGACAGTTACATGACAGACATTAATATTGCAAGGAATGGAGCATTTGCTGCTATCCCTCGAGTGGAGAATTTTTTTTTTTTAAGTTTTTAACGTCTTTCAATGTTTTGTGCACTGGAAAACATATCTTGGCTATGCTTTTTTGGATTATAGGATTACTTGCCTGCCACTAAAGAGAATAGACATTTAACATACCATTCAGTGAAGATCGTGATCAGTTTGGACCTTTTGAGTGGATCGATTCCCGGTTATATATATAGGCACTGAATTATGTTGATTGGACTTCTAAATCAAGGTTCCAATTATAGTGTAGTCATTTCTTGCTGCCATCATCCTTTTCTGCATTAAAAGTGCTTTTTTTTTTTTTTTATCAACTCCACATATTATCCGTTAGATTTTAGTATATAACACATAAAATAATATTTAATATTATGTATATAATATTCATATTATTTAAATTTTATATAAAAATTTATTTTATTTTTATATAACTCTATTATGTGATATTAAATATTTCAATGCAATACTCAAAATTATTTATATGATATAAGTATATTATATTTAATTATATTCCTTATTTATTTTATTATTTATTATTTTTTAAACGAGTAAGAAAGTTTAATTGAACAAAAGAAGGCACAATGTATACACAAACAGAGTGGCCAGAACATGCCGAAACTTTCCTACAACCTAAGAGACCCCATCAAGAGTTCTCGGGTATTAAGATACAGACAGTCCATATTAGTTTACACCCTGAAGTTACCAATCGTTTATTTATTTTTATTTTTGAGTTTCCACCAACTGTTTATGTTAGTGTATCATTGTCAACATATTTATTTTCTTTCCCTATAAATATGCAACCGCAATCTTTTTTTCTAGTAAATGGAGCAGGATTCATCATTGACAGGATCCTAAAATAAGTTTACAATAAATAATCAGAGTAATGCGTAACTACAGAAAAAGTAACAAGTTATACAAAGTTAGTGTACATGAACTAAAAGTTCATCTCAATACTAACCCCTTACGACAATTGTGGAAACTCATTTTTCAAATAAGAAATTCATAAACTCATCATCAAACAATCAAACACGTTAGCTCATGAGCTAAGGTTAGACAGGATTCAGTGTAACACTTGTTTTATACTGAAGCAATTGTTATCATTTCTCTCACGCCACATGGTCCACCGTATATACACGATGTAACCAAGCAATGTAACTACTCACGGCAAAAAACGATGATTTCTGACTAGTCCATATCGTAAAAAAAAAAAAACAAGAAGAAGCTAAAGTGAATGGAAATACAAAGTATATCTAAGCAGTGTCGAGGAAAACATTCCAAATGCAAATGATTATTACCTTCATTAGCGGGCATGCGCAAGAAGCGTCTATTTACGTGGGACCAACCTTGATCTTTTGTTTGGAATTCGATTAGGACTGTGAGACTCTGATTGCTAATTGCAAGCATCGTGAGGAAAGAAATCTTTGGGAGATTGAGTCCAGGTTCTTAATTGGGACATTGTACCCCACAAAAATTCTTTGAAATTGTGCCAGTAATCGATCTGATTCCCCGCTGTTAATCAGTTTATTGAATTCCAATAATGGTTCCTGCCACAAACACGGGGTATCACATTTCAATTAGTTGCAACGCATTTTTTCACGATGGTGATCCTATGTTCTGTTTCCCTTGTTTTGTGGATTCTTCGGCAAAGTTAGTGGGGGGCTCAAAAATCCATTTTTCCAGAGAAAAGGAAGCATGTGTGGGAGTGGAAATGCACGATCCTCGTTAAATTCAGTACAACAATCAAAAACTTTAAGAAGATATAGGAAACTCCTGTCCACCCTTTAGCCCTATACTCTCCGTTAGGAACAGGCATTAATTTAACAAAATCCTTCGAAGGCTTCCTCTTTCTCAGGGGAATGGATGTCAGTCATGGAGCGATTGATTTATTGACAAGTGCGATATGGAGAATTAACTGCGATTCAACAACCCCATCATTCCTCAAACTTGTTTTGGCAAAGGGGAACTTGAAGATAATTGAGTTTCTAGATAATATATTAGGTGCCGAACCTCACCGTAGATGTATGATGAGAAGGCCATGGGAACAGCGTCTCTGAAAAAGATTCTGTAAGTTTGATGCCTCTAAAAATTAGTGTTCATTATCTACCGGTCAATCCTCTCATCATTGCAGCACTAGATGACAGTAACAACTAGAGCATGGCCGTATATTACATCTTTGATATACTTCGTCCCATAAAAAAAAACATCTATTCACCATGTTAAGAATTTTCTTTCGATTCAAAAGAACCGATTTTAGTATTAATGAAGTGTTCCGTCTAATGTTACAAGCCGAAATTAATAAAAAAAAAAAATACAAGAAGAAAAAAACCATGAGGCTAACTTTTGTTTTGTTTGGTTTTTTTTTTTTCTTAATGATCTTAGAGATTGGCAATCTTACTACTTGAGAATGATACAATCAATTTGGAGTCATCTTAGGTTGAAGGTCACAAAGTAAGATCTCAATTAAAGCGAATAGACTATATAAAAAAAGAGTTACACATAAATACAATAACACACGATTACATCCACAATTTTCTTAGAATAATGGTGCAAATTAATCTATATTTATTTAACTCTCATGTACATGTTTTAAGAAATCTCACTATACCCAATCCACAATTTTGATTGGACCTTTTATATTGATTCATATCCAAAATATATAGGTATATTATATACATTATATATATTTATATTATTTATAACAGTATAAATAAATATATTAAAATAAATAATTTAATATAAATAATATATATATATATATATATATATATATATATATATAGTATGAGACTCTCATTTATGAAATCTGTAATATTTTTTATATTAAAACTTATTATTCAAAATAATTTATTATATATAATAAATAAAAAATTATAATATATATATCTAAATAAAGTAATGTACATTTGAAATGTATATATACTTGTTACTAGTTTCTATGTCCGTGTTATGCTTGGAGTTTTTCAATTTAAGTTATCAAGGAAAAATTTATTTAAATGTATAACAATTGAGATAGCAGAAGATAAATCCTTATATAATTTATCTTTAATTAGGAGACAGTCCACATCCTGTATAGACAATTAAAAATTAAAAGAATTAGACATATAAAAGAATAATTGTCCGTATTTGTTTTTTCTGAGATATACACGGAAAATGAAGACTAAGATTTTAGTTGGTTGTTTATAACAATGCCAGTGATTGAACAAAAAGGTTATGCAAAGTATCACAGTGTTTCAGTTGAATGGCCACACTATAATAACAGCATGGCAGACATAACAGCATGGCAGACATACGAGAAAATGGATATCTTACATTCGGAGTAGTGGAATTCTGCGTAGACATGTTTTGAGGCTATAATATAGGAGTGATAATATCCAACCAACTTGATAGATTTGAATTGGATTTTAGTATTATCAAAATAGAATATTTAAGAAAAATAAATCTAATCTATCAACAATTCTCTCTTCTCGAATTGAGATAATTAAATATATAAAAATATCTAAAAAGCTACTTTTTAAAAAAGTATGCCATATATAAACATTTTCACCTTTAGAATTAAGGCAAAGTGGAGTGAAAGTTTTTTTTTTTTTTCAGTTCCAGTAATAATATATCATATGTAGATATATAAATAAAATAATAAACACAAATATAAGAAGATATTAAATAATAAATTCTTTTTTTTTTGACAAATAAATGTTTATAAGTTTTATAGTAAAAATTTATTATTATTATTACATAAAATCATTAAAAGACACAACAAAATCAAATAACTAATCAGAAGAGAAAAATGGCCGGTCGATAGACGGTTCAAGCGGGAATCCATGCAGCGTTCAAACGATGGTACATGAACCAAACCTCTGCATTAAACTTGTGCTTCATTGTTTCAAAGCTTTGACGGATGTAGTCTACAAAAGGACATTGACGCCGAATAGAGTTGATCCCACCAACGACACAAACTAGCCGGTACCATGAATGGACTAAAATGTATTTGCATGAAACATTCATTGATACTTGTCATGTTGTCATGCAAATAGCCAAATTCTTAACTAACCGTTTCCTATTGGATTTTTCAATGTTGGATGGTGTGGTTAATATGGTTGTTGATTTTATTAATTTTTTATCAAAACTAACAACCGTTGACTAAATGGGCCCTTAATCACACATCTAGAGTTCAAATCTTGATCATTAGTAAACCAACAAACAATGAGTATGATTGAAAAGCCAATAGTTTTACTATCAAGCCACGCAGCTGATAGTGTCTACCTCACATATAGACAAAAATCCTAGCCAAAGTTGTATATCCATAGCATTACTCATTTGGCCAACTGTTTCTTTTTTTTCTTTCTTTCTTTTTTTTTTTTTTGTAAAATTTTTATTCTGCATTAATTCAAAGTAAATCAACAAGTTTAAACTTTCATGTGGATCAATAAAAATTCGCATTTCTAATATGACACCTATTAATTGATAAATGTGTCTCACTGTTCAATATAAGAATTTTGATAAAAGTTTTTAATATGCTCAGTATTACTCTATGCCGAATTGGGCAGCGGAAGAGACGTGTGAACTATTCAAAAAATGCAATTCATTGAAACAAGCGTAAGAGACAACACAGGGAGCCCTTTATTCTTCTCGAAGGTCATGACTGTTCCTCGTTTGCAATTGAAAATAAGACAGGTTTGGGAACCATAATTCTGCAACTCAAACGCTCATGCTATTGGATACATTGCAAGCAAGTCCTACGCAATAACTCACTATCCCTTTAAACTCGTCTAGCATCTCAAATTGACTGGGAAATAGAGAGGAACACTTGAATCTTGTTGATTGAATTACAAGCAAAACAAATTAGAAGTTGTGCTAGCTATGCAGCTTGTGTTTGTATTTGGTGGCTTAAATTTTGACTATTTTGTATTTATTAGTATATATTTATATTTGTTAATTTTAGATCGTGGTGATTGAAATTTTAATTATCTTATATATGTTAGTATATATTTATATTTGATAATTTTGGAGTGTTCATTATATTTATATAATATAACATATCAAAATGAAATAAAGAACGAAAATTTTTTCTAATTATTTTGAGTTTAAATTGATTGTTCTGAAATAACACCGAATCTTTAAACTATAAATTTTAGGATGATGACAGATCAAAAAGTTTTAAGTTTGAAAATCAATTTGTCATTCTTATTAAGCGCGAATGACAACCCAGTCAATTTAATTACGTAAATACAATTCAAAGGATTAAACTACGAAAAATGGGCTAAGTCTATGAGAATTTCGTTGAGGGTAAAGAAGAAATAAAGTTTCATTGATGACACCATTAAGGAGCTGAACCAGAACTCTGATGAAATTGATGATTGGTGGACAGTAAACTCCATGATTGTGTCATGGATCTTTAACACCATTGAAGCAGGCTTGCGTTCCACAATCTCATACAAGGAAACGACAAGGGAATTGTGGGATGATATCTAACAGCAATTCTCTGTTCGCAATGACGCGCAAGTTCATCAATTGAAAACGGAGATTGTAAATTACAAACAAAACGAGAATTCGATCATGACTTATTATGGTCGACTCAAGAAATTGTGGGATGATTTGAATGATTATGATCTCATGCCTACTTGTTCTTGTAATGAATGCAAGTGTAATTTCGTTACACGGCTTCAACAGCATCAAGAGGATGAGCGGGTGCATCAATTCCTCATGGGACTTGATGAATCATCTTATGATAATGTTTTCTTCAATATCATCGCTTTAGACCCTCTTCCAAACCTTCATAGGGTTTATTCTCAAGTTACGGAGCAAGAACAAGTGTAGGTAATGACTCGAGCAACTCCTATTCGGTCTGACCCGGTGAAAACAGTCAGCTCAGGTTCTCGAAATTCAAGGGGGGACCGAAAAGACAATGGAGTAGTTTGCTCTCACTGCCAGAAACTAGGACATAACATGGACACATGCTTTCGTCTACATGGCTATCCTGACTGGTGGCCAGAAAATTCGACTTAAAGAAGACGCAGAGGATATGGTAACTAAGGACGTGGTCGTGGTGGAGTCGCACTGGCTAATGTTGCACAAAGAGCAGTAGGGGCGGTTGCTAATGTCTCTCATGGGAGACCACTTGATGATTCTGATAAAGTTGGATTGGAGACCTTGAGCAAAGATGATTGAGAGACTTTGAAGTCTCTCTGGAACACTCATGCGAATAATACATCTGTTGCTCAGCCAAAACTTAATGGTAAGACATATTTGCAATAGTTTTTTAACACAGGTGCTTCGCATCATATGACAGGCGAGGAAACTGCATTTGTAGAGTTTCAAGGAATACCTCACTGTCCCGTAAAAATGTCAAACGGTGAATACGTTATGGCAACAGAAGAAGGAACAGTTCTTGTAGGAAAATTATTTCTTAAGGGTATTTTATATGTCCCTGAAATACGATGCAATTTGATATCTGTTTCAAAATTAGCCCAAGAAAAAGTTTATATTTTGAAATTCACTGATCGTTTATGTGTTGTTCAAGATCGCACTTCGAGGATGCTGATTGGAGTGGGTGAAGAGCTTGGGGGGCTGTATATTGCACGGGGGGATCTTCTGGTCAGTGCTCATAGAGCCATTGCAGTCAAGAATATGAGTTTATGACATAAAAGGTTAGGACATCCTTCTATGCGAGTCATAGAAAAGCTCTCTACAATAGAAGGTAGTACCGAGATAAATAAAAGGGTTTATGAACCTTATGATGTTTGTTTCTGGGTAAAACAAACTTGTATTCCTTTTTCTATTAGTGACAATAAAGCTATTGATATTTTTGAATTAATTCATTATGATTTGTGGGGAGCTTATCGAGAGGCTAGTCTTTGTGGTGCTACTTATTTTTTGACTATTGTTGATGATTGTTCTTGTGGTGTATGAGTTTATTTGTTAAAAGGGAAACATGAGGTCTCATATGTTGTTAAGAATTTGTTGGCTATGACCGAGAGATAATTCAATAAATAAGTCAAAACTATACGCAATGACAATGGTACAAAATTTACTTGTTTAGGTGATTATTTTAAGGAATGTGAGATTATTCATCAAACTTCCATGGTTGGGATATCTCAACAAAATGGAAGAGTTGAGAGAAAATATCGACACATTTTGAATGTTGGTAGGGCGTTTCGTTTTTAGGCTAACTTACCTATTCAATTTTGGGGATAATACATTCTTACTGCAAGATATTTAATTAATTGTACTCCATCATCGATTTTGGGTGGAAAAACTTCATATGAAATTTTCTTTAGAAGCCCTCCATCTATTTCTCATCTTAAAGTATTTGGTTATCTATGTTATGCTAAGAACATTAATCAAGAAAAGGATAAGTTTGCAAGTCGAAATTATAAGTGCATATTCATGGGTTATCCTTATGGTAAAAAAGGGTGGAGGGTGTATAATCTAGATAGAAAGGTTTGCTTTGAAAGTCGAGATGTTAAGTTTGTTGAGCACATGTTTCCTTTTGCTCATACGGACTCTATCAGGCAAGCAACTCCAAATTCTCTGCCAACTGTCATTAAGTCTACTATATTGGAGGACGTGCTTGAGATTGAGGCACCTCCGCTAGCCTCTGAATATGATGGACAGTCTGTGGATTCGTGGCTATAATAACTACAGGGATTGAATCAACCAGTTTTAAAGAGGTCAAGCAACATTTATATTGGCGTGAGACAATGAAAAAAGTGATTGAGGCACTAGAGGATAATAAGACATGGATAGTTGCTACTTTGCCTAAGAGAAAGAAGGCTCTTGGTAGTAAATAGGTCTACAAAATCAAGTATCATGCAAACGGAACCATCAAGCGATACAAGGCACGATTAGTTGTTTTCGGGAATCACCAAATCGAGGGTCTTAATTATAATGAGACGTTCGCACCTATTGTAAAGATGGTCATGGTTCATACCTTCTTAGCAGTAGCAGCTATCCATGGGTGGGAATTGCATCAGATGGATGTGCACAATGCATTTTTGCATGGCGATCTTGAGGAAGAAGTTTATATGCGTTTTCCACTAGGCTTTACAGCACCTGGAGCGGATAAAACGTGTCGTCTGTGCAAGTCTCTCTACGGGTTGCGACAGGTAGCGTGATGTTGGTTTGCCAAGCTTGTTGCGACTCTGGTTCAATATGGATTTCAACAATCTGGCTCAAACTATTCTTTGTTCACATTTCAGCATGGCAAAGTTCAGTCGACCATTTTGGTCTATGTGGATGATCTGGTGATAGGTGGGACTGATAGTGATGTCATTCAGGCGCTTAAAACTTATCTGAATGCTTGTTTTCACATGAAAGACCTTGGCAAATTGAAGTACTTCCTAGGTCTTGAAGTAGCGCGAAATTCAACTGAAATTTTCCTTTTTCAGAGAAAATATGCTCTCGATATTATTTCTAAAACTGGTTTGTTAGGTGCTAAACTTGCCGACACACCAATAGAGCAAAATCATCACCTCGCTTTGGCTAAGGACGTAACTCTTCCTGATCCTATGTCTTACCGATATCTTATTTTCGTCTTATCTACCTGACAATTACTCCACTTGAATTGTCTTATTGTGTGCATAACTTAGCACAATTATGCAGGAGTCACGATACAGTCATTGGGAGGCAGCCCTTCGGGTTGTTCGTTTCTTAAAACTTCATCCTGGACAAGATTTTATGCTCCGCTCTGATTCCTCTCTTCATCTTACAGCTTATTGTGATGCGGATTGGGCAAGTTGCCCCTTGACTTGACGTTCTTTGACGACATATTTTGTCTTTCTTGGGGATTCTCCGATCTCTTGGAAAACGAAAAAACAGCATACTGTATTTTGATTTTCGGCTGAGACAAAGTATCGATCTTTGGCCTCTACGACTTGTGAATTGAAATGACTTAAGGGTTTACTAATTTCTCTTGGCATCCCTCACTCATCTTCTATACAGATGTATTGTAATAGTCAGTCAGCTCTTTACCTTACTCACAACTCTGTGTTTCATGAACGCACCAAGTATATCGAGGTGGATTGTCACTTTGTTCGTGATGAAATTCGTCATAGTATCATTCTTCTTCAATCTGTATCATCGTCTCACCAACTTGTCAATATCATTTTTTGCAAGTTGGACATTTCTAATCTTTATGCTCCAACTTTCAGGGATATTAGGATGAATATTTAGTGGCTGAAATTTTAACTATTTTATATTTATTAGTATATATATATATATATTTGATAATTTTGAATCATGGTGGCTATATGTTAATATATATTTATATTTAATAATTTTAGATTGTTTATTGTATTTATATAATATAATAAATTACAATAAAATAGATAACAAAAAAAATTTCAATTTTTCTGAATTTAACATTTCTCATTATGAACAAAATTAACAAAATATATGTAAATAGTTTTTAACTTTAATTTGATTCCCAAGTAATTTTATCTCATATAGAGATTATTGCCTTCACGCATATGATACTCTCCTTTTATATCAATTCATACATGTTCGAATCTGCCCTCCTATTGAGCATGAATTTGAAATTCACCAACGTTCAACAATAAGTCCATAAACTTAACTATATTCGTTAGGATATGTTTGTGAATGCATGTGTGTATCGACACATAATTAAGACACCGGCCTTAAAATATACATATAATGATTACACCGTCCTTCCATATGCTAAATAACCAGTAAGGACGGTGTTTCTTGGTCAAAGTAACTCCCTCTGAAGCCTTTCCTTGCTGCTTTTGCACTGTCATGGTGTCAAGGTTCGCTGCAACACGCACTTCTTTATTGGGTCCTAGCACTTGGACATTATGGTTTCGTCTTCTAAGCACAATTTCAATATTTTTAAGTTTCGAGGGCCAATGACAAGCTCGTAGGTGGGTGTCCTCGAACTGTAAGACACGTGGTGGCATATTCAATGTGCCCTGCAACAATATTGACCTCCTTCGGGTCCAAGTATTTGGACACAGTGACTCCCGATGCTCATCCATCAGTTTTAAAGTAGCAAACGGAACGACGAAGTCAAAATATCAATTAATTAAGACACGTACAGGAACATAAACCAAATGTGTCGTATGTAAATTGGGATACAGGTTTGGCATTCTCTGTCACCAGCAAGCTATTAGTTCGTGTTCAAAACTTAAAAACTATTAGTTCCATGCAATTGAAAGTTGTCACTCACCGAAAAATCGGAAATGGCGGTTTGTAGGAGATTCTTGTAAACCGACCTCTAGATCAAGTAATCTGGTGTGAATGAGCCATTGTGAAATAATAATGTGACTTAGGCTATAAAATTATTCGTGCTAACCATAAGTAAACTCAATTTCCAGCAAGACAGTATTAAGCCGAACTTTCTCGGGATAAGGAAGAATCACAGCCAACATACAGAACGTAAATGGTGATGAAATGACCTGTGACAGAATTCTCCTCTGTTCTTGAGTATTTATTCCATGTGCTATTATCTGTGCATCAAACTCATTAGTCATCGATTGAAAATGTCTCTTCGTATTAGTGGGAAAAGTTTGTCATATTCCATTAAAGTATTGTCAAATTGAATTAAGCATACCGCTCCACGGATGCACCAGATCTACTTAACAGCGAGTTGCCATTTAAAATTAAATACGTTTGGACCAAAATGAATAAATAAATATCAACAAGCAGTACGGGACTTTGCTTGCAGCCTATTTAATCTTTAGGAATATTAACATTTTTATTCAAACTTTCTGCTAAACAACATGCTCATTTTGCATTTATTATGTATTAGATTAAGATATATTTTTTTTAATAAAAAATTTATTAAATTGTGAATTATACAATAAAAAATAATCTTTCTGTTCTAATAAACTTAATATCTCTTTCTAAAAAATTAACTAAAAAAAAAAGATCTAAACACATTTCACACAATAAATTATAACTTAATGGCTATGTCTTTACTAACAAAATCTTAGTAAAATGGTAATACCCTTTACTTCAAATTTTGACGGAGAATCAATATGTAAACGAAATGATAAAATGTTTGGAAATTATACATGAAATTAACAGGCACCTTCTTCATCTTCATTCAGGGGCAGCCGAAGAAAATGGCCTCAAACAGAGAAGAAAAACTCCATTTACCAGTCTACGTGACTCTGGCATGCCTGCCTCGAAAGATTATTTGCCTTCGGATGCATGGCGCAAAGGAAAACATTATCTCCTTGTATGTTTGTTTTTTTTTTTTTTCAAAAGAAAAAAATAAAATTTACTTTCTGTATCTTGTAATGGCTCAAGATTTGGAACACACTTCTAAGCGTGAACACAACAGACACCAAATCTGCAACTTATTTGAGCGCTAGCAAATGGACACTTGCGGGACATGCATATCTCCATGTGTAGGTATTGTGAAATTCAAGGTACTCCCAAGATATGAAGCAAAATCTCACAGAATCCGTACGTTCTACATATTAAACCAGGTTTCAATGATCCGAGGCATTATATTATAATCATATTCAAGGGTTCCAAACTAAGCTAAGAGTTAAAAGGGGTCATATGCGGTAAGCAATTATACATTTTAAGGTTCAAATTGTCGTTTTGGAATGGTATTTAGTATGCAGCGGATTGAGACCATTGCAGTTAGTGCAATCAAAAATATGTCTAATGTCATATTGAAGAGCGTATTAAGTTTAAGAGCAATTGCAGTAACTCTGTTCCCGATTAAGTCACCTGTCCCATGTATTTAATCAAATTATTACATTAAAAAAAAATCCCCGTCAAAATATTATTAAATTCAATTTCAATATTAATGAATATGTATACTTTTATATATGTATATATATACTTTCTTGTCATGCCTTTTTTTTTTTTATTTTACATATATAGCCCACGAGGTCAATAATAGATGGATAGCAGCAGCCACGTCGGCAAGTGCCGGAACCAAGACACGAAGTCTCATCTATAAGTAGCTCCCCAATGTCCATCCGCAGCTTCATTCCACGCTCTGCAAACCCAGCACATAGCGCGAGGGAGAAATATAAGAGAGGAGAGCGAGCGAGCGAACAAGCGAGACAGCTGGTTGACAGAAAAGCAAAATGTCTTCTGCTACTTCTCTAACTCTGGTCTCAAAATGCACCGTCTTCCCAGACGAGAAATCCACAATGGAAGACCTCAAGCTTTCGGTCTCCGACCTGCCCATGCTGTCTTGCCACTATATCCAAAAGGGTTGCCTCTTCACTTGGCCTCCCATGCCCATCGACTCCCTCATCACGCTCCTCAAATGCTCTCTCTCTCAAACGCTGTCTTGCTTCCCTCCTCTCGCCGGCCGCTTAAGGACCGATTCCGATGGTTACGTGTACTTAAGCTGCAACGACGAAGGGGTCGACTTCATCCACGCCAATGCAGCCAATGTCTGTATTCGTGACATTCTCTCTCCACTACACGTCCAAGAATTTGTCCAGACCTTCTTTGCTTGTGACCGTACCGTTAGCTATTCTGGCCATTTTAGGCCAATCCTGGCGGTTCAGGTCACGGAGTTGGCCGACGGTGTTTTCATTGGCTGCGCTGTGAATCACGCAGTCGTTGACGGGACTTCTCTATGGAATTTCTTTAACACCTTCGCCGAGATGTCAAGAGGAATCAAGAAAATGTCCAGGAAGCCGGATTTCAGCCGAAATTCGGTGCTCATATCGCAGGCGACGCTTAAAGTCCCTGAGGGAGGCCCCAAGGTCAACTTCAATGATAACGAGCCGTTAAGTGAGAGAATTTTCAGTTTCAGCAGGGAAGCGATTCAAATGCTGAAGTCAATCGGGAATAACAGGAAATGGAGCGAGGACTCGGGCGTCGTCAACGCCATTGAATTAATGAGTAAGCAAAGCAATGATACCTATCAGAAGAAGGCGACCGCAATTCTTGGAAATTGGTTCAAGAGCGCCGTTTCGAAACAGCAAGAAACGGCGGAGAGGGCGACGCTGGCCTCCCGTGCTGCTGCTGTGGAGATTTCCTCGTTCCAGTCGCTCTGCGCGCTTCTCTGGCGAGCGGTGACACGTGCGCGGAAATTAAACCCGGCTCAGACAACCACGTTCAGGATGGCAGTGAATTGCCGTCCCCGTTTGAACCCGAAGCTGGATCCGCTGTATTTCGGGAACGCGATTCAGAGCCTGCCAACCTATGCTTCAGCAGGCGACGTGTTGTCTCATGATCTGCGCTGGTGCGCCGAGAAGTTGAATGAAAATGTGGTGGCCCACAATGACCCTGCTGTGCGCCGTGCTATAAAGGATTGGGAGGGAAATCCCAGGTGCTTCCCGCTGGGAAACTTTGACGGTGCATCAATCTCCATGGGCAGCTCGCCAAGATTCCCCATGTATGAAAACGATTTTGGGTGGGGCCGACCACTGGCCATTAGGAGCGGAAAGGCTAACAAGTTTGATGGTAAGATGTCGGCCTTTCCTGGGCGATTAGGCGGTGGCAGCGTGGACCTGGAGTTGGTTTTGGCTCCTGAAACAATGGCTGCGATTGAATCTGACTGCGAATTTATGCAGTACGTCTCTAATTAGTTTACCGCTTTGAACGGTGTCTGCGTTTACCTTCTTATGTATTTGACCTTTATCTGAACTCCGCAGTTTTACTTTGAATCACTGATTTTTATTTGTTTTTTCTTTTTTTTCAACTTTTCCTTTTAGACAAATGCTGTACTTGTAATCTAGTTGAGATCCGTTTGAGCTGTGTTTCCGTATACGAAAATGAAAATATTTGACGTGGCCTAAAGTTAGATAGGGTAATTTATGATTCGGATTTGTTGGGCCGCCCTGCACGTTGTTGCCTTGAATGGGGTGGAGCATATCCACTTAAACAGACGAGAGAGATGAAACCCGAAAAGATAAAAAAACAAAAGTTAATAAGTTGTTCTCCGTTACTCTTAATGGAACAACAAATGGCAATTTAATTATCGCCGAGTTCCAGTTCTAAGATTATAAAGATAATCACTTCATGACTTGGAGAGTTGGTGGAATTGTCCACTTTATAATTATCCTCCAAATAAACGTGACATCTATTATCTGTACTCTCTTTATTATTATTATTATTATTATTTTACCATAACCCGGCAGGCCTCGCCTATATAATTTAAACACCCTCGTTTCTCAGTTATTTAGCAATTCTGCTCCACCCATCAAAGAGATAGTTTCACGAGTCATACTTTGTAATTTTTTTTATTTTAAATTTAAATTCACGTAAATATTTAACTTAATAAAAATAATAAACTCAGATAATTTGACGTGTAATTATATATTACAATTAAATATAAAAATTTTACTTGAATACAATAATATTTAGATAATTTTAAGAGAAGTTGAATAAAAAAAAAACAACAACAAATAATTTTTTTACATCAATTTATAAATATAATAATTGACATATTTATAATATAATATTTTTTATTAAAAATAATAAAGTAATTCTATTCGGTTCATAGACTTTTATATCAAATCAAAGGCCTAGCGAAGATGTTGGGTTCAAATCCCAACTGTAAATATTAATTTCCACTTAACGCAAAACGTTTTGGGAGAAAGTCTATAGTTATGGTGATTAATTTTTATTATAGGTTTATATATAATAATAGTCCCCTCTCCAAAACAATTCAAGAAGAGTGATTTATGTTTTGGCCCAAAATATTAATGAGAAACCTGAACGCTGATGGGTCGGACTTGGTCCTGGGTTGGGTTCAGTAGGTTTCTTCTGTCCTTATAAATTGGGCCGAATTGTTACAGAAGGAGGTTGCATTGAAATATGGGCCAAGCAATGGAGCTGACGCCTCAGGAAGCCCAAAATGTTGGTCCCTTCGAAAGGTTCCGGGCCAGACATACTTTATATGATTCAGTAGCTGGGCTTTCTGAGTGAGTATTTTTCTTTTTTCCCTGTATTTTCTTTTTAAGTGTTAATTGAAACAGTGATAGTTCTTCGGCCAGAAGGAAGACCAAGACATCAATTGTACAAGTGTTGTGGAGATTGAGATGGCATATCTGACATTATCTAGAACTTTCCGGCCAAAATTTTGGAAAGCGATAACATAAACTACAATCATTAAATTCTATATTATCATCGTAAGAAAGATGACTACATGAGCATGCTCCCAAGGACAATCACTAAAAAACATAGAAAATTTTTGTGATACTGCTTAATTATTATAATTTATGTCTTGATGTATATTGATGATTTACAAATTTTTATTTTATAGATTATAATAAATTCTGTTATTGTACGAAGAACGACACAAATCTGATCTCGCTTAACCCACTGCCAATTACCCTGATTTTTTTTTATTTTGATTTTGATTTTCAATTTATTTTATTTATTTTTTGGATGAGGCCAATTACGATGAAATTAAAAACGACAAGTTGCTTCACAAGTCTCAAGGAAAGGGGGAAAGCAACAGGATATGTGTGTATGTGTGTGTGTGTGT
Source organism: Kandelia obovata (assembly GCA_021464305.1). Classification (NCBI taxonomy): domain Eukaryota; kingdom Viridiplantae; phylum Streptophyta; class Magnoliopsida; order Malpighiales; family Rhizophoraceae; genus Kandelia; species Kandelia obovata. Next base: position 11,059,750 of record CM038474.1, on the reverse strand, counting down.
GTGTGTGTGTGTGTGTGTGTGTGTGTGTGTGTGTGTGTGTGTGTGTGTGTGTGTGTAGAGAGAACGGATCGCTTATATGCTTTAGTAATTTACTAATAGTCAAACGGCATCATTTTCTTTCCTGACTAAGGTCTGAACAGATCGGTACATAAATTTCAAACATGGGAGGCAGGCCCAAGGCAAGAACCGTGTTATGCCGGTGTTTTTTTATGCACTTCAAGAAAGACATTCATCGTGAGTAAACGCGAAGTTGCAAGTTCCAAGCATGCATGAAAGAGAAATCCAACACACAGATGAACAAAACAAACAAACGACAACAAGAAAATAAAGCAAATTTTCAATGAGCCTGCAAAGGAGAATGTTAGAACCAAAAAAGCGGAAAAAAAAAACAGAGAGAGAGAGAGAGGATCATTTTAATACACGAGACGAGACTCTCACACTGAAACGTGTAACTAAGGATTATATTGACATATAATGTAACAAACTAATGCTAATTCTACCTAAAAATTTTCAGCTACCGTTAATCTGTGAACAAGTTGTTGCATTCCAAATTTTAAATTTTAACTGCATGCCCTTAAGCTCAATGCTACTGAAAATCACTCTCTCCCGATCAACGCAGCAACTTGTTAAATTGTTAAAAAGGATCACAGGAAGCTTAATCGTAGATCCAGTGGAGAGTGATCCATTTCTCCACCAAAAGCGTAAGAAAAAGCCGCAGATTCCTTGCATTCATTTGCATGCAGTCTAAGCTTATCCGTCTCTTCTTCATGGAAGGAGTTTAGTGGGAAGAGTTGAAGAGTTTCGATCACGCGTTCCGGTTCGGCGACCCGATTTATCTCAGAAAAATCTGCCAAGAAGATGAATTCATAGCTCCTTTTAAGATACAACAAGAGAAATTGATGACATGCGGGAAAAAAAAAAGAAAAAGAAAGAAAAGAGTGGAAGATCTGCTATGTATAGACTTACATCTTGCAGAAGATGAAATATTGCTTTCCCGGCAAATCATGTTGAGATTCTTGTCATCAAGAGAAACTCGACGTCGTTTCTGTCTTTCCCTGGCTTTGTGGTTCTGAAACCAGTAGAAGACGTTCTTGCTCTCAATCTTGCCATAGAAACTAAGCTGAGAAGATATCTTTTGGATCTGGTCAGTACTTGGGGTCCGGAGTCCAGACCTGAACAAGTCAGTCAAAACTTTAACCTGTTCCGTGGTAGGATTCCAGCGGCCGCACTTGGTCCCAGTGCCACAGTTATTGCCACCACCACCGCCACCATTACCAGAGCGAACGTGTCCAGACGCTTTTGTGAGGCAAAAGCCTGACATTCTCTCTTCCATTATCTTCAGCGCCAAAATGCCTTGTCTTTGATATACACAAGTCCCTCTTTTCCGAAGAACTTTCTGTCTGAACTCAAAAGATAAGGACCCGTGTGCATATATAAGAACTTTCTTTCTGAACTCCATATAAAAAAAAAAAGAAAAAATGATCATTTTTTTAGTTGTTGTCACCTTTTTTTTTTTTTGTGTGTGTTTTTGTAGTATCTTTGTTTTATTGAATTGGTGATCAAAGATTGCAGATTTATACTTTTGTTTATTTGGGTCTGCTTTGATTTTAGTGACTCTGAGATTGAAGATATGTGAGGATCTAGATCGTGCCCTGATTTTTGTGCACTGTGACTGTGAGAGAGAGTGAGAGAGACTCGTAAAAGCTGCCACTGTTCAATGTCTTGGTCGGCAGGCAGACAAAAAGTAAGTTTCACTACTAATTAATTAAACATTGTAATATGTATATTACATGATTCTTCCTATGGGCTCAATTTCCTTTGTTTTTCTTTTTTATTGACAATATAATACATTATTATGGTTAGTTATTCGTGTACAAGGAAAATTCATTTTTCTGTGAGGTGCTCAATTCACTCGAACGAAACAAGAATTGAATCTCTATTTGATTAGTTTTTTATGATTCTAAATGTACAAAATATGTTTCAAAAGTTTACTAAATCTTGGTAGGCTCTAATAGACTAGCGAATGAGGCCAGGAGAACAGAGACATGGTGAATAATCCAAGCTTTGGTCTTTAAGCTACTGGATTTCTGCTAAAGAACATAATACGGTTCAAATTTGTATGGATTCTCAGTTATATATATATATATATATATGCTAGCCTCAAACACCAAAAGAATGCAGGTCAATGTTGGGATTGGCTGAATTCGGTTGGATTTTTGTGATCGCATGCACTGACATAGATACTCAGTTAGGTTGACCGTAATAGGACCCCAGTCGAGCAATGTTGGGTTAAGGCTGCTTTTGAGGACGTGGGAACACAAAGTAGAAGACAATATAGCCACCAATTTGAGACCACTCCTGGCCCACCAAAAGGGAGGCAATTTGTATTGTTTTTTTTTTTTCTTTAAAATTTTTTTAATTGTCGTGTAGCTCCTGTTTTAGGCAACTATGTGTTCTTAATTTCTGGTTCGAGATTGGGGAGCTTAAAAAGGCAGTTATTGGGCGAGCAATTAAAAAAAAATAAGCGAGCACTTTGTACTCTAGAGCTTGTCCTACGGTGGAGAATTCAAAAGTTCGAAGTTAATTAATAATAAGCAGGCACAATGCAATTTTGAGACTCCGTATGTATCGTTAGAAATTTAAATTAGCGTCCACCAAGGACAACTGGTAGTCCGGTAGAGCCAAAAACAAGAAACCAAAAGGAACGAGGAATGACAATGTTTCATATGAAATGTCATATTGGGAAATTTGAAAGCCATTCGCCCATGAACTCGGCATATGAATATGCTAGACGTTGTAGTCTTACATAACACGTTTTGGAATTTGTAAGCGAAAACAAGGTCTAGAAATTAAACCAAAGACTCACCAGTTTCTATTGTCAATACAACTATAACAAATATTATGTAATTAAAGTACTTGGAAGACGACTCGTAATTCGTAGCCTAAAAATACCTTTAGACTTTAGATAAAATATAGGAGCTTTATTGACCTACAAAAAAAAAAAGGTACGAGAGTAGAACACAACAACCCTATAGGCTGGATTACTCACAAAGCAAATCATACTAGCAGGAAATAGCCTTGAAAATTCTACAACTTGACAGCTAATATCGCTGGGGAACATTGAGCGGTGTTTTGCCTTAAAAATGCACTTGGCTACTGGCTAGTCCTATCGTGCCTCTTTTTCTTTTTCTTTTTCTTTTTCTTTTTTTTTCTTTTTTTTTTTTTTTTTTTTTTTTTTTTTTTTGTGTTTTGTGTTTTGTGTTTCCAGGCTCCAATACATGGCCTGGCCTAAGAAATTTTCCCTGGGCACCACTCTTTAAAAAATTTCTAGTTTTTAATTAAAAATAAGTGGGTGTACAATTAAAATATGAAAGTGTGTAACAGGTTAATTAGAATATATAATAATTAATGAAAATATTGAGTAAAGTTTGGTTACATTTCCTTTAGTTGCAAAATTTCAAACACCAAAATAATAATAATAGAATTAATTAATTAACATTATTTTTAATTGAGTGAGACTCACGTTTTGATTAGTTTACGTCCTAATCGTCAACCCATAAGCATTTATCGTTTTTTGTCCCTCCTGCCACCAGGTCCAATAATGGTCTAAAATTAGGTTCAGTTCCACTTTTGTTTTTTACGTGCACGCATCGATTCCGGAGGATGTTCACGATATGCCCAAATCTGTCTCTTAGTACCTTGCCACTCTACAGGCTACGGTGTTCTAACTCCCAGCTATTTCTACTTGACGGACTTGAAATAATCTGTAATTGGTTTGTTCAGATCGATAATAAAACTGTTAAGCACTTCATGTTCCGGACATTTCACATTCGCGATCAATTGCAATGGTTTACATCTCACTTCTACAATCAACCCAACTTCTAATTTAGGTTAATTTGGGAGTGCAGAAAGTGATGAAGTCTAATTAAGTTGTAACTGTATACTTTATCGATAAATAATAAACCACCAAGCTTAATGGTTTGGTTAGTTATCCATAATTCGCTAAGACGTAGAATGTCAAACATGCAAGACACTAGAGTGCTCATTCCCCTACATGGCCCTGCAAAGCACAAATGCAACGTTGTGCTCAATATGGGGTCTTTTGTTTTGTTTTTGTTTTTTGTTTTTTTTTTGTTTTTTTTTTTTGATAAAAATTGTTTTTTAGTTGGGAGAATAAATGAATATCGAATGCGTAAGTCTTGACTAATTAATTGCTTTAGAATTTCAAGGCTTTTAATATTGTGCAAGTTGTGAAGATAACTTGAGACTATCACATTACATTGAATAAATTGATGAGTATTGGCTACAATTAATTGTCTGAACAACCTATAAATTACATATGCAAGCTAATGCATCACTAAAAAGAAACTCAGGATGGGGTTCAGGTATAATTCTAGTATTTTATATTCTAAGATGATTTTGGAAACTGAAAGACAAAAATGAATCTCTCCATTAAATCTGATAATATCTTCCTCTCCCCCCCCCCACACAATATTCAATGTATTTATTTCCAATTATTTCCTCCACCGAATGCTTCTTTTTTTTTAAAAAAAAAAACTATTTTTCAACAAAAAAAATATCTCAACTATTGGCTACATCTTCTTAACAAAAAATTTAACCCCATAACTGTTAGTATAGTGCTATATTAATTTTGTCTATATTATAAGCAGGAGACGAAGACATACACAAGCAGTTAAAAATTCAAGATTATTATTATTATTATTATTATTGGGGGTGCAACGGAGGCCTAAAGGCTAATAATATTTTGGCCCTCGAATCTGGAGCCATGAACTTGGTAAATATTTATATAGATGAATACATATACAAGCAGTCAAGGGTTTAAGAGACAAATTGGAAAAAGTGAAAAGCGTTTGATTTGGCTGTCTTTTCCCGTTTGTTCTCTTTGGTAAAAGGGTCCTTCCTTTTGGGGTAGAGAGAGACAGAGATAATAAGAACAAGAGCATCATGGATCGGGAGGGCATGCATGACATGGCTACTCCGACAAGCAGGAACAGAAAAATCATATTCAGTGAGAAACGAGAATCCCACGAGAAATATAGGGCACGCGTGGAATATAGGCTGAAACGCTAGGCTAGGCCACCTCCCACATTTTCATCTCGTCTCCGCCACTTTTTATCGTCGTTGGAAACAGTGGAAGAACACCGAATAACAAAACCCGGACAACCTGGGAAAATAAAACAATTATTAGCTGCAAACCATCCATCGGAAGGCAGTCCCAACACACATTTGGCTACTGGATCGTTAGAGAACCTATCGAGGAAATTACATCTATGTATCCTATATGGTAAAGCGAACCGTACTAATAAACATTGAAATTACAGAAAGAAAAAAAAAATATATATATATAATATAATCAACATTAATCAACTTGATTTATCGGGGAGATTAGTATGACGTGTTATCAGCATGGCCACCAAGCAATCACTGAAAATTGTAGGATTCGCAATTGCAACAGCGGATCAAGCATTGCATTTGCAGCATCTCTAACGACTGATGACCAATGTTTCGGGAATATAATAGTGGTGGCTTTTGTCGTGTGGAAACGGTATCAGAAAAATGTTGCGATGAGCATATTTGAATAGGTGTAGGTTGATGGTAATTCGGTCATTTTTAACGCCATTCTAAATACTAGGTGTTTGCACTGAAAAAAGAAAAGGGACTTACAGTGGTAATTTGGCGTGTGACAAAATAAGTTTATTTCATCTTTCATAGTTAATGGATAAACTTATATTTTCTTATTCGAGAAAATACTCATATCTACTTATTATTTTATACAACATTATAAATAAATAAAAAATCCTTAAATGTATGAATCTCTCACGCGGACCGGCAACAATCACCGCCCCAGAACAACCCTCCTAGTCATTTCTCAACAACATAATCTGAGTTTCCAAAAGATTAAAATGAAAAGGCAATTTGAACGATTGATTTGGTCTTAGATTTTGTTTCAACAAGATTTGCAAAAGGATGATTCAGTGACTAGATTGATGTTATCAACAGGGTTTTGTCACTTTGGAAGAGGAGAGCCGACTGGGACAGTCAGCAGCGAATGGGCATGGCACTTGAGGACAGTGGCAGCGCGGCTGTGGTATCTTGCTCCTTTGGGTTAGACGAAGGTGGAGCTGATTCCAACAATGGGGATGGGCTAGGCTTCAGATTTCTGATTCTGCATTGATGGTTCTTGGATCCAATGACTCGGCAGTATAAGGCAGTCCGGATGCCACTAACAATTTTTTTTTCCCTTTTTAAATTTGTTAAATTATACAATAAAAATTAGTTTTTCAATTCCATATTCTCTCGCTTAAAAGACTTAGAATTTTTCTATGCTCATTTCATTGCAGAAATCCAAACAAAATCGTCAGTCTAATAACCTGGCTTCAAACCAATTAAAGTTCAGTTATGTAGTCAATTGAAACTTTGGCACTTAGCTAAGTTCAGTTGCGAAGTAAAGGGCCCCTGTTAGCCTTGGTCCAACCTACAAGTAAAGCCCCTGTTCAGATCTAGTGGATTTTCGCGCAAATTGATCTTAACCACAGACTTGCAAATAGAAAATGAACAGCAAGCGGGTAAGACTATAAACAGACCGAGGACAAGGCACCCATAATTGATAGACAAACTGTGGCACTAGTCTTAAATAATGACTCCAACTGCCAAAATGGATATTTCTGGACAATAAATAGATCGTTACAGAAATGATCTTGAATAAAATTGGGAATAACAAACTTAAGCTAATACTTCCTTCGCAGTGCTACAGGTTCCAGGTCCTCAAATCTTGCAGATAAATTACCCATGGTCAAAAAAACCCTTTGAAGATGGATTCAACCAGTGATCAGAAACTTAGAGTAACTGAGCAGCTGTGTTCAACTTTTCTGCTATGCCGAGTTGTGTCCTGGTGATGCTTGACAGATACAGCAAGAGTAAATGGTCCTGAAAGAATTATGTCAGAGAATAAGCACATGTAAAGCTGCATAGCATTTAAGGACAAGGTAGAAATGCCAGTTCACGTGGATAATGCAAGCATGCTCTCAACAATCAAAATATGAGACCAATGATTTGGCCACAAGACATGGCTAATAAAATAAGCCACACTAAATAAAACTTAAGATGAGTTCACCAGGTAAGATGATTTGAGATAACCTAATCTTTACCTGCAGGTTGTCATTTACTAGTTTATCAAAGTCAGGTGGTGACAATTTGGGAAGGGAAGCCACAGTTTCTGATATGAATCGCCCTATGTTGTTATCTGGAGCTGCACGCCCTTCCTGACAATTTACAAATAAAAAGTCTTATAATAATGTCCAACAAGTAAGCGAGAAGAAAATAAAGAGTGTAGTACCATCTTACCACAACATCATCAACATATTTATAGACATCAACAATTAGTGCTAGTAGTCGTTGCATTGAAGTCTCCATTCCTTCCAAATCACTTGGAAGTTTGTCAACCATTGTTCTCTTCAGGATGTCAACTATAATTATTAAAAAAAATAAAAACCCAAAACAAAAGCTTTTCCAATCAGATGGCATTGTGAACTCAAGGCAAATTGATTCTAAATAAAGGGCATAACAAGATTTGCATTCAACAATCAACAACCAACAGGTAGCATCAAAATTTTGGTTTTCCTTTTGACCACCATATGACATATCCTATTGAGCAAAATAGAATGATAGTTCAGAAGTAGCTATATCAAAGTGAGGCAAAAATTTTCCTTACCCAAAAAGGGGAAAAAAAACAGGAAAGAAAATTGAATTTGAATATGAGAACAAGCAAATGGAACAAATAGGTAGTGAGCCTGAGTAAACCGAAATAGCTAGAATGTTTCTCGCAACACAGTCTTACGAAGAATAACTGACCCTATTGAATGGAATTCATGGAACAAAACCCTTTCACAATTTGAAATCCAAGAATTAAGTTACTCTAGGGAAAGAGACACAACATAATTTCAGCAGGACTTTTTTACATGCTTTATCTGAAGCACCACAACTAATGACATAAATCTAATATTGTCTGGCTTAAATGCAGAAAAAACACATGGTCTGTGCAAGGGTATGAAGCAAAACAAAGATATGAGACAAAATAAAGAAAACAAATAAAAAACTGTTTCATAAGAAATTAACTTGGATAGGTACAAACATCCAACTCGCTCGGCTTCAACCATGCGAAGATCAAGAGGAATTTCTTGAAATTGTGCAGCAAGTTGACTGTCTTCAAGGGACAAATTAACTGAAACATATGCTTTTATTGTAGCTTCTCCATTGCTAAACCCTGTATCCACTGTCAAATGAATAGGGTTGGAAACTTCTCTAGAATAGAATTCATGGATCAGTGCGCTACCACCAGTGACACCCAACCCTGTTGAATACCTGCACAAGAACACACAAAAAAGGGGGGGAAAAAGAGTAGGACATTTACTCAACTAAAAAATTCAAAGCATCAAGAATCCCTTAAGATTAAAGAGCAAAAAATTCATTAAAAATCACCAAAAGGAAAAGAAAACCTTGTAATTGATTCTTTTAATTCTTTTTCACCAATAAGTTACACTAAAGTGGAATGTAGATTTACCATCCAACAATAGCCTCCTTTGGGTTCACTTTCTGATGGGATAACAACATATTGTGATGGTAATCAATGTCCAATGCAACCTGCCACCATAATAAACCATAAATATGAAAAAACCATTCTCACCCCTTAAAATATAAGAATAAATCGAAGAAAAATAAAAGTATATTATTTGCACCATAAGCTGCAAATCATGAATCTAAATTAGAAGAAAAATAGTATGATAATAAAATTGTAGACCTTGCACGATAGAATGGACAGACAGTTGCACATAAAAAAGATTCAAAACAAGAAATACGAATCACTTAATTACAAAGTTGGCACCAACAAAGAAAGGCTGGACAAGGATTTCGTAGACCGATGCCGTGGTAGATTTCAGTCACATATCATCTGTTTGCTTGCAATGAATCCGAAAACAAATGGACAAAAAAAGGGAAAATTCAAACTTCAAACCGTACTTTTCCTTCCTACAGGTCCGATCGATTCAAAAAACTTAATTTCACTGATCATTAAGATCCAATAAAGATAACTAACTATAAAACCTTAAAATTTTACGAAGACAAATCCATATGATAAAAACGGAAACCGCATAGAAAAGAGCAGCAACGGGAAAAAAAAAAACAGATGAGAAAGATTGAGAACCTGGTCGGAAGATTCATTGTGAGGAACCGCGTAAGAGTTGCGGATATCAACAGTACCGTCAGGCAAGATCGAGCCGAGAAGAGTGCCGATCACGCGCTCGGCTTGGTCAGGGCGCCTCACGTAGCAATCGCAGATGTTGAAGATCACCAGAGGATTAACCCTCGCCGTTAAGCTCGCTGATGATGGCGATGTCGTGAGTTGAAGGACGGTGCGCTCGCTCGCGGCCATCCTCTGATGTCTAACTAGGACGAGAGAGCTACAGATAATTTCTAGAGAGCGTTAGGGTTTTTGAGCAGTAGGACACGGAATGGGAGATTTTCGTCTGTTTCTTTTGTTCTTGTTTTTGGGCTACCAAGATTAATAATGGGTTCCTAAAATTCGTCCATGGGCCATTCGTGGCTTAGTCCATTGAGCCTGCAATAAAGTAAATAGCATCTTGTGTAGTTAGGCCCGGCCAGACCGATCCCAGTTATGGGTTACGAACCGGCTGTTACGGTTGTACTCGATTAAACTGTAATTGGGCTGTAGTCAGGTGATCTAGTTACAGTCTCGGCCCCCAAGTTATGGTTCATGTCCGATTTCGGTCTGATTCTGATTTTGATCCATTCTGTCCTGAACCGTTGTTGGAGTTATTACGGCAAAGTCTAAAGGAGATACCTACATGACAGAGGAACAAAGGTTGGAGCTAATATATCATCGACATCTTCCATTTCACATCAGAACTTAAATTTTTTAGTTAAATTATTATTTTTATATATAATATTAATGCGTTTACGTGATAAGCCGCAAATTTAAACCATTTTATTCTCATTTTTCTAATAATTTGTGAATTTTTACACAATATAAAAAGAGTTTGTAGCCTTTCATACTTTTTATTTAGCGGATTTATATGTAAGAAAGTGTGTTAAAGTTTAGCATACAATTGTTATAGACTGACCCCTAAAGTTAGTCATATGTGTTGAATTAAGAGCACCGTTACCTCGTGTAGCATCAGCCTAAGGGTGGATAAAAAAGACAGTTTGATTTGATTCTTTTTTTTTTTTTTAAGTATAACTCATCTTACATCACATAATAAAATGAAAATTTATTTAAAATTAGAAATAATAAAATAAATGAATGTGATATAAGATTATAAATAATTTATACTCACTAAAAAAGGGGAACATAACAAATTCCCATATACTATGGAAAAAGAAAAAGGCATTAGATAATATGATATTGTTGCCATGAACGTGTAACGGAGTAAACTTATCACAATGCCCCCCCCCCCAAAAAAAAAAAGGAGTCCAGCAATGGGAGGTAGCATCGGCATGTGATGTGATCACTGTCAATTTTGGTAGCTGTCCCTGTTTGAATTGCAAAAATTATCAAGAGACATGTTTAGAAAAATAACAAAAGCCAGGCGACCCCCACTAAAGCCACAATTCATTGCATACAATAAATGAAGGAAAGGACAACATGCCACAAACCATTATTGCCGATTTAGATGAACTGGGCAATTGGTTTTGGTCGGTAACATGAAAATGACATTCCCCAATTACAACCATACAAGGGGAATAAGATGCCAAACTTCCTAACACGGCCTAGCAGAAGCCTCCCTCAAACACGAAAAACGACGAGGGGAAGACCCTGGAAGAAAACGTGCACACACTATTATTGCACGTCCTTGAATAGCACAAATACGCAGAGAGGCAAATAAAGGCTACAACAGTGCAAATTGGTCTTGTGAACTTAATTTTACATTACAACTGCCACGATACAACAATCATCATGCTGACCATCCATCAATTCACTACTTAAAAGGAATGGCTCTGATCACAACTTGGTAGAGAGCAGCAAGTGCTGCCCCGATGAACGGGTCCACCCAGAAAATCCACTGCACCCAACAAGAAAAAGAAAAAAAGAAAGAGAGGAGAGGATGGGAAAGACGATTAGAAATTCACGTGAAAAGAACAATAGATGATTAAAAAAAAAAACATTGGCAGTTGGGATAAAAATGAGGACTTACGTGATCATCCCATGCATGGTGCCTGTTGTAGATGATGGCTGCACCAAGACTGCGTGCAGGGTTGATGCCGGTTCCCATAATTGGGACGGTGGCCAAGTGAACCAAGAACACGGCGAACCCAATTGGCAAAGGTGCCAAAATCTGACCAACAAATTATTTTCACCCACAATTATCATCAGTTACCACCCAAATATAAATGAATGATTATAATTTGCAATCGATAGGCGATAAAGAAGGCATTCGGGAACATGAGAGTCTCTAGCATTTCGCTTGGCATCGGTGGCAGAGAAGACAGTGTAGACAAGTACAAAGGTGCCGACAATCTCAGCGCCAAGGCCATCGCCTTTGGTGCAGCCGGGATGGACTGAATTGTCACCACCACCCAACATCTCATACTGCCTCATCGGAGATTCTCTTGGGCTACAGCATAAGGTTTAGAGTACCGCAATCAAATAGGAGAGTCGTCCGAGGTAGGACAAATTTCAATGGGTCGGCATCTGTGTCGGGTCCTCATTATAACTTGGAAAGTATCAGGTTTCGCCACGTGCCCGAAAGATCGTACGGTTCAGCATCGGCAATGCATCTCCATCTCTGACTCTCGGTGACTATGTGGCTAACACCTGTCTCAAGGACAAACGCACCCTTTCCAAAATAGAATAAAAATGCAAAAGTTATACAATATTATGAATTGAAAGTCCCGTTAATAAGATGGGAAATATAGATTGTTAATGTTCTTCGCGGCCGCCAACTTAGTCGTGGCCATTCAAATTTTCCGCCCAAAGATGTCATACGACAGAGTACGTTTGGACTAAGTGTTTGTACGTCGGTAGACTTTTATTTTTATTTTTAATTTTTTTTTTCACCTAACGATAGACCTTTATTCATGGAGGGGCAAATGGCAGATGTTATTAGACATGACCCTCAGCTGCGCATATTTCTGTTAACCGACGGTTTTAATTTTGATTTGGTTACCATTATAATTCTGCTTTCCATACTGTGTATTTGTTTTTTTTTTTCAAAACATAAATAGAAAATTATGGATTTTAGTAAAAAAAAAAAAAGGCTATTACGAAAGATTAATAATCTTACTAGAGAAACTAAAAAAGAAAAGAAAATTATAAGCAAAATTTTATACTTAATCAAATTGTATTAAAAAAGAAAAATTTGGACAGTTGATAAAAAATTTAATCAAATTATATACCACTACTCTTGAAGTTTAGAAAAATTAAAATTCACATAATTCTCTGGCCTCAATTTGATAAACCCCTTCGCCTTATTTTTCGCCAATTGACTTAATCAAAATTTCTAACCAAAAATTGCAAGTACAATTTGACGCAACATGCCGTACAATTACAATTGTTAAGAATGAATTAAATAAATAAATAAATATATAAGAATATTATAGTATAATTTTTTTTTCTGTCAACACATAAAAATTATTTTTGTGAAAAGAAGTGGGAAAGTGATTGTCATTGTATCTGAAATCCTCGGATGCGCTTCACATAAGCCAAAGATGGTCAGGGTGCAGCTAAAATCAATTGAAATTGAAACGCCAAGCATCTCCATGTTCTCCTCTGAAAAACAAAAATAAAAAATGTTTTAGGTAGAAAAGTGGTTTCATTAACCAATGCTCCATACTATTTTATCAATCAATGAATAATCGTTATCATAAGCAAATCAAAAGGCATATCCTTATAATGTGGTCATTATTCGTACATGTTCAAGTCAAACGTAGTTTGTGATGTCTTACAATTAACCGCGTGTATAAGGTCGCCACGCAAGCTCTCTTAAAGTCCGGCAAAGTTGTTGGAAGCAACAACGTGGCCATTTAAATGCCCAACCAGTTTTTACGCGAAAATGAACCGAGTAAACGCCATTTAAAGCCCACTGGCTCTGCCAACCTTATTAAAATTGTCTAAAGTCTCACCGATCACTGTTTTTTAAAGAAAGGAAAAAAGGAAGAGAAAATTGTGGCAGGAAATGTTGTATCAATCGCTTCTTTGGCGAAAGCAAGAGGGGCTTCTGGGCCTGACGCGGCACCTGTAGAACCGCGACACGTGTCTATAACTCTTTCTCGTCCCCCCCCCACTCTCGCTCCCTTCCTATTCGTTTTTGGCTCATGATTTGCCCTTTCCTCCTCCGACAACCGCACTTCACTGGCCAGCCGATGCGTCATTTGGTGGGGCTGGATGGGCTAGGCGAGTCGCCGTGATAGCTTTTTTTTTTTAAAAAAAAAATTAGAAAACAACAACCAAACAAAAAAGAAGAAGAAAAAAAAAACGTAACAAGTTGCTTAAAGAGCGTCATACTGGCGGTGATGAGAGGGAGCTTATTATTCAACCGCCGCGGGTTACAGAGATTCCGGCAACTCGCGAAGGCGGCGGTCGGATCGGCGAAGATAAAGCTCCTACTCTGTTGCTGCATCGCGCTTACACTTCTAGCGCTCGCTGGGCGGCCGTCGGACTTTATGGGATGGACCAATCGGAGCGCTCCTCTGGATCGGTTCCCTGATTCGCGGTATGCGCAAATTAATTACGATATAAATTTTTAGGTAGATCAGTAAATGTAAATTTTTACTCTTACCTTTTTCTGGTATTTATTTTAATATAATATATTGGACTTGTTTAAATTCTGTCTGATCCATTAGCCTCTGGTTCTTATAAAATGAATTAGGAATGTATCTGATTCTTGTTGTGTACCGTAGATAATTTGAAAATGCATGAACAAGACTTTGCACTGTCCTTTTTTGGTAGAATAAACTGAAATAAAAACTGTTTTAGAGAAGAGATGGGCGCTTGTTGGCTTGACGCTGATTGATCATGTAATGCGGGGGAATGGAAAGAGGGAATCAGAAGTAGGAACTGGGTGAGATGAAATTTGCAATTTGTTTTCCAAACGGTTCTATAAAACATCCGAATTTGGGAAGTGACACAAGACTGGTTTTATTATGATCCACGGAATCTTTTGTCTTTCAAAATCGATAATTATGCTAAAGGGAAACTATTTTTAGTATCTGGTCTATAATATTCTTTCACATTCAGTTCTTGTTTTTATTTCACACGTTTGCCTGCTTTGAGAGGCACACCATCCTTACATCCAACTACTTGTGCTATGCATGCATGGCCCATGGGGGTAGAGGGTTATTATTAGTATGAATTTGTATTTGTGCTTTTAAATGTGTATGCTTGTGATATATAGTGAAACTATCTCAAATCTCCTGGTACTTTCTATCTACATAGATTGTATGCCTTGAAAATTTCAGTGAAATATTATTGCTTATTGAATCCTGTTTTTATGACAAATTGTGAATTTTGTATGCAGGAAAGGATATTCTATTTTAATGAACACGTGGAAGAGATATAATTTGCTGAGGCAATCAATTTCTCACTATTCATCATGTGCGGGGCTCGATTCAATACATATAGTCTGGAGCGAGCCAAATCCTCCATCAGATTCGCTTGTCGAATTTTTAAGCCATGTTGTACAGTCAAGTACTAGAGGCATGAAGCAAGTCGAATTGAAGTTTGCTATAAATAAGGAAGACAGTTTGAACAACAGATTCAAAGACATCAAGGATTTGAAGACTGATGCTGTGTTTTCAATTGATGACGATGTCATATTTCCCTGCTCCTCAGTGGAGTTTGCTTTCAGTGTTTGGCGGAGTGCCCCAGATACAATGGTGGGGTTTGTACCCCGTGCCCATTGGGTTGATCAATCGGTACGGTTTTGTTTGGCTACTTTTCATCACCTGCACGACTATTATTCTGAAATTCATGCTAAATATATTTCCTTTTGCTGATCCTTTTAGATTTCATGAAGCGGCATATTTTTCTGAATTTTTCCTTGTAAGAAGGAAACTCATGTGGTTCATAAAATTGACGGTCACATCAAGACTCCAAGTGAAACACAAAAGCTTTGTTGTTGATGAGGCTTACCACTGTACTTTTATGGTCTTCTTCATGGACATAACAAAGGGCGTCCCAGTGTATGAGACTCTCACTCTGGCATCCTAGGGAAGAATCACATGGTCTTACCCTTGTTTTATTGATAGGCTGAGGCCTGCCTTCATGGTCTTCTTCAATTACAGAAATTACCAAAACACAAACCTAAAAAGATCAATCTGAAGACAACTTCTAGGAGCACTGTCATGCTTTTTTTTTTGAGGGTAGGGGAGGAGTGGGTGTTGGTGTTTCTGGTTCAAAATTTTTTACTGTAACAATTACTTGTGTTCTAACAGAACTACCTGAACCTTGTGGATTGTTAATGCTTTGCAGCAAGTTAAAAATAATTACTACATATATGGTGGATGGTGGTCTGTTTGGTGGACAGGGACATACAGTATGGTACTCTCAAAGGCTGCCTTCTTCCACAAAAAGTTTCTCAGTCTGTACACAAATGAGATGCCAGCGTCAATCAGAGAATACATTACAAAAAACAGGTCCTTCTACTATCTGTACCATTCAGCCTTTTCTTCTCTTTTCTAATTTTGTTCAGAGGGTTAACTGTTACCCCATGTCTTGGGAGGAATAACCAGGAATTGTGAAGACATTGCAATGTCCTTTCTGGTAGCTAATGCGACTGGTTCTCCACCCATATGGGTGAAAGGTACTTATCTTGTCTCATACAAATCACATGGTAGTTTGTTAGTTGTTCTCATAATCCTTGTTTAATTATCGTGGTGATATTTATCTGCTTATAATTTCTTTGGGGTGTTATGTGAAACAATTCATTAGTTTTGACATAAAAAGTGTCACAATGTATACAAAGGCAAAAATTTTTATGCCAAAGATTATGTATTTAACCATTTACCTCAGCTCGGTATTCTTTTCAAATAACTTGCAATGCTGCTCCTTTGTTGGAAGTTGGAACCGTTCTAAATCTAGATATTGATTCAAAGTCACAATTTGATTTTTGCCACCATCAAGGGCAAACAATTTGTGCTAGGGCCCATTCCCAAGCTTGACGCTGTACAAGCGAGAGGGGTTATTTTGTGTGTATGCGAAGGATTAGTTAGGGTGTAAGTTTTAGATACCTTCTTCATCACCTTTTCTTTCTTTTTTTAAAAAAAAAAGACTTAATATTCAGACTAACTGTTTTGTAATAATATTTGATGTCATACCTAACTTGAATGCTCTCATGCCTGGAAGCAACATCTTCCCTGACAGATTTTTTCATATTGCCATCTTAGGTAAAATATTTGAGATTGGTTCCACGGGAATTAGTAGCCTGGGACATCATAATGAAAGGAGAACACGTTGTGTCAACAGATTTGTGGCAGAGTTTGGGCGAATGCCTCTTGTATCGACTTCTGTTAAGGCTGTTGACAGCCGCAAGGCCTGGTTTTGGTGATGGAGGGGTTTACTCATTTATTGGACCAGATTCCGGCCCTTTGGGGTAATCTTCAAAGTGAATTCTTTGCAACACTTTTGATGTATATTATTGTAGGTTCTATATTCTTGACACACGAGGTACAGAGACTAGTTAGAGTGCCATCCTCTGAGTCATTTTATGTATTTTTCCACAAAACTGAAATACTAGGCAGTTGCCACTTGAGACATAATTTATACGCAGGAGTCCAGATTTGAATTTCCTAAGTTAAATCCTGCACCACCGAATCTTTGGCTCCTAACAATATTCTAAATTTGTCACACAAGGAGATTACTACTTGTATCTTTGCGATATTCTGAAGATATGTAAATTTAATGTAGTTGGGAGGGGGAGGGAGATCTTCTCGTTGCTTCATCTGAAACTGCAGTAAGGCACTACAGAAGTAGATGCGATTTGATCAATTGGATGTGTGGCAAGTAACATAGTCCTAGATTTTTCGGTTTTTAATTTTGTCTGCTTGAAGGATCATTGCACCTACATAGAAATCTAGTCCTCTTTCTATCTATAATCTATTTTTCTATCCCACTATTTCTGAACTTGAAACCTGTAATTTGAAAATTCAATTCTTAAATCTTAATCATCAAGATGCTCGAGACAATACTTGATTGAATTAAAAGTTCACAAAATTATATCTCAGCCTAATATTTTCATCCACCATTTTATAAACCTGACGTTATTAGATACCTACTACATATATTATATCTATCTAAAACAGCCCATCAATAACATGTTGAATAATAATTTTCAATCTTTATTTCTTTAGTTTTTTTGGGTGGTTGGGGACTTGATACAGATTACAGACTAATAATAATTTTGTAAGGTAACATTCTATAAATTATCACATCAATTTTCTGCTCTCTTGACTGGCTTTCTACACCGTCGCAGTAACTTTGTGACTACTGGGGGGCCAAAATCAACTAGAACTGTACACATTTAGATGAGATGCTCACAAGGAGAGGTTGCGAGGTACAACCTTGAGAGTCTTAGCTCAAATTACTCCAACATTAGTACATGAACTAACCTTGGGCCACTCCAACAACCCAAAGGCTGAAACTTTACCGATCAGGTGGATCGCACGATTTACTTCGGGCCGAAGACTCAAAGCCCCATGTTTATTAAAAAAAAGAGAAAGAAAAAAGAAAACCAGTCTAAACATTTCCAATTGCATAAAACTTTCGGGGACGTTCCTCAACATAAAGCAAAAGACTGAGAAGGAAACACGCGGGGCATATGGGGCCATGTAAACATGTGGTCCTTAAATATATGCATCTTTGTTCAAATTACAAAACCGCAAGCAATTGTCATTGCAAAGATCTAAGAGGGAAAGTAGGTCTCCTCGCCCCCAGTGGTCCAGAGGAAATTAGCGTACTTGGAAGCATAATAAATGCTGTTCGGTTCCACTGCCATTGCTTGCAAATACCATTCTTCTGCACCCCACAAGTCCTTCCTTACCATCCATAAGAAGTCTGCATAGCGACTCAATGCCTCGGCGTCTAGTGGTACTCCAGTTACCGCACGCTTGAAGCACTCCTCTGCCCTATAATTTCCCCACAAAATGAAGAAAAAACATGGTTAGGATTCTGGCCATTGATGCTCTTGTCAAAACCACCAAAAGCAAGTACACTGAATAGCCATTAAGTCTACCTCATTAAAACTTATCCTGTTTCTACAAAACTCAACCAAAACTACAGTACTAAATTACCGTCAGGATGGGGTCCTAATGTTGAGTTCAGATTTCACCCTGGAGGCATTTTCTGAAGTATCAAAGAACTTAGCAGAGATTTACGAAGTAAAGAAAAAGATAACTCCATTCAGAACGTGCAAGGCTCTTAGTATGAAAAGCTGAAGCATAATGAGATAGGTAAGAAGGAGCCAAATGCACCTGTCGTGGTCATGATAAACTAGGTGGAGGAACTGGGCATAGTTTGAGAGCAAAAGAGAGCTTTTTGGATCATTGGCCAGACCCATCTGGTACACAAGATCTGTTCTGTAATATTCAACGTAATCATCTGGTTCAAGCTCCACAGATACGGTTTTCCCAAACTCTTGCAACGCCTTGTAATCAAGAACCTCAAAGCTTGGTTCTCCCTCCATTCTTGAGGCTTCCTCCACCTCCTCTTCCTTACTCACTTCTTGATTTCCAGGCAAAGAATCCTCAACAATCTCATCTGAAACTATCTCGGGATGTCGGATTGAAGGTGATAACTTCCCCCAGACCCAGTCCCCACTTTTGCCCCCACTACTAATTTGGCCAACTTGACCTTGCTCTTGTGCCATTTCCTCTGTGGCCATGAGCATACTTCCAGCAATAGTCCTGTGGTCTATAACTGCTGGTGATGGACTAGCTGCGAGGACAGCGTTCCCAACCATAGAATGCACTGTATAATTGGCTAACAGGAGCATCACGTAGACCATGAGAGTGGGAGTTCGGGAGAAAATTTGCTGAAAAAGCCACACAAAAGAAATGTTTATCTCCAATTGAACATTCTTCTTAACCCCTTTCAAGTCTTCTCTACGAAGACTTTCCCTTACTTGCAAAGCATAGCTTTGAAGCTCTCTTATTATAAACAGCATCGAGGAAAAAGCCCTCTGCACAGAACAGCATGCAAAATCCCCTGCATCTGCAGAGCCTTCTAGCCATTTTTGCTTCCTCTTTATCATCCTTAGGGATAAAGGAATATCGACGCTATTCGCTTTCCTCTCGAGGCTAATCCTCACCATCTCATCTATTTCCGGCCAATCCGGTGGCTCTGGTTCTATTCCCAGCAAATTGGGCTCCAGAAACTCCATCTTGGAAGGCCAAAAAGACGCTGTGGAGATATCAGAAACTTCTGGCACTGCATGAGCAGTCTTGTCCCTTTCGTTATCTTTGTCGTCCGTATGATCAAAATTTGGAGCCGAATGATCAATTTGTTTCGAAAGCTCCTCGTCGAAACTGTCATAAGGACTGACGCTGCACGATCTTTTGAAACAAAGACTTCTTGGATTCCAACAAGAACCAAGAAGAGAGGATTGAAGGCCGAATATTTGATGTGATTGATTATATCCACGTCTATTTGAGAACAAAGAGTATGATATCCCAGCAGAAGCAGCCAATCTTTTGTGGGAAGAAGATGACAGATGACGAGGAACCAACAGGTGTAAACCGTGCAGACTCTCCAGTCCCATTTCGCCCTGCTGTCTTCAATTCGCTAACCAATATATAACGGAAATGACACAGAACTAGATCGAATCCTTTCTTTCAAGGGAATAGAGAGAAACAGATTAAAGATGGAGGACTAAGCTAGAGAGAAAAAAAAAAAAAAAGAGTCAGGAAGACCCCATGGAGTCCATGGAAAATCCTGGCCCTCTCCTTAAGTGGCAATCAAAAAGTGGTGCGTTACCAAACTCAGCCTAGAAGTTGCTGTTTACTTTTAATTCAATCCCACCTGAAAAAACGCAAAAAAAGCAAACCACCAAAGTCAAAATAAATAAGTGAATGACAATATCGTTTGAATGATATTGCATCAAGATTGAAAAGCCTAAGCCTATGTAAGCAATTTGTAAAGAAAAGAGACGGGCTTAAAAATTGAAAGAGCCAAAGCTTCGTACAGAAATTGATGAACTCTAACTCGGACATTCTTTCTTCTTGCAACGCCGGAGAACCTATTGTGATTGAGATTGAAATGTGTTCACTTTTGTCCGTTGGCTGCTATGACACAAATTTTCTTCGGATGGTCTTGAACTCTTGGTAGTTATAAAATCGTTCAATGTATTTCATGGTTGGCTGAATTAAAGAGAGTTTTCAATTATCTTCGCTGACATCAGAGCTTACTTGATTTTTATTGATTTAAACCATCAGTTCATTAAGCTCAGTTGGTGATTCAAAACCATCTAATAATTGTTGGAAGATTTTCCTCTTTCAAAATTTCATGAAACGTGGCCTCCGTGATAAATTATGCCCTTTATTTTATTGTATGTCTTCGTTAGTAGAACCGTGAATTCATTCGAGAGGGTCAGGTTGCTGTAATAGCTTGGCATGCCGCGTTAACGGCAAAAGTGATACGTGGAGCTTTTGGCACCGAGTCAAGTGCCTAAAGCCAACATGTTCTTGAAGTTTGAACCCTCCTTTTTCTCCGTCGTCTTGGACGAGGAGGTTCTGACTGGTTAGTAAGCTACAAGCATGCTTCACGGGCGGTTTTGGACACGTAGCATAATGGGCTCGACGATGACTAACCCAATGGGTTTCTTCTTTGAATGTGTTGCAGTGATTGTTTATTTTGTCTTCCAGAGACCCATTAAATCATAACTTTGGCTTTGCTATCAAATCAACTAAAGCGTTATGTTAAATTCATGCGCCGACAAACCATTACCGTACCCGCCGTACAGAGAGGAGGAGCGATTTTGCTGGAAATAGAGAAGAAATGATGTTAGACCGGCTGCAATAGAGCAGCTGGTGCGTAAATTTTATATTCTGTCTCTTCCATTCTTTTATATATATATATATAAATTTTATGACCCTAGTTTCAAACAGAACAACAAATGATGTCATGTAAAGTCGTGAATTTCTGTCATGAGTTTAGAAGTTGGCTCTTGCCGAGGATGATACTGGTGCTTCTAAAAAGGGCATATGTGTGTCTGGTGTTGTTCCTGTACAGCGATGAAGCTCAATTTTGTATGAAGGTTTGTGTTGCGATTGTGTGAATGGTCTCCCGCGTCTATCTATTGAACTAGAATAAAGCCCATCTCTTCAGACAAATATACAATAATAGAACTCATAGCTTTTTCCTTCTTTTTTGTCCATTAATAAAACTTAGCTCTTCTAAGTTCAGTTTTGGTCAATGTTATCGATCACCGCTGTGCATTGCTTACTTGACTTTATTTTTAAACGAATCGAGTTAATTTAACAATAAATGCGCGAGAGAGACAGAGAGAAATTAAAAAAAAAAAAAAAAAAAAAAGGTAGAAACTTATTAAGGTACAGAGGGTTCGTGTAGAATATTATCATTATACGGTGCCCTTCCTAGAATGAGGCCTCCTTTATGTGTACGAAGTTAATACAACTTTGTTCTTATTGACCAAATCTTCCCCATATCCCGAATCCAAAAGTCAATTAAGTGCTTTGACTTTTGCTTCACTCTAATCATTTTGGTGCGTTTTAAAATCTTATTACACGAAAGCGTTCTCTCTCTGCTCATAGTCTTCTATGGAGATTTGAACCTAAAGAATGTCCAGGTCGGCAAGCATTAGGAGTTCCGTTCCAATCTAATTGTGATAATATTAATATTGATATTATTAGTAGCTAAGACAAGTCAGCAGAGGTGAACTTGTTATAAGAAAAAAATCATGAGAACGACTCTTTGATTAACCAAACAGCTCAACGAGCTTCTCCTTGGTAAATGACTCTTCCACCCCTTCTTCGTTCACAGCAGCCGCCAATAGGTCCCGCACCAGCACGGCCTATTTTGTCCGTCATCCCCTTCTCTGTCTGGCAAACTAAAAAGACTCAAAATTGGCAGTCTTACAAAAAAAAAAAAAAAAAAAAAAAACAAAACCAATGTCCCAAGCTAGGCTTATAGTGCGGGAAGTAGAGGACTATTAAAACCGCCGTAAAAACTTAGCTGCCCGGAAGCCTTCGTTGTCTTCCAATGCATGAGAGAATGCTTGTAAAAGTTGACATAAATTTACGGAAATCTACAAATGCAATTTGAACTTGCTGGCCGTCAAGCACTTGCTGCCCAAGTTGTAGGCGTAATTAGCAAGTTGGCAGCAGCCGATGTATACCCAACGTGTGACGTTCATATTGCAATTACATCCACTCCTTGGTGAACAAACATCAATTCAAGGAGAAATTATTGGCAATGGTCTGATGGATTAGGCCAACCGAAAAAGATCATGTGGTAATCAACACAAGCATGACAAGATAATGAAACTCAAAGTTGATACGAGACCGAGTATCAAGTAAAAATGTCTCTCTATCATTTTGATGACGTTGATTCAAATAAATTAGATTTAATATTAGTGACTTATTTTTTAGAATATTTTGATGTATTTTTTTTTCTTGTTAAAATAAAAGTCGATAGTCTTTATTTATCAAATAATCTACACTATTGTCGCACGATCTACTTCTTGGATCGGAGCAAAGTGCAAAAGCAAAAATCTATCTCAAAATAGAAAACCAGAACAAGAAAACACACGCGCGCGCGCGCGTATCAAACAGTAAGATGGGTGGGTTTGGATAAATATTTATTACGCGGATTTAGGTCAAAGTCCAATCGCCGTAGGCCACAGGATACAAGAGTTAGGTAACTTAGGTTTGAGACTTATTATTATCATTTTTTGGTTGAGGCCGTCCGCCCATTTACCCAACTCGAAAACTTCCGTTCTAGCTCTGCTCAGCTTCCGTTTTTATATTACAGGAGTTGAGATTGGGAAAAAGCTGAGGACGTCGCCCTACACGGAGGTGCCGCAAGCAGTAACATCAATAAAAACTTTAAGATAAACTGAGTCCAATATATATATATATATATATATATATATATATTTTTTTCTCTCTCTTGTCATGGTAAATCGATCGATTTAAACAGTAACTTGCTCAATTTAAAGGTAAATCAATTTAATTTAATAAATAACAGTCTTTCTTTTTATTATTATTATTAATTTTTTTAAACCAAAGCTTGTCTTTCTATTTTGAATTAAAGTTGTCCTTTGCTATTGGAAACAGCCGTGTGGAACAAAAAAGGATGCAGACCAAAATTGTAAATGATAAGTAAGAAAGAAAGGAATTACAATATCCGAGTATTTTGATGTTACAAATAATTGAGAACGAGCCAAAAACAGTAATTATACAAGAAGTAATCGAGCAAATCCCTGCTGGAAATACATTAAGACTTGGCCATTGCATATTCCCTATTTCCTCCGATTCCGCCTCTCCAACGCACCGTTTTCGTGATTCCAAAAGTCGCCCAGAAAGGTCTTGGCGGCGTCCAAGCTCGGGAAATAAGTAGGTTCAAGAAACAACTGACTCAGTGAGTCACACGAGTCGGAAGTCACCAGAACTCTGTTCCCCTTCGCCTCCAAGCTCCCCATCACCACCACAAGCACCTGTTTATACGTATAGAAAAACCTTTTCAGCGCCGCCTCGATCGCCTGCAGGGACTGTAGCAAATATATCTTGTCGCAGTCAATCTTCTCGATGTACAACCTCATGGCCGCCTCCTGTATCCTGGGCCCGCCCCTGGGGTCCACCTCCACGCCGAGAATCTCCGGTACCTTGTGCTTCAAGTCCCTGCACGATTTCGTGATCTCCACCAGCGCTTTTGATCTGAAGCAAAACGCCTCCGTTTCGCCCAGTGATCGCATCTGCAACTGGTTCTTCAGCCTCAGGAAATCGTCTGGATCCGTCAGCAGATGCATATCCTCAATTTCCGCCAGAAGCTTCCAGATCCTCTCCAGCAAATAGCAATCGTTTGATGCTTTCTCGAATTTCTTGCGATCGATTCTCTCTGTAACGCGTTTTGTGACTTGTTGGGCTACTTGGATCCATGACTCCAGAATCTGGTGCGTCGTGTATAGCGTTTGGTTCTCGTGGTTGGCTATGCGATCGTATGGGCTCCGTTTGAGGGAGTGCACGTCGTTAGGTCTGCAAACGGCGTCGTAATCTAGGTTCGGCTTACCGCTAAGGTTAGGCTCGCCGAGACCCAGAGTGTACGTACACCGTCTCATCTCGCACTCGATGGCGTAGAGAATTTTCTGTGCAACGTCCTCGGATTTATGCCACGTGGCGAGGCGAGGAAGGAGGCTACTTTCGCTGGTTTTGTTTACCACGGTGGTTTCATCTGGAGCCTTCCACACCTCAGTATAACTACCATCCCGAGTGAGTACACCGCTGGATGAACTCAGATCCACGATTGGTGCCGTCCCACGTGTCTCGCTACCTCCTTCGTCGTCGCCGCCGCAAAGGATGGCAATCAGCTGGATCTGGGAAGCCGCGAGTGACTCCAGCCTCCGTTCCCATTCCCTCCGGTTCACATAAGGTCTCGGGTCCGACAGAATCGTCGAAACAAGCCGAAACGTGATCTCTAGAGCTTGTAAGGCCGGTTTCACAACGGACTCGTTCTCCCAATTCGGAAACTCCTTCAAGCTCCATATCTTTCGTAGCTCCGGCAACCGAAGATAGTGCTCGTAAGAAGAACAAGCCGAATCCGAGGCGGAAACCGGCGAAATATTGGTAACCCCACGAAAAGCCGTAGCTGGGATTGATACGTGGAGTTTATTGGAGAGTTTCGGGGACTTGTTTGGGATATTATCCGACACCATCTTCGTTTTCCAATCCAAATCAACCATGTTTTCGACTAGAGACACGAAAAGAATGATAGAGAGCGAGAGAGAGAAAAAAGTGATAAAAGAAATGAAATGATAAATTGGGTTTTTGAAGAGACTCTTTCTTCTCCAAGTTTGGAGTTTTTGTTTGCGCTCGAAAACAAGGGGAAAGAGGAGGTTGGTATATATAGTGGGGATGGTCCTTTCGGGTGTGCCAAGTACAGGAGTAAAAAGGCGTGTAGAAGGATAAGGAGGCGCATGCAGAACGAGGAATTTGAATTTTGAAAGTCGTGGACAATTGGAAACCATTCAGAATGGTGCGTTAATCCTCTTTTTTTGGTCTTGTGAGGCTTATCCACAAGGGGCCTATCGTGGAAGCTTCTCTGTGTAGGTCCAAGCAGAAAACAGCCCCATGTTAGAATCTAGTCGCTTGGATTGGAGGTGGAACCGTTCCACGTAAAAACCTTGGACCTTGGTCTTTTGATTTTTTTCAGATAAAAAAGTAATTTTATTTATTATATTAAAATATTTATATAGTTATATTTATTTTACTTTCTAAAATTTATTTAATACAAAAAATTCAATAAATATTAAATATAATTATATATTTATTATTCACATCACATAGGTATATATTTTTGTAAATGTGATTTAAGTTATAATTTTTTTAAAAAAAATTATAATTAATAAAATAAAAATATTTTAAATTATTATAAAAAGTATACTATTTTAAAAAATTGTATTATTTTTTTAAAACAATAAATTGTATATTATATTAATAATGCAAAAATTTTAAAAATATATATCTAATATTGATTAAATTTAATTAATAAATTAATGTTATAATTATAAAAATTATATTTAATGTAACCAGTGAATTTATTTTTTTTATTTTTTTTCTCTTTCCTCAATTAAGTCGGCTAATCGCTTAACTTGTCAGTATCCAACAGCTTACTGCATTTAATATGCCGGAAATAATGCAAACATTGTTAGACAAAATAAAGATAAAAATAAAAATAAAAAATCCTTGCTTAACCATAGCGTGTTCAAAAAGTTCTAGATTATGTTGTCCATAAAAAACACATATACATATATATCTTTGTCGGATGCCTTTGCCAATTGCTACACTATTTTTTCTCCCAAATTTTCGGTCCTGTCTTTTTCCCATTTCAGTTGAAATTAGAATATTCTTAACAAATTGTTCTTCCGATGCGTTTCCATCCTTATTAGGCAGGTGAATGATACATGCACTTTGCTAAGTACATTAGTTGTTTCTACTGACTCCATTTTTTCAATTTTGTTAAAGTGGGCTATCTGTGAGTTTCATAAAATTAACGCGTCAATATTTAACGCAAAAAACTAACTATTATCTCACAAATTGATTTTTTTTTTTAAAAAAAAAATTGTTAATTTTATTCGAACAAATTGAAGGTTATTCGATCCACTTTGACAAAATTGAATAGTTAGTTAATCATAATGAACTTATCCCTCGCTAATATACTATTGATCGATTCTTTTATTTTGTTAACAACCCAAAAGTGTAAGACATTAATTTTTTTTTTTTAAAAATCAAGACATTAAATTGGGCTCTCCCATCTTCAAATTAAACATAAATACTACAGAATGTAGGGTCAAAATGTTGATACACCTTTCTGGAGTAGTATACATTTGATTCAAAGTCTTATGAAAATTTAAATGATTTTCTATCAATAAATCAAATCATTGCCATTAAATTGTGATTCTGAATTTCGGTGTCTAAATAAATCGTATTTTTCATAGCAGCAACTTTCTATGTTATCAGTACACAATGAATATTATTTTAGGAGAATAAAAGAAAACATTTACCATTTAATAATAAATGAGAGCAGCGTCTTAAAATATTCATAGGAAAAAAGAAAA
This sequence comes from Kandelia obovata, assembly GCA_021464305.1. Lineage (NCBI taxonomy): Eukaryota > Viridiplantae > Streptophyta > Magnoliopsida > Malpighiales > Rhizophoraceae > Kandelia > Kandelia obovata. Next base: position 11,032,934 of record CM038474.1, on the reverse strand, counting down.
ACATTATTGACATAATAATCATGAGAAAAATGCATTGGTTATTTGAAAAAATAAATAATTAAATTTTTTTTTTTTAAAAAAAGGACAACGTGGTACATATTTTGAGAAAATGCAAGAAGGGACAAGGAAGGGAAAGGACGGGAAGGCAGAAAGCTGGGCACACCTGGACTCCATCTCCGCTAGGCGTTTCCGCTTCACCGGACACGTGTCGAACATCTATTGCTTCTCCGACGCGGACTTGGGTGCAGTGCTCTCCAACTCGGCGTTGCTTTTCATTCGGCCAGTTAATCACGCCTCTCAGGCACGCGAGTGTGGCCCGAAAGACCAACACGTGGCGTACAGATCACGTGGATTGCCCGCCGCTATCTTCTCTCCCACCTGTCGGACGCAGGCTGGACAACATCATGTTTACATCGGCGGTGCCAAACCACGACAGCTACGTGTACAGTGGAACCTGTCGACTGCCCATTTATTTAAAAAAGTCGTTATATATACATATTCCAATTTTTTTTAACAAAATTCTGTATAAACTCAATTTTATAAATATTAAAATATAATATATAATTAATATATTAAGTTTTACATAATAATTTAAATTTTTATGTAAAATAATATCTTAACAATAAAAAAATGAATTAAATCCCTTCGCTTCCTCTCTTCTCTATAATCTAATAAATAAATAAAAAGAAATATCGACAAACAAAAAATTAACGAAGCCCAAACATAAATAAAAATACAAGATTATTTATTTATTTATTATTTTTTTGGGTTGTCTCGTGAAGTCCTCTTTGTTTGGGGAGTTTCTAATACGGGGAAGCAAAGACTATCCTATGTTTAATCTGTTCTGGATATGCTTTGATTTGCACCTTTTTTTTTTTTTTTGGACTTTGAAGGGAGGCTATGTGAGCATCCAAAGCGCAAGTTTCCTGGCAAGGAAGTAATTTTCAGGGCCTACCAATAGGCTTCTGACGCGAATACCCAACTTGACCATTAAACACTTATCCAATTTATCGATTTTTTTTTCCCATTATTATTATTATTAATGTTAAACTCCTTACCTTTTCATTGTGATAAATATAGAATTTAGTTTCAGCAGATTCTGAATGAATAGGTTCGTCTGACTATTCATTCTTTCAAAATTATAATCTAACCCCATCAATTTGACATGTTAATATTTTCATTTTCTCCAAGTGAAAGAATTACACAAATACAGAGGTCATTATTAAGGAGCCGTTCCATTGATGGTTCTGAATTAAAATTGGAATAAGAATGAGAATTAAGTCGAATTGAAAATAAAATAATTAATTTAAAAATATAATTAACTTACATTGGAATCATAATTAATATCAAATGTACTACAATATTTATGACAAGTTAATATAAAATACCTTATTAAAATTTTTAAAAAATAATGAAATGTGAATTTAAAATTATGAAATACAAAAAAAAAAAAAACATTTTATTATGATATTTAAATTTAAAATATTAAAATTTATTAAAAAAAAAAAAAAAAATTGCTCATGTAGATAAGCATGCTGACAGAAACTCTTCGAGAGAACAAAAATAATAGAACCTTATACTGCTACCGCGTGCTTCCATGTTCTAATCTAATGTTTTTGGTGGATAGACATTACATGCAACTGATAAGACCGTTTGCCTACTTATTGCAAGTCAAAAGTCATCAGTTTGCTTATAAAATTAAGAGAGTCGGCGACACTGAAGCCGCCTACGATATGCTGAACTAATTATGTCGGTTGCACCGCAAACACATAAATATACGTAACGTTGCCGTGTAATCCTCAAATATGAAAATTATTTGGTGGAATTCTTTCACTTTGTCAATTCCTTAATTTGAAAGTTGATTGTACATTTATATGTTTATTATCAATTACGATTATATATATATATATATATATATAAAGTAATGCAATTTAACTTCCTGGTAATATTGGAGTTGATTATTACTCCAAATTTCATCCTCTTTCATATGGTTGAATGTGAAGGGATTAGTTGGCACTAATAATAACTCACTGGATGAACCAGTTCATCAATTGCATTAAAATAGATCAAGAAAACTAATATATCATATGATGGCTTTGATTTCATGTTTTATTTGTTCGCTATAGTTTTTACAGTCACATCCAGTTTAGCTCTTGCAAGAGTTAAAATAGTAAATATTTAGCCACAACAATTTGTGCGAATTGACATTTTTAGGGGATGATAATCTGCCAAAACATTTTAGCTAAAGAAAAGAAAAACAAGTAAAATGCTCAATATGAACTTCAAAAGCCTTTTGGCTAATTAAGTAGGCATGTGAACGGTTCTTGCTTTGGTAAAGGATGCTGGGCATGTGACTGAATGGGGAAATACGGCTCCATTATTGTTAGCCTCCTCTTTTGACAAAGAAAAAGTTGATTAAGTCTCCCATATAAGAGATCAAAATGCTGCACCATCTGAATCTTTGTGGGCACGTTTTGCTTTATATCATTGGATAATACCAAATCCCCTGTAATCAATACACATATAATACTACCAGATCCGCGTATCTTTGTACATTGATTGTACTTAGGTTCGATTTCTTTTATTTATGATAAAGTGAGTTAAGAGTATGTTTTTAGAGTTTATATTTGATACACTTATTTTCAAACCTAAAAAAATCATACCTTGAATTATAATTATTTGATAGTGATGCCTTCTAATCAAAGAAATTGAATTAGGACGAATCCTCAAACTTATCCTTTCCTAGGACTTGGAAAGCTACTTGAATTAGGCAGTATTTTTTTCAGATTGAACATGATATATACCATTAATATATTGTGGAACTCAACTTCTAAAATTATCCCATACTTATGTTAAGAGATTTAATATTGAGAAAGTAAAAAAGGAAAAAAAGAAAACTATGAAACGCAAGAGAGGCACGCCACACCAATTACTAAAAAGATCTCCAAATTTGAAATTTGAGATAAATTTAATAAATAAATAAATAAGTAAAAATTATAATTAGATTTCCAAACAATCTTCAAATTTAAAGGGATTTAGAGCTGTCATTAAAAAAAAAAAAAAAAAGAGTGTAGCAGCAAAAATGGTGAATTGCAGGGTGAGGATGGATGAGCGGTGAGCTTGGGAGATGGATGGGAGGAGTCCCTTGGCCTTATTTTAAAGACAAAAAAGAAAAAAAAAAAGAGGGTATCTTACTTTGATTGATTGACTGCAACTTGATACGAAGTGTGAAAATATAGATAATATATTTGATGCATCTGTAAACAGCTTGAATTCAATGCATAGCCGTTGGGGAACAAAGGGTTTGCGTGTAGCAGAGGCAAGTTTTGCGGTGGTGGGCTGACGCTGTTTGCCGTGATGCTGTATCAGCCGCAATCTCCGTGGCATTTACCGTAACTATTGCCTTATTTTCCGTAATTCCTGATATTGACTATAACTGCATTATCAAGCGTCACTGTAATTTAAAACTTTGTTAAATTCTACGAGGTAATTTGGCATTGGATTTGGATTCGACTCTGTTTTTTTTTTTTTTTTTGGGAGTGGGGGGGGGGGGTCAGTGGAAGGGCCTAAACCCAAAGAACTGATCATTCAAATCTTCTTGGGGACTGTAAGCTTATTTTCATAATTTCTTCCACCATTCCCCCCCCCCACTTCAGGTTACACGTTCATTGGATGGAAATATAGTTTACGGAAAGAATTTGAAGACTTACTCTTACTGCTATCTTACCAGAGAAACGATTGGGTTGTGAGTCGGGGTGGAAAGGCAAATCATGTTGTAGCAAAGCAAGCAGGGCATTTGACCATTTTTTTTATCAAGATAAAGGCTACCTTTATGCTTTAGTCAACAAAGAAAGCTGATTGGAAAGCAAGTAGAATTGAGCCTGATGTAGCCAGAAAAGAGTGGACAGAAGACTTGCTGATTTTGCCTGGAAGGCAATGATTTCTTCCCTTCGGGAAAGGTTTAGGGCTATGGGTATTGAATATTAACCCAACAAAAAAAAAAAAGAAAACAAAGAAACGGTTGAAATATATTCTTTCTAAAAAAGTGTTGTCACACATTTGGCTGATGGTTTTGGTGCCCGGCAACTGGTCTTTAACCAGGTGAAGATCTTGGTGGCCTGGCAGACTCTTGATTGTAGTTGTATCAAGTTGAATACGGATGGGACCTACGTGAGAGTAATAATCTTGGTTCGACAGCTGCTGGGGGCCTCTTGCGGAATCATCGGGGCATCTAGCTTCGGGCTTTTGATGCGAAACTTTGGCACTTGTCTGTTCTGCTTTTGTCGTAGAGCTCTGGGCTATCCATAGAAGACTGGAAATGGCGTGACAGTTAGGAGTGGATTAGTTGGAAGTCAACTCCGAGCTCTTCCCAGAGGCAATATGTGGAGGCGTTTTGGCTACCAATTCTAAGACTGGTCCATTCGGATCACGCGTGTGTACCGCAAGGGCAACCAAGCTCTATACTCCAACCTCTCTTAGAAAGGTATAAGATTGACGTTTGCTGGCTTCGTCTTCGTCGAGTTTGAGCTGTTGTGTTTTTAGTAATCCTTTAGTGTAACAGCCTTCCCACTCAACCGAGAGATTAGAAAACAAGAAAATGTCGTCACTCAGTAGCTTTTCTAAACATTGGCTACAAAGCAATCTAGTGAAGGACAATTTATCTCATTTGCTTGGTTTGAGTCACCGATCCCGACAAATGGCCAAAATTTTAACAATTCAGAGAAACCAAGCAATTTCATTTTCAAATCTACTACTCCCTTTTACACGTTAAGTCCTATCAAACTTACGGAACTACAGATCAATTTCATTGCACTTGTTTAGGCTATGATAGGAGATTAAAAATTGCTGCGAAAGTCCTTAACAATGGACATTGTCATCACATCACACGGAAATTTTTCCATATAATCCATCATCCATTCTTTTTGGCACTTTGGATCACGATTCAAGCATATCCCCACTCTTCCACCCCAAAAAATATCTAGGAAAAAAGCTATTTCAAACAAAAACCCAGTCAATAAAACACCAGATCTTTCTTGTTTAAGGTCCAATGTAAAATGAGAAATAATGCAATATACCTAAATCTTAGCCCCCAAAAGAGCATTGCAGGACAAGGAAATATTTAACATGGGGAAAGGCCCAGAATGTGTATGACAGAAGACAATAGCACGCTGACATGTGAAAAAAACTTAACATCAACTCCTTTCAATAAAACCAGGTCAACAAAACATAATAAAGATCACGGGTATTCAAGGAAATCCTACATTTAAAAGGCTCATAAGAAAAAGTAACAGAACATCAGTCTTAATCAAACAGGCTGAAACCCATGTCGTCATCAGATTCCTCAGCAGGTTCCTCCTTCTCCTCCTCCTTAGCAGCTGGGGCAGAAGCAGTATCGGTGGCTGCAACTGGAGCAGCAGCAACAGCAAACTTGCTAGGATCCTGGAATAATGACCCGATATTAACAAAAATTACTGAGACAAAACCAAACCAAAGTTCAAACTTAAAATAAAATCAAATTTCATTACTCATGAGAGGCACAAACCTTGAGGTATTCCTTTACTTTTTCTGCCTGTGGGTAGGAATAATCAGTTTCAACAGCAACGGCAAGGACATTCTTGTAAGCATTCATGAACATAAATGGAACGGCAGCCAGGGTTGGGTATGAGATAGCCAATGACAAGGAAGCAACCATGGAGACACCAGCAGCAAATTTCTCAATGAGGTCATCATCCGTCAGATAAAGCACCTCGGGGCTGAATACGGAGCCATTATCATAAACAGACAAGACAATAAGACCATAAGAGAATGGTCTTATGCCCAGCTTAGCCAAAAGGGCAGCCTCAGAAGAGCCAACCTTGTCACCCTTCTTAATGATCTCCACAGGAGCAATAATTTCAACAGTACCCTTGTTAATTTTGGTGGAAATGTTGAGCACCTGAATAAATGCAATTGACAAGAGATGAGAGATTATAACGACCAAAATAGAGGAGAGAAAACTAGAACACAGAAAGAAGATTCAAACCTGGAAGAAAGAGGTCTGAGATGGATCAAGCCCCGTGTTCCCAGGAGGTACAATAACATCTATTGGGGCTACCAAACCAACACGAGCAGGAGCCCCAACCTGTGTCAAATTAAAGCACACATTTTAACAAGCCTAAATGGAAAAGCTAAATCAGGTGGATGCAAATTGAAGCAATGATAGAGCACTATCAAGAGACAACAGAACAAATAACAATGGCTTGAACAATCATATATCTAACAAATTCATTAAAAAACAAGCAAATAACTGAGGAGGTGGGGTTACTAACAAGCTTCCAACTAATTTGAACCTATCATTCAATTATTCTCAATCTCCTATTAAAAATTTATACACACTAGTGGAATCACAGAGGTGAGTGCCACACATGGAAAATAGTAATTTAAGAACATTTAATTACACACTAGTTCCCCTCAGTGAAGCTAAACATCTCAGATTCCAGGACAGTTGTTGATTATGAGCTACCAATAGAAAGTCACTCATCCTCCATTTGGTCAAGGAATTCACAATTATCAAACTTCATTCTAAGAAGAAGCTAATTACCAAATCAAGTTCCCAAAACTCGAAGGGAAGAACAAAGAACACAACTGTGTACATAATACCATAGTTGTTAGTGGAAAAGGGAATGTTCTAGTCAAATGTGTAATTTGCAGATTCAACATATCATCATGCTATCGTTCAAAATTCAAAAATATACCACAAACAATAATTTAACAGAGGAAAAAATGTTAGTGATTAAACCTTATACTTGGAAACCTCCTCGCTAACTTCCTTGAGGTCACCTTTTGTGAAAATCAAGCCCACGTTTCCCTGTTAGGCACATACATAATAAAAAAGGTCAATACAAACAACCATACATAAAACCACAAACGTGACATAGACAAAGGGTAGCAATAAAAATCTTGAAAAAACGAACATTGAAAATAACAAAGAGAAATGTGTGTGGGAGACCTGAAGGAGTGGTATGATATTGAGGAAACCCTTGTTTCCGGTAGTTTCAGCATGAACCCTGATGGTCCTCTTCATCATAGTATTCTTTCCCATCAGCACCACAGAGTCCCCTCTCAGACCCCTCCTGATGTTCTGCAGCTGGTTCGACCCAACATTATCAGCACATACCACCAACACCTGGCTGTACTCGTCTAGCAACTTGCACAGCTTAGCGTCGTATGCAATCTTCTTATCAGCCTTCGATTGTTTGATGGCCATTTCTTCTCTTCTTATTTCTTCTTCCCCACCCTTTTTTTCCTCAAAATAATTTTTTTTTATATATAAAAAAAATTACAATTGAAAGATTTAGCTATTAAAAGGAGAGGATAAAACAAACAAAAACGAGGGCCAAGACGAAGCTACGGCTCGGTCGAGGCGGACAGCAAGGCGAAGCCGTCCCTTTAACCTCCTTATCACGTTGGCAGTCTACAGAAAATTAAGAAGAAAACCCTAACAAGACGACGATGAGACACTGTAAAGCTAGACAGGCGCATTTCGGTTTTATTATATAGACAGACGCAAAGCGAGGTTTTCGTTTTAACCTAAATCTAACGGTTGCTGCTTAATTTGAACGGGGATCTGATGGCTGATGATTTCTTGGACCATTCTAGTATAGGCCCAATAAAAGCCCAACAAGACGAAAAGTATATGAGGCCCGAGAAAAAAGCCCAACACCCAAACGGCAAAGCGCATTTATCTCCGACGAAGCATGAGAGAATTGGCAACAAGAGGTGGCCACTTCATCGGCCTTCAACTGTTCAACAATAGTAATGGCCTCCGCTTACAGAGATCGGACGGCGGAGTTCCGGTCACTGACACAAACACTGAAGAAGATTGGGGGAATCTCGGCCGTTAATCAAGATCAATCACAAAAGAATGATCCTTCTTCTCCTTCAAAGGCACACAGATCGCTACTCGCTTCTAGATCTGAATTCAATAAGAAGGCTTCCAGGATCGCTTTGGGCGTCCATGAAACATCTCAAAAGATTTCTAGACTTGCTCAGTGTAAGTATGCTCTTATCCATTTCTTCATATGCTGACACTTATATTTAGACTGCAAGAATTTAATGTGATTTGCTTGGTTATTTGGAGATTTAGGATTCTAATAATTACAACTATGAGAATTTTAAATTTCTTCTTTCGTTTTCCAAGATTTCATTTTTCTTCAGTGTTTCCTTTTGATTAAAATTTTATAGAAATATAGAGATGGTTTCCATTTTATTCGTCATATTTTGTCACTAAACGTTTCTTTAACAGCGAAATTCGGGTTTGTAGTGGTTTCTGCCAATTGATACCAAGGTGGTTTCTGACTCTGGATGCTGCTTGGCTGTTTATGTCAATGTACAGTGGCTAAAAGGTCATCAATGTTTGATGATCCGACTGTTGAAATACAGGAACTGACCGTTTTGATCAAGAACGATATTACGGCATTGAATACAGCTCTCACTGATCTACAGTACCTCCAGAATATGGAGATAGCTGATGGGAATTACTCGGAGGATAGAATTGTTCATTCAACGGCTATCTGTGATGACTTAAAGAGTAAACTTATGGGAGCTACTAAACGGCTTCAGGATGTGTTAACCACCAGAACAGAGGTTAGAGCTAAGAATTGTTGTTGTTGTTGCTGCTGCAACTTCAATTGCTTGCATGGCATATGATAACTCATGCAATGTATTATTATTATTATTATTTATTTATGCGGCTTTATTTACCCTGCAGAACATCAAGGCCCATGAAAATAGGAAACAGCTATTTTCTACTAATGCTTCAAGAGAGAATCCTTTCCTTCGTCAAGCAAAACCTGCAACAGAGCCTCCTCCTTGGTCAAGTTCTTCTAATGCATTGGCCAATTCACAACCATCTTCGTAAGTGAAGTCATTGAAAATGACTACACCTCTTTAATCTCTTTCTTATCATAGTTAATCATTATCATGCATTTTCAACAAGGTGCACACAAGTCTTGCCTTGAAGCTAATTCTGATGGTACCTGCTTCCTGCCTTTTGGTGCCCTGCAGGAGAGATTTTTCTGTCTGGCATTCTTATATCTAGTAGAATAGAGCCATAAATAAAACTAAAATTGTCAATAAAGAAGATCATGGCTCCTGCAGTTCTGTTCAGTCTGCATTTTCTGTTTGCATTTGGCTAGATTTATTTGTTGCTGAATCCTAGTTTCAATTGTGTTTTTTCCAGAATGTTAAAAATTTTTCAGTTGTCGGTGTCTGACTTAGCTTTTCTTTTGCTTCTTGTCTAACCAGCCTGCCGCAGAATGGCGTTCAAGTTGGCAACCAGTTGAGGTCTGTTTTATACAACTGTGCATGTTGTTGTCAGTCACTTTTTTGCTTATCAGAACATATTTTGATGTAGTAATAAATAACATCATGGCTCTAGCATGTTTTAACTCCAAATTTTCCTCAGCCTGTTTCTATTCATGTAAATACATGTTCTGGTAATTAATGAAGTGCCTGTTTGTGTCCACTCTTATGTCCCAACCTTCCTTTTCATCAACAATCTAAAATAACTACATAAAAGGAGAGAGAGATACTGCTTTGTGACAGTAACCATGTCCCTTTGCTTTGCCAATTGTTGGTTTTTGGTAGTTGAATTTCTCATGCTTTTATCAGGTTGAATTTGTATGACTCTGGAATGCCTTTTGTATGTCCAAGTGGCTTAGAAAGCGGTCTCATTCCCTGCATCAAGTCATAGATATGTTCTGATGCTAACACCTTACTTGAAACTTACTATAACAGACGGAGGCCAGCTGTGGACAACACACCTTCTTCACAAATGGAAATGTCTATGTTGCAGGAAGTAGTTCCAAGGCAGGAGAATTATTCTCAAAGTCGATTGGGTGCTCTTCACAATGTGGAATCTACAATATCAGAACTTAGTGGAATCTTCACACATTTGGCAACCATGGTTGCACAACAAGGGGAGCTAGCCATCAGGTCCGCTTATTTTGCTTGCATATCTGCTTATTGTGTTGGTATAGTTAGATTTGTATGGTACTTAATCTATCTAGCTTGTAGTTTCTGTAGAAAACTGTGGCTTTACAGTAGCTGATCGCTTATTCATATTTGTTCAGTACTTAGGGTTATTATGTTTATGATTTGAGCAGGATTGATGATAACATGGACGAGTCATTGGCTAATGTTGAAAATGCTCGCGGTGCTCTATTGAGGCATCTTAACAAGATTTCATCAAATAGGTGGCTTTTAGTCAAGATATTTGCCGTCATAATAATTTTCTTGATTGTCTTCATATTCTTTGTGGCTTGAATGTGATCGCCAAGACCAAGAAAGAGAATTTTCCTGTATGAGAATACTTGGCTCATGTTCACTATTCTTGTTAATCATACGTAGGCTGCCCCTGTATATTTGATTGTTATAGCAATTTGAAAATTTGTTGTAGCTAGTGGAATGGCTGGGTCAGGTAGATTTCAAGGTTGTATTTACATACGCATATATATATAGACAGGAAAATTCCATGCATAAGCAGTTTTGAATGTAAAATTTTGGACTCTAAAGTTTGTTGTTAAATGATGGTGGTAGGGCCCTTTAAATGCTTAGGGGTGTTAAAATCAATTGAATGGTCACTGATCTCATTCATGAACACCAAGTTTTTTCCTTTGACACCCAGGTTTTTAGCTGTTTCCGGTGTCCCCTGAGAATATGGTTATACTGTGATTTTTTTGTTCTTTTTGTTTTTATTTTTAATGTGTGTGTGAACATCAGAAGCCATTTCGTTGCATAGAGAAGCCCAGCTTCAAGAGGACCTGTTCTAAAAAACTTCCATTTCACAATGTTGCCGGCTTTCTGCATATCCAGCGTGATAGGCGTACTCTCGTGGAAGGCTTCATGGGCTATGAATATAATGTCCTGTATTGAGCAAACCTGGGGCAAACGCTGTTCGAAAAGGAGACACCAGTTTATCAAAACACAACTTAAGCCTGTTAACCATTAATTTAAAAATAATTTTATAGACAGAATTGCCCATACTTACAGGTCTGTGGCTACTCATGTGCCAAGGATTGTTGCCAAAATGAGTGTATTTGAGATTGTGTTGAACTCCTTGAGGAGGTGGCCCCCCTGGAAAGAAACTCTTCACCATATCAATAGTGTCCGGCCCTACTATTTACCTGATGGAAAATGCCTGGAAAGTCGTCATGTCTTGGAGCTTTTAAGACCCCAATTTCGAAAGCAGATTTTGTGATGGCTGATTGAAGCACTTCGCCATTTTCGTTTCTGTACTGACCAAGCATGGTCCACAGCTAAGAGCCTCCTCAACCCCTGCAGTGTTGTTGCTCCTCCATAGCCTGCCGAAAAACTGATTTATTTCCCTTTTTATGTCATCCTCATTCTCTAGCCACCTGCCCTTCCATAATTTAATCTGACTATTTGGTTCCTTTGACGTCTTTTTATAGTATTGGCCTGGAGCAAGCTCGCGTCTCTATCCCTAAATTTTAACCAATCAGCCATGCATTTTCTCCGATTTCCTACCTCGGGACTTATATCTTGGCTTGTGTTCCCTATATCTTGGCTTGCTACACAGGGCATAACTTATGGAGGCCCTCTTCTCTGTGAACCCCATATTTACTGATTCCTTCACGCTCTTCCAACAGTGTCCACTCGGACTCAATTTTGAAAACTCTTTTGATTTTCCGGGACAGGTGTCGTATGTTCAACACAATGTGATTCTGGTCTGAACCAAATCTTACTTCATGAAATGCCAGGGCCCTCAGAAATAGCACTCTCCACTGCTCCATCAATTTGTTCCTGTACTGCCCCCCCGCTTGCTTGTCGCCCCAAGTACATGGCTAACCATTGAATTTTAGGTACATTAGAGAACAATCCTCCAGTAAACTTAAAAAATGTTGACACTGATCTCTCTTGGTTGACTTTTTCCCCTTCTAGGCTCCACAAGTGACATCCTTGAAATCCCCTCTTCATATCCAGGGCTGTGGTAAACTCATCTCAAGCGTCTTTTTAAGGTTTACAAGCGATCTTTCCTTCTATGTGTTTCTGGCTCCCCGAACACTAGTGAGATGCCAGAACTTTTCCACTTCAGAATTGGTATACAAAAAATCAAGGTAATTCCTGTTTTTGCCAACAGCTTCATCTCCACGTCATCGTTCCACCAAAAGTCTAAACCCCCAGATTTATCCCCAGGATCCTTATTGGCTGTCGCATGGCTGTCGGCCAGCCACCGCCACCTTTCCATTGGTAGATTCCTCAAAAACATAAGGGAGTAACAGGTTCTTGGATCATATGGTCTTGGTTCTCTTGCAGCAGCACTTTTTACCTTTCATAAATACGGAACTGTTCCCATGGCGATGGACATCACACGGGAAAATTTGTTGCACATTGAATTCGACTTGTCTCGGCTTTTATGAAGTTATTTTGGCCTGTAAAATTACCAGCTTTTCTTATAGTTTTCACTTTTCATCAATATTTTCTGGCAAGCTCTTCTGGCTCCCTGTACTTGCTCAAAGCTGTTAATTTCTCCGTGAAGTCATGTCTAATTTGGTCCCTGAACTTAGCGAAATTGGGTCACTAATCACAATGATGCCCATCATGTGAGACTGTCATCCTCCGTTGCCATCGCATTCTCGGTTGTTAGCATGTCCACATGATTCTTGTGGTCCTTCACCGAAAATGTATATTTCCTGTGGTCCTTAATATCATTAAGATACCAAATTGCTTTCAAAACTTCATTTTCCTTTTTTCTTTAAGGGTTTACTATTTACTTATTCGCTGATTTTCTGCTTGTTGACTAAGCCAAGTGCTTGTTGAATAACCAAAGTGCATGAATGCGTTTCTATTCGTAATTAGGCACATCCTTACTTATTGGTCTTTGCTTTTCCACTTGTTCATTCCTTTGCAAGGCGTTCATGGAAAATAGAATTCAGCAATAGAACATGTGCGAGTTCCTGTATATAGCTCTTTTTCTGCAGTTACTTTATGTGGCTTTACATCGATGAATGCATTGAATCATTGATTGAAAAGTCAATTGTCCACATAATGACCAACAAATAGTGGGGGAATCTAGAATCCACCTTGATATTTGCAGCAGAATCGCCTTTTTCAGAACCTGAAATTCGTAGTGGGTGACTCGACATCTATTGTTTGCCACAATCCAAATCCTGAAATGAATGTAGTACGGAAATAGAAGTGCAGCACCAAGAGAGAACAAGGAATTGGCAAGCACAAACCATTGTAGAGACCTTGACTGTCAATGGAATTTGAGGACATCTCTTCGCATGACAGCAACCTCGGCTCCAACCTTTTTTTTGTTATGGTATTGCGGTTAGTTGAATGTCAGAGGTAGCTTTTGTACACCATATTAAATCTGTTTCTCTTTTGCTTTTTGTTTCCTGCTCTTGTTACATATTCAATAGCACTGGTCCTGGGTAACTAGCCGTGAAAGAAACTATAAGATGGCATAGTTGATTTCCCATATGTAAAGACAGGAAAAGAAAAGTGCCAAACTCTTCCCTCTTTTCCAATCTCCAGTTTCATTATTGTCACTAGCAAGATAGGGCTTCCCACGTTGCCAAGATTCTCAGTTCTCACGTAACTTCTCAATTGGATAAAAGGACTCTCTTGTCTCATAAAGCATTTGCTTTTGCCTGCCAAAATTCCCTATGCCATGGCATCCTGGCCTTTTTCTACTCAATGGTTACTTGGGTGCCTAGTCCTCTACTTATCTTTCAAATGGTAAAGTAAAACATTTCAACTTGACAAGAGAGAAGGATACGTTTATAAAGGAGAGTATGAGCAATTCCAAAGCTTTTTCCTGAAATAAAATTCATTCGAGGAATAAGCAAGTAGTTAAGTCAGACAAAACACGGGACACCTGCCTTTCTTTTTTTTTTTTTCCCTTTTTTTCTTTGTTCAACAAAATAATCTGTATTTCTTATGTTGTTCACAGTGTCGGGTTCTGCTTGATGTTGAAGGGTCATTTCAAGACAGACCACCACCAGGAAAGAACAAACCCTTTTACTAGATGATTAAATGTGAGTGTGCGAACGAAATAAAATCCATTCAATAAAAAGACATATCAGCAAGTGTTAAAGGCAGCCCCCGAATAGTATTTTCGTGGTAATAATTATTAGATTTTGAAACTTACACTACAAGGCAGCAACTAAATATATGGTGAAAGCAATAGTTGTGGCGGACATGTTTAGTGGAGGGAACAATGGATTTCCCTCTATTTTTGCCGTCCGCCATTTGATGATCTTTTCCTGCTTTGTTTCTTCTAGGCATACATAAGAATCTCATGAATTATTTTCTTAATGACAAAAAAAGAAAAAAGTGTTGATAGTTGTAAGTTTTGATAGTAACCTTGATATTGGATGTGAACAAAAGACTGTAAATGCTTATAAGTAAACAAACGTTCAATGGAAAATCAAAAGTCAAGAATTTTGGCACTTGGAACTCGTTAAATAGACAGATTCAAATGGAAAATCAAGTATATTTATTTGGTTATTTTAATTGTAAGAGTTGTGTTCATACAAAGAGAACTTTCAAACATGTCTTTCTTTCTAAACAGTATTAGCTGCCCAAAAGAATTAAATTACACAAAGCCGTGGCTTAAAAATTATTATGAACAAATGAAGTTATCTATTAGGACTTGCTTCTTCTTTGTTTACAACAGAGGCTTTCAGGAAATTTTGCTTATAAAATCCTGGAAGTGATTTGTATTGACTAGACAGAAATTTAATGGGACCAAAAATTACATTAGTTAAAGGCATTAATTTTCACACTATTCCATATTCTCCTCACAAAATATGTTCGACTCCTTGAAGGATGAATTCATAATCAACTACCGAACAGCTGGATGCAGTAAAATACAAAAATGCTGACTCCATTTGTTTGTTCTTTTGTGACTTATTGTGGCAGCCGGGGGGGGGCATGGTGTCAAATTCAAAATTGATATCATTTGCTTGCAAGTTTCTGAGGTACGAGGAAGTCTCATCAAACACTCAATTAAAAATTTGGAGATAGTTTATTATAAAAAATAATGAAAAAAAAAAACTTGGCGATAGATTCACTTGCTAGGAATTATATTAGGAAAACAAAGTTAGTAGCTAATTAAACATAATTTGCAATTTACACAGTAAATTGGTTGGGGGGGGGAGAGGGTGATTGTACTAAAAATGGAAGGAATAACTCCTAAAGTGGAAAGTTAAAAACTTAAAGCTTGTAGATTGAAGTCTTTGATTTGAATTAATTAACTTGATAATATGAGAAAAAAAAAAAAATTTGTGAAGCTTACAGATGAGTCGCCCCTAGCCTAAATAAAAGGAATTGATGGATCCCAATTTAACTGAATTAAGACATTATTGAGAATTATTTATTTTTGTCTCAAAGTCTAGTCCATACAATTCAAAAACACGTACGAATTGTTGTTATTTTCATAAGCATAAAAGATCATCGTGACAAATCACTTCCTTGCAATCAAATGAAAGTTCATAATTATTGCTTCCACCATACAAATAAGCTCCGAGCTGCTGTTAATGGCCACAGATCGCACAGCGGACACCCTTATCGAGTAAATCCAAAACTTACTCCTGGTGCCACGGTCATGTTTCTGGCATATGTTACTTATACGCAACTTTGATTATCATGTACATATTGTATGGTAACGTATTATAGCAAATCATGTCCAGAGCAAACCAGAAATTATAGTAGTTAAGGAATATCCCAATTCCCAACAAAGGTCTAGGCGTAGGCGAAAAGAAAATGAGCAATGGTTGCACATGCACTAATGGGAATTAGATGCAACGATCTTTTCTGTAACTGAGGGTTTCAAGTTCAGAGTTTTATGTCACTGTATTATGAAGTCTCTTAATCCAATATGCAAATGTGCACATCAGACGATGAAGCCCCTCAGAGACTCATCTCGCGAGTACAAAATCTCAAACTCCTGCCTCTGAGGCATGGAATCTTTGATTAACTCCTCAATTCTGGGACCGTGGCTAATGTTGCACTTTGTCGATCTTGTGTTGATTACACCGATTACAATAATTGTAGTTGGTCCAAAGTCCGATTTCAAACTTCAGATAAGCCGAAGTGTGGGACCCATAGGAATTATGTATGTGTACTTTGTTAGACGGTGGCATTAGCAGATGTGCTCGTGCTGATAGCAACTAATAATAATGTTATATATATGGTGCTGTTCCACACGAAGTTTCAGATTAAACATTCTTAAACAAGTAATGTAATTTTGTTGCCCATTTAGATTTGGGAAAGACAAAATATAAGGTTCCAAGGTCCACTGTATGCTTTCTTGATTCTTCGTTTTTAATCTTTGTCAGAATAAAGCTTACGGAATTTCTAATGGAATTTATACCATCGGATACGTCACATAATTATCCATACCCCACGAATCGTTGACATCACCTACAAGAGCGATTTATTGAGAGTCTGGATCGACTTGTCTACCGACAGCTAGAGCTAGTGATTAATAACTTGTATAATTAGCAACCAACTACTCTTAATTACATATATATATATATATATATGTATTGTCTAATTCAATTGGAAAGGGAAGAGTTAACTATGAAAAAAATTTGAGATTTGAACCCTAAATCTCACTCTAAGCTTTAAAATCGATGACTACTAGCTTATACTTAGTGGTAACAAGTCAATAATTTTAATAACTAACAAAATTAATAATATCTGATAAAAATAAGTGATGTCTATTGATCAACATGTTTGTAACAGTCTGCCAAAAAGCATAACTTCTAGTGCTTGCTCTAACCCAAAATAATACATATTGTGAAGAGATGGTGACACAAACACACCAAGTACCAGCCGTTTAAGGTAGAAGATTGTATCACATATGATACTTATGCTAGTGTGCGCAAAAAGAAGAAGCCTTTAAAGGTCAGAATCATAAGCCATTGGAATTTCACTCCATATTCCTCAACCGAGGGCTCTCAAGTTCCTTCTAATCGTGACATTGAAGGCCTTTGGTTACTTGAGATTGTGGGAACAAAGACCACCAACCATCTAAATCGCATCGCTAATCCGTACTGTCTACGTGGGATTATATCGTGGCATTGACCATGCACATAATATTTATTAGGATGATAATCATAGGGATATTTACTTTCCTTGTTTTGTAGGTTTCCCATACCATTATTTCTGTTTTATCGTTACACATTCTTGCACATAAGGATGTGTTATGTTCAATGGAAAATATAAAGATTTTCTTGTCCCAAGCTGAATAGAACATACGTAAACAATTAAGTTCCAGTGATGAACTTGCTGCTATATTGATCTTTAACAAAGACATGATTTTTTGTATTCATTGTTTTTCTTTTTTCTTTTTTCTTTTCCTAAATTATAGTTCTGCTGTGGAAATGTATTTAAATATTCAAAGTTTGACTAACCCTAGGGTATCATCACTTTTATACAAAATGTTATTTGTATATTCTTTTTGTGTTTTTTTTTTTCGATCTTGCACGTGGGCTCTACTAGGTGACATGCATTTAATTTTATAATGTAAAGTATTATTTAGTAAAATATTTTAGTATAACCTTTACTATCCTAGCATTACTCTTAAAATTTACCCTTTCAGCAATCAGATTCTGGAATTTTCTCTTGGGTGAGACTGCCTCGATATGTTAATTAGCTTACTTGGCAGGGCAACCCCATAAAAAAAGTTAATTACATCAGTAAAGTAGTAGCTGAAAAAATGTGGAATTTAACAATTTTAGTTAATTATCCCCTATATGCTCGAATGTTCATTAGCGGCAAGTAGGTGAATGATCAAATGCATTGATAGTATGAAACTAATTACTAAAAAGAAAACCTTTTCAGCCAGCCATGAGCCCTCTGCATAGAACACAGTATGTGTGATTACCTTGCTGAAATTGGGAAAAAAAAACTTGTATGGGACAAAAATTAAATTACAAATTTTGTAGATTTGCCCCCTTCCAATTCAAATATGGATGCTAGTTTCAAAAGAGAGAACTTTTCTTAATCAGCATAATTTTAAGTTATAGAAAGGATAATGAATGATAATCAATTTCAATGAATTATGATTAACCAAACATTTGAAAAATGATATATTAATAGTAATAATGATAAGTTGATGGTGCAACCCTTTTAAAATATGTGGATTCTTCACGAACAATTTGAAGATATATTAATTTACCTTGAAATAATTATGCATACTTTAAATTTTACATTATGAAATATACCAAAGCGTCTTTTCCCCAAAAAAAAAAAAAAAAAAGTCATGTCTTATATATATATAATATATATTATATATATAT